>JAKOGI010000198.1:485000-710000 GCA_029747015.1 Carnegiea gigantea | reverse complement strand
AGAACTGGATGATTGTTGATATCTTGAACAAGCGTTTGATAGGCTTTAATGAGTTTGAGATAACTGTAAAATGATATTTCAGAGGAATTATACCAGTCTTGATAATCAATAAGGATAGCACTTTCATTGTATCGTGGTCCATAGAACGATGTATAGTAGAGTTTATGGTCACGAAGATATAATAGGAGTGGTTCATGTGGAAAATTTGGTAATTGAATGGAATTGGAGTCATTGATTTGGGTTTTGCCTTTGTCGTTATTGTCCATAGTGAGATAGGTATGAAAATGTTTTGATGGCTCAGAAGCAAATATTTAAGTAGACGATGAAGGATATTGAATTAAGGCGTGAGGAATTTTGTTGGATTGTGAACTTTGAGATTGAGATGGGTTGGAATATTTATGGTAGAGGGCGGAGATGTTTGAAGGGTAGATGGCTGAAAATAAATGATGGTTGTTAGAATAAAGAAAATGGTGTGCAAAGGTGTTGAAGATTTGTTTTGGTCAAGAACTTTTTGAAAAAATAGTTTTGAAAATATATTACTCCGCATTGAATGGGTATAAGCTAGATGATTTGATATTGGCCTATGCAGGTATTGAGTACTCTAAGATTGGTTTGCCAATAGTCTATGGTTTTTTCTAAATCATGATGCTGGCAAGCTAATTGATGATACTCATGTAACCATTTTGTATAAAAGTCTTTAAAATCTATTGAGGCTATATGATTGCGTAAGCTAATGGTTGAGTCTTCTAGTTGTTCATTTATTTGTTGCAATTCCTTTTGATCATTATTGAGTCGTTGAATGAGGTCACGTTGTTCTAATTTGTACCAGTATTTTGGATTATTACATTCAATTACATTAATTTGCTTTGTTATTGAAGCATTTTGTAATAAAGGTAAATCGTTTTGATAAATAGTATTGACAAATTTGAATGATATTGTAGTTTCCATAATTTTCGTATGGACACCTATCTGATCTACTTTAAATGGATGAATTTGAGTAAGGGAAGGAGTTCCAAGAATAACTTCTTGACTCATATCCCGTACTAAAATGAATGAATTTTTGAAACAATATCCTTGATTGCAAATATAAGCATTAGATAATTTATATTTAACTTGTAATGCCACACCGTTAGTAGTATGGAGTCGTTCTTCTGTCCGTTCATAATATATTGAGGGAATTAATTCTTCTTGAATACAATTTTGATCGGCACCACTATCTAATAGTGCAATAGTATTGCCTTCAAAACTATCTTTAATTTTAAGAGTAATAGGAATATACCATTTTTGGAAATTTATTTGATTAATAGTTGAAACAAATTGTGGATTCATAGGAGTGTCTTCTGATTGAATGTTTGGTGAAGAAGGACTATTTTCTATTAATGTTAACCTTGCTTCTAATTTAAGATCTTTTGTTTGTAATGAACATAAGTCTTTGTGCAAATTTTTAATGTCTTCTTTTAATATATTAACTTCGTTTTTTAAGTCTTGAATATTAACTGCCTTTAGAATATTTGGAATCTCACGTGTTTCAAATATTTTATTGATACTTACCTTAATTCGGTATCTTGAATTTGTTCAATTAAATCTAATAAAAATTCCTTTTCACTATTATTAGTAGTTATGACATTAATACACTTATGGCATAATCTTGAAGACTCATTACCTGATGAGTATTCACTTGAGTCACTTTCTAGTTCATTAATAACATTATTTTCACAATCAGAGGAGGATGATGAATTTTCCGATTGATTAGGCGTATCTTTGAGTTCAAATAAGGTAATTAATTTTTCTTGAATGCCTGGATGTTCTGCACAGATTTCATTGAGTTTCTTTTTAACTTTACAATTTGTTGCATAGTGGCCTAATTTACCACACTTATAACAAGTATTAGTATTATCAGTTTTTCTTTTTGGAGTAGGCTTTTTAGGACTTAATTTTTTGTAAGTTGGATTTCTTGTAGTATATGGTTTCTTCTTATTAACTTGAGTTTTTCTTTGTTTTTTGACAGATGGAGCTTCTAACTTTGGAAGACAAAAGGCCTCACAAAAAGAACCTAACTCTTTTCGCTTGGCGAGCATTATCTGTTGAATATCTGGCTTGTAACTTTAATTCGTTGCATAAAGAAATTCCTTCTTTTTAATAAAACTTAATAATTGACCAAACGTAATTTGTTCGAATGGAATAGGGCTTTTACCAATGAGTTCGCTCAATTTATTGAATATTCGTTGAGAAAAGAAGGATGGTAATCCTGAAATGAATTTTTCCTTCCAATAGGGTTGACGACAGTCTTCCCTTTTTAATAGATATGTTAAAAATGTATCCTTGTACCAATTATAATCTTCTAGAGTTGGGCACCTGAGATTTGTTAAAAGAATATCTGTTGCAGCTGTAATATCTTTTGGACTTCTAAGAAAATTAGTAACTATTGTATAAATCAATGTTTCTATATTGTCTAGTTGTCCTTGAGAATTAGTATGAGTTCTAATTTTAGTACGTTCATCTTCTTGAATATAATTTTCTCACCAATTTTTGAGTATACCAGTGAGTCCTGATGTTAATAAATCAAAAACTTATAAATCTGTTGCATGTTTAGTTAAATAGGCTGTATAAGCAATTAACATTCTTTGAAGGGTTATGAATATTTCATGGTCACTACGACCATCTATATTCCATTCATATATTGAATCACCAGCAAAGTTTTCAGTAATTATTGTTTTTGCACTTTCAAGGTGAAGATCTGGAGGAGTTTGTTTGGAGTAATAGGGAATTTCTTTTTTATACATTTTATTAATAATTTGGAAATCATCATCTAGTTGTGGTAAATCCTTTTCTAAAATATTAACTGTACTTTTGACTGAATGAGATGTTGAAGCTTCTGCCTCCTTTAATTTTTCTTCTATTTTTGAAATTAATGGAGTATTAGCATCTGGGAGTTCTAATTTATTTGAACGTCTTATTTTGAATAAAGGTTTTGCAATCTCATCTAAAAAGTTTGGTTTATCTTTCTTGGTATCATTAATATCTAAGTTTTCTAGTTTTTCAGTTAATGAATCAACTTCTTATTTTTTAACAATTGCTTCAATTTGAGTAGAGACCATATTGACTTGTTGAGACACGGTATGTAATACTTGATTTGTATAATTATTTTGATGATATACTTTTTTAATATCATTTAGCATTACTTGACTAGTTTCTGGATCATTTCTACCTATTTTGAATGGGACTGCTGGAATATTACCTTCAGGGGTATTTAATACGATTTCTTGTAATGGAGGAGTAAAAGAAGTAAGTGTTTGACCATTTAAGAGGGTCCATTTTTTTGCAAAATTAATATTAGTGTTTATTTCACTAACTTGGAATGGGTCTGGAAGATTATTATCTAAGGTAAACATAGCCCACCAATTAAAGAAAGGAATATTGACTTGGTGTCTTTCCATGAATGAATACCAATTTTGCCTAATAAATGCTTGAGCTTTTAAATCAAAGTGTGAAAGGAACCATTCTCTTTTGACTTTGTTTTTTATTGAATTGAAATCTTGACGTAAGTAATCTTTGTTGATTGCAAAAGGTGTTGAAATAACATTTATTAAGGAAAATGATGGAGGTTGCATAGTTGAGTAGGTTAGGGAACCTACAGATGAAGTAACTTCATCTATTGGCTCAGCTATGGGAGCTTTGTAATAAATCTTTTGAGTATCTTCTTTATCATTTGAATAATCATAACTAGTTGTCCTAGAAGGCATTGAATATGAAGTTCGAGGGAGTTCTAAGTTGTCTAATGATTTTGAAGATAAACTGCGTTCTTTAGTTGAATTAAATCTTATTAGTACTCTACCATCAGGCTCTTCTATGTGATTATCCATTGTTTCTATGTTTTGTTTCGGAATTTTCCAATTAGCTACATCAATTTGACTACTAACTTCTCGGGTGAATTGGAGGAGGTCGCTTTGGATAATAATAATTGTTTTTGCTTTTTGAGTAATTTGATTTCTCGTTTGACTAATTGGAGTTCATCAAGCTCATTGGATGAGGTAGCTTTGCCTGTCTCATTGGATGAGGTAGCTTTGCCCGTGTCTTTTGAGGACCGTTTTTGCTTCTTTTGAGGGGTTGAGGGTGTGGTTGGAATCATTGATTGTGGTGTATGCAGCAGTTTTGCTTGAACAACGTCTAAGGAACCAAACTTGTTAACTGTAAATTTTTCCCACCATTTGATCTTATAGTCCCTGACGAGAAAGAATGACGCCGGTGGTGGATAATATTGCATAATACTGAAGGACCAACAAAAATCCATGGAATACCGAATTTTTTGTGGAATAAGATTTCTGTGAGGTCCGGAGGATTTGTGGTGTAGGTGGAATAAAATTAAAATGAATTTTTGACTTCTTCTGGCCATATGATTTGTAGACTACCATAGATAGTCCACCATTCATAAAACCATAATGGAAAGATAAATTCAGGTCTTGTATCAAAACTGAAGAACCAAGAATGATTGAATGGTCGATAGAGAAATGTTTCATACCAAGCTTTTTGATAATCAATATAGTGATAACCTGACGGATTGAATAGAACAGAAAAGGATTTAGTAGTATATGTAGTAGGCCAGTCTTTTCCTGTAAGAACTTTGAGGATACGACATTTGGAATAGGCTATAAAATTTGGTGTATGTTTATCGGGAATGTGTTCTATTTCTATAGATTTTGAATCAACCAGGATAAGTTCATAAAATTGGCATGTTTTGAATGGAGAATCGGGAATATGGTAGCATTCTGGAAGAAACGTAGCTTTGACTAATTTATTGAGTTCGAGAAGAGATTGGGGTTCCCGGTATTTCGTATAGGCAACCGGATTGGGTAATGGTTTGGTGAAATATTTGGATGGATCGAAGGAAGACGTTTGAGTAGGAGATGAAGGAGATTTGATTGAGGCGTGAGCATAGGATAATGGAGGAAAATCTGCGGAAGGTAAAGTTTGGAACTGGTTTGTAACTGGGATTGAATATTGAGGATGGATTTGGGTTAGAGTAGCAGGTGTCATGGCATATTGCTGTGAAGTTTGAATTTTTCTTTCTTTTTTATTGTCTTGATTCATAGTGGTGGCTGAAAATAAGATATTGAAGTTGTTAGTAGTGATAGAATAAAATTATAGTTTTGGCCCATGCAGGTTTTGAATATGCTAGGATTGAGTTTGTGTTAAGGGCTGATGATGTGATCCTTGTAAAAATTCTCGTGTTAGAAAATCTGGTAAAGAATTGTCTCTGCCTTGAATAAATTCAATGTCAAAATCAAAGGTAGATAAAATGGCTTGCCAGCGGGCGAATATTTGTTTAAAAACAATGTTTTGAACATCCTTTTGGAGAATTTCTTTTGCAGATTTGCAATCTACACGAAGAAGAAATTTTTTATTAAAGAAATCATCTTGAAATTTGGAGATACATAAGACGATTGATAAAATTTTTTTTTTGATTGTTGAATAATTCTTTTGAGTTTCATTCCAAATGCCGGAATGGTAGCGGACTATTTGTTCGATAGAAGCAGAGGGGAGTCTCCTCAGTTGAAGGATACCGCCATAGCCGATGTTGAAGGCATCGGTTTGGACTATCATGAAGGCATTTGGGTGGGGTATTCCAAGACATGGTAAGGTTTTGACCTTTTGTTTGAGTACTTGACAATATCAGACCATAGAGGAGAATCCTTTCGTAATCTTTTATAGAGAGGTTCACAAAATTGCCTTAATTTTGGGAAGAATTCAGACACATAATTAGGACAACCCAGAAAACGTTGTAATTGAGTTTTATCTTTGATTTCGTCTGGAAATTTATCTGCAAATTCAATTGCCCTAGCAATTGGGCGTATAGTGCCTTGACAGATATCATGTCCTAAAAATCTAATTTTGGCTTGGAATAGTTTCATCTTTGGTGCTGATACAACTAATCCATTCTTTTTTATAACGTGTAAAAAGGTATGAAGATGTTTAAAATGCTGATCAATACTATTGGAATAGACAAGAACATCATCTATATATACTATTGTGAAATGAGTATAAGGATTGAAAATATCATTCATAATGTTTTGAAATTCCGAAGGTGCGTTCTTTAAACCAAAGGGCATGACATTCCACTCATAATGTCCGAATGGGACGGTAAATGCTGTTTTATACCTATCTTCCTCTTTAATTTGAATCTGCCAAAAACCTCTTTTCATATCGAATTTTGAGAATATTGTTGCCTCATATAAGCGATTGAGTAAGTCACGTTTATTAGGAATGGGATATCGAATCCATTGTAATACTTTGTTTAAAGGTTTATAATTAATAACTAAACGAGGGACACCTCGCTCCTTTTCTGCTTGATTATTAACATAAAATGCTGCACAGCTCTAAGGGGACTTAGATGGTCTAATTAATCCTTTCTTTAATAAGGTTTCTATTTCCTTTTTACAGAATTCAAGGAGTTCTTTATTCATTTGAATGGGTCTAGCTTTAGTTGGAATATTTTTTTCAGAGAAATCTTTTTCATAAGGAAGTGATATGATATGCTTTTTTCTTTGCCAAAAGGCAGTGGGAAGATCAGAGCATATTTCAGTTTTAAACAATTCGTATAGTTTGTGTATTTGCTTTTGAATAGAGGGTTGTTGTAACCTTTCTTCAATTTTTTTATAAATAATTTCATTTTGTAAACATTGAATATGTTTTTTCTTTTTGTGAAGAAGATTAATTTGTTTTAGTATGAAGGAATTTTGTAATAAAGATAACTCTTTTTGATAAATAGGGGCGACAAATTTGAATGATATTATTGTTCCCATAACTTCTGTATGCACACCAATTTGATTGACTTTGAATGGATAAATTTGAGTCATGAAAGGAGTTCCAAGAATGACTTCTTGACCTATATCTCGTACTAAGATGAATGAGTTTTTAAAACAAAATCCCTGATTGCATATATAAGCATTAGATAATTTATACCTAATTTGTAATGCCGTACCATTAGCATTATGGAGTCGTTTTTTTGTTTTTTCATAATATATAGAGGGAATTAATCCTTCCTGAATACAATTTTGATCTGTGCCATTATCTAGTAGTGCAATAGTATTGAATTCAAAACTATCTTTAATTCTTAGAGTAATATGAATATACCATTTTTGGAAATTTATTTGATTAATAGTTGAAACAAATTGTTGATCTGAAGAAGGACTATTCGTAATGAATGGTAACCTTGTTTCTAATTCAAGATCTTTTATTTGTAATAAATTTTTATATAATTTCTTAATTTGTTCCTTTAATCTATTAACTTCGTTCTTTAAGTCTTGAATATTAACTAGTGTTAAAATATTTGGAATCCTACGTGTTTCAAATATTTTATTGAAACTTACCTTATGAGGAGGTTCTAAAGAATCTTCTTTTATTAATATACCTTTGAGTTTTTGTAAATACTCTTTCCTTAATTCGGTATCTTGAATTTGTTGAATTAAATCTAATAAAAATTCCTTTTCACTATTATTAGTAATTATGACATTAATATACTTGTAGCATAATCTTGAGGACTCATTAGCTGATGAGTATTCACTTGAGTCACTTTCTAGTTCATTAATAACATTATTTTCACAATCAGAGGAGGATGATGAATTTTCCGATTGATTAGGCGTATCTTTGAGTTCAAATAAGGTAATTAATTTTTCTTGAATGTCTGGATGTTCTACACAGATTTCATTGAGTTTCTTTTCAACTTTACAATTTGTTGCATAGTGGCCTAATTTACCACATGTATAACAAGTATTAGTATTATCAATTTTCCTTTTAGAACGTGACTTTTAATTAGTTTGGAAGCTATCATTTAGTTGAGATAAATCCTTTTCTAAAATATTAGCTGTATTTTTGACGGAATTAGATGTTGAAGTTTCTGCTTCCTTTAATTTTTCTTCTGTTTTTGAAATTAAAGGAGTCTTACCATCTGGGAGTTTTAATTTATTTGGACGGCTTATTTTGAATAATGGTTTTGCAATCTTATCTAAGAAATTTGGTTTATCTTTCTTGGTATCATTTCTACCTATTTTGAATGGGACTGCTGCAATATTACCTTCAGGGGTATTTAATACGATTTCTTGTAATGGAGGGGTAAAAGAAGTAAGTGTTTGACCATTTAAGAGGGTCCATTTTTTTGCAAAATTAATATTGGTGTTTATTTCTTTAACTTGAAATGGGTCTGGAAGATTATTATCTAAGGCAAACATAGCCCACCAATTAAAGAAAGGAATATTGACTTGGTGTCTTTCCATGAATGAATACCAATTTTGCCTAATGAATGCTTGAGCTTTTAAATCAAAGTGTGAAAGGAACCATTCTCTTTTGACTTTGTTTTTTATTGAATTGAAATCTTGACGTAAAGTAATCTTTGTTGATTGCAAAAGGTGTTGAAATAACATTTATTGAGGAAAATGATGGAGGTTGCATAGTTGAGTAGGTTGGGGAACCTACAGATGAAGTAACTTCATCTATTGGCTCAGCTATGGGAGCTTTATAATAAATCTTTTGAGTATCTTCTTTATCATTTGAATAATCATAACTAGTTGGCCTAGAAGGCATTGAATATGAAGTTCGAGGGAGTTCTAAGTTGTCTAATGATTTTGAAGATAAACTGCGTTCTTTAGTCGAATTAAATCTTATTAGTACTCTACCATCAGGCTCTTCTATGTGATTATCCATTGTTTCTATCTTTTGTTTAGGAATTTTCCAATTAGCTACATCAATTTGACTACTAACTTCCCTACTATTCATCACATTTGAGTTCTTACTACTACCTTAACTAGGACGATCTCTAACCCAAGAGGGCATCTGAGTTACGTTAGAACACTTAGTAAAGAGTCATGCACATCCTACCGGGACCACTGGGACCACCCCACCGGGACCACCTCACCTGGGCTGACCAACGGACTTACTGGGGCTGACCAACAGCTGGCCAACGCTAGTAACGGCGTGACACTACCTAAGGGCACCTACTTGGCTCTGATACCAGCAAAAGTAGGAACTCAAATGTGGTGAACAGTAGGGAAGTTAGTAGTCAAATTGATGTAGCTAATTAGAAAATTCCTAAACAAAAGATAGAAACGATTTATCAAATAGGTAAGTTTGATTTCAATACGGCTTTATCAATAAAAGATCATGAGGAAACATTTAGTTTAGATGACGAATTTCAAACTATTAAACTACTTTCAAAAATTGCTATTAAAAGATATCAAGAAAAGTATCGATACATTCATTTTGGCATGATTCAAATTGCACTCAAACCTTTGACAAGATTAGGATTAGATTGTCCTATATTCATGGCCCTAAGAGACAATAGGTTAATACGTTATAAGGATTCGTTATTAGCCATGATTCAAACTAATATTTGCAATGGTCCCATATACTTTAATTGTTACCCAATTTATTCAGTAGATTTAAATGATCCTTGGATCATGGATACCTTAGTTCTAGATATCTATCTTCCTAATATTCAAAATGATTTAAAGGTTTAATTTTGTGAACTTTCCAGAAATTTTGCTATTACTTACAGAGTATATTTCAAGCTACTTTCATCTCAACTTAATCCAAAATGTTTATTAAAACCTACCCTAGATGAAACCATGCTACTAAAAGCTGAATCAGATAATATTACTACCTTTACTCCTAAATTATTAAAGTGGAACGAAATCACTATTCCTCAAGAATTTATAATTCAAAATACCAGGCCATCAAGAAATATTGCTCAAAAGAATATTCAACAAATCACAGAAGAGCCTGATAGTAGAGTACTAATAAGATTTAATTCAACTAAAGAATGCAGTTTATCTTCAAAATCATTAGACAACTTAGAACTCCCTCGAACTTCATATTCAATGCCTTCTAGGCTAACTAGTTATGATTATTCAAATGATAAAGAAGATACTCAAAAGATTTATTACAAAGCTCCCATAGCTGAGCCAATAGATGAAGTTACTTCATCTGTAGGTTCCCCTACCTACTCAACTATCCAACCTCCATCATTTTCCTTAATCAATACTATTTCAACACCTTTTGCAATCAACAAGGATTACTTACGTCAAGATTTCAATTCAATAAAAAACAAAGTCAAAAGAGAATGGTTCTTTTCACACTTTGATTTAAAAGCTCAAGCATTCATTAGGCAAAATTGGTATTCATTCATGGAAAGACACCAAGTCAATATTCCTTTCCTTAATTGGTGGGCTATGTTTGCCTTAGATAATAATCTTCCAGGCCCATTTCAAGTTAAAGAAATAAATACCAATATTAATTTTGCTAAGAAATGGACCCTCTTAAATGGTCAAACACTTACTTCTTTTACCCCTCCATTACAAGAAATCATATTAAATACCCCTGAAGGTAATATTCTAGCAGTCCCATTCAAAATAGGTAGAAATGATCCAAAAACTAGTCAAGTAATGTTAAATGATATTTAAAAAGTATATCATCAAAATAATTATACAAATCAAGTGTTACATACCGTGTCTCAACAAGTCAATATGGTCTCTACTCAAATTAAAGCAATTGTTAAAAAACAAGAAGTTGATTCATTAACTGAAAAACTAGAAAACTTAGATATTAATGATACCAAGAAAGATAAACCAAACTTTTTAGATGAGATTGCAAAACCTTTATTCAAAATAAGACGTTCAAATAAATTAGAACTCCAGATGCTAATACTCCATTAATTTCAAAAATAGAAGAAAAATTAAAGGAAGCAGAAACTTCAACATCTAATTCCGTCAAAAGTACAGTTAATATTTTAGAAAAAGATTTATCTCAACTAGATGATGATTTCCAAAATATTAATAAAATATATAAAAAGAAAATTCCCTATTACTCCAAACAAACTCCTCCAGATCTTCACCTTGAAAGCGTAAAAATAATAATTACTGAAAACTTTGCTGGTGATTCAATATATGAATGGAATATAGATGGTCGTAGTGACCATGAAATATTCATAATCCTCCAAAGAATGTTAATTGCTTATACAGCCTATTCAACTAAACATGCAACAGATTTACAAGTTTTTGATTTATTAACATTAGGATTCACTGGTATACTCAAAAATTGGTGGGAAAATTATATTCAAGAAGATGAACGTACTAAAATTAGAACTCATACTAATTCCCAAGGACAACTAGACAATATAGAAACATTGATTTATACAATAGTTACTAATTTTCTTGGAAGTCCAAAAGATATTACAGCTGCAACAGATATTCTTTTAACAAATCTTAGGTGCCCAACTCTAGAAGACTATAATTGGTACAAAGATACATTTTTAACATATCTATTAAAAAGAAAAGACTGTCGTCAACCCTATTGGAAGGAAAAATTCATTTCAGGATTACCATCCTTATTTTCTCAACGAATATTCAATAAATTGAGCGAACTCATTGGTAAAAGCCCTGTTCCATTCGAACAAATTACGTTTGGTCAATTATTAAGCTTTATTAAAAAGGAAGGAATTTCTTTATGCAATGAATTAAAGTTACAAGCAAGATATTCAACAGATAATGCTGTCAAGCGAAAATAGTTAGGTTCTTTTTGTGAGGCCTTTTGTCTTCCAAAGTTAGAAGCTCCATCTGTCAAAAAACGAAGAAAAGCTCAAGTTAATAAGAAGAAATCATATACTACAAGAAATCCAACTTACAAAAAATTAAGTCCTAAAAAGCCTACTCCAAAAAGAAAAACTGATAATACTAATACTTGTTATAAGTGTGGTAAATTAGGCCACTATGCAACAAATTGTAAGGTTAAAAAGAAACTCAATGAAATCTGTGCAGAACATCCAGACATTCAAGAAAAATTAATTACCTTATTTGAACTCAAAGATACACCTAATCAATCGAGAAATTTATCATCCTCATCTAATTGTGAAAATAATGTTATTAATGAACTAGAAAGTGACTCAAGTGAGTACTCATCAGGTAATGAGTCTTCAAGATTATGCTATAAGTGTATTAATATCATAACTACTAATAATAGTGAAAAGGAATTTTTATTAGATTTAATTGAACAAATTCAAGATACCGAATTAAGGTAAGTATCAATAAAATATTTGAAACACGTGAGATTCCAAATATTCTAAAGGCAGTTAATATTTAAGACTTAAAAAACGAAGTTAATATATTAAGTCTTGGTGGTCTATTAATTTGAGCAATATTTCTTGGTGGCCTAGTATTTTGAATTATAAATTCTTGAGGAATAGTGATTTCGTTCCACTTTAATAATTTAGGAGTAAAGGTAGTAATATAATCTGATTCAGCTTTTAGTAGTATGGTTTCATCTAGAGTAGGTTTTAAAAAACATTTTGGATTAAGTTGAGATGAAAGTAGCTTGAAATATACTCTGTAAGTAATAGCAAAATTTCTGGAAAGTTCACGAAATTAAACCTTTAAATCATTTTGAATATTAGGAAGATGGATATCTAGAACTAAGGTATCCATGATCCAAGGATCATTCAAATCTACTGAATAATTTGGGCAACAATTAAAGTATATAGGATCATTGCAAATATTAGTTTGAATCATGGCTAATAACGAATCCTTGTAACGTATTAACCTATTGTCTCTTAGGGCCATGAATATAGGACAATCTAATCCTAATCTTGTCAAAGGTTTGAGTGCAATTTGAATCATGCCAAAATGAATGTATCGATACTTTTCTTGATATCTTTTTATAACAATTTTTGAAAGTAGTTTAATAGTTTGAAATTCTTCATCTAAACTAAAGGTTTCTTCATGATCTTTTATTGATAAAGCCGTATTGAAATCAAACTTACCTATTTGATAAATCATTTCTATCTTTTGTTTAGGAATTTTCCAATTAGCTACATCAATTTGACTACTAACTTCCCTACTGTTCACCATATTTGAGTTCTTACTACTACCTAAACTAAGACGATCTCTAACCCAATAAGCAATCTGAGTTATGTTGGAACACTTAGTTAAGAGTCATGCACATCCTACCGGAACCACTGGGACCACCCCACCGGGACCGCCTCACCTGGGCTGACCAACGGACTTACTGGGGCTGACCAACAGCTGACCAATGCTAGCAACGGCGCGACACTATCTAAGGGCACCTACTTGGCTCTGATACCAGCAAAAGTAGGATCGACCTAGGCCGGGTAATAGGTAAGGCCTAAGTGTGGATTAATACAGGGGAGCGGAGTACCAAATTGATATGATGCAGGAAAATAATTTTGAAACGAAAACGAATTTGAAAATAACAGAATTGAAATGAGGCGTGAGGGATTTTGTTGGATTGTGAACTTTGAGATTGAGATGGGTTGTTCTCAAAAGCTTCCCTAGACATTTGTGCTCCTCCTCCGCTCCCTGGAGCAACCATCATCTACTCCTAGTCGTTATTCCAAAAAAAAAAATAATAATACAAAACAAAATCAAGAAAAGAGCCCGCAAAGGTCACGGCCTTTGGCAAAAGTAATGGCCATTATTTCTTTACGTAGTTTTTGTTTTGCAGGATTTCATTCAATTCCATACACGCATTCAAGCCATCCACTTTGCCAAGTTCAATGCAGAAAAATCCAAGATCAATTCAATTACGCACAGCATCCAAAAGGACTAACAATTAATGATGCAATTCTGCTTTTTAGCTTCAATCTGATATATGTGTATTGAAAACAAAATTAAGTTTTGGGTAGTGGATGCGTACTTTATAGGCATGTTGAAATCAATTTAGTAATAGTTTTGTTATAGATCTCATAGTTTTCATTATTTGGTTGAATATTAGTTATTTTTCAAATTAATGGACGACAATTAATTAGTTCATGGTTACAAAGTTATCTTATTTTCTGCTCATTTGAATTATGGTAAAATATGTACTCTCCCTCTCTCTCTCTCTCTCTCTCTCTCTCTCTCTCTCTCTCCTCTCTCTCTCTCTCTCTCTCTCTCTCTCTCTCTATATATATATATATATATATATATATATATATATACACACAATAAATATAAATTATTTGCATTTTTTATAACTATAATTTGTCGTTTCCTCTATATAAAATTTTTCTGTCAAAATTAATTATCCGTATGAATCATTTGAAAGTTAGTTATTGAATACATAACACCAAACTTATAAGTGAGGAAATGGTGAAAATGATTTTTCACTCAAAGGATAATCTGGTCATGGATACAAGTGAGGGGAATCTAGGTACATCTATATGTGTGGTAGATGATGCAGTCTTCCACAAATATAAGCAAGGGTACTGTGTTGTCTGCCATGCTTATTAAGCGTGTTGAATATTTTCCCACTGATACACTATGCAAGCTTACCTTCAGCATGACAAATAGACCTTGCCACAGGTATCAATGTAGAAGGGAGTGATTTTATGTGTAGACATATGCAACAATTCTTATAGTGTCACAAATCCCCTACAAAATGAAGCTATGCCATGGAAGCTTCTGACTCGTTGGATGAAGGAGGGAACTAGCCACTGTTTCATTGCCTTTATCTTATCATTGTCAACCTGGATTGCTTGAGATGGGACCACATAGCCAAGGAACATGACCTAAGCACTGAAAAAGTGACACTTCTCAAGGTTTCCGTATAACCTTTCTTATGATAGAATGTGGAGCACTTGAGGTAGATGATAGGCATGATCTTCTTCATTCTGGCTGTAACCAAGGATCTGACCAAAATAGACCACTACTAACCTCCCTATCAATGGTTTTAATACTTGATTCATCAGCATTATAAATATACTGGGTTCATTTTGTCAAATCAACATACATTACTAACCACTCATAGAACCCTCCCTTGGTCTTGAAGGTTGTTTTCCCCTCATCTCTCTCATAGATCCTTATCTGATAGTGCCTACTCCTTAGAAGAATCCCTAAAAACATTGTTACCCCATGTAGTTCATCAAGGAGGTTCTTTAATCTGGGAATAGGGTACCTGTACTTGATGGTGATCTTTTTTATGGTCCTACTATCGACACACATCCTCATACTCACATGCTCCTTAAGCCCTAGCAGGGCTTGAACAGCAGACGAGTTGAAGCTTTCCCTAATCATTCCCTTGGCTAGAAACTCATCTACCTGCCTTTGGTTCGCATTTTCCTCTTGGGGGTTCATTGTGTGAGCAAGTTTGTTTAAGAGTACCGACCTTAGGATCAGGTGAATGTTATGTTGGATAGATCTCTTAGGGGGTAAGCCAAGAGAGATCTTAGTGGGGAAGACATGTTTGAACTCAAACAAGAGAGGTTGTAATAGGGGATGGATATTGAGAGGAGTAGTCTCTGGATCAAGGTTCAAAAGGAATAGTTCTTGAGCAGGTTCAAACTCATGTTACTGGGACCTTGGTAAGGTTGTAATAAAGACATCAAGCTGGGAAGAATCTTTGGGCTTTTGAATATGTGAGGGCTTGGGGAGAGTAAGCGTAATCTTTTTGTGATCTTTGATAAAACTATAGGTATTTAACCTACCGTCCTGTATAACCCCTCTATCAAACAACTAAGGCTTGCCTACTACAACATAGCAAGCATCCCTAGGACTTACATCACACCAAATCTCATCCTTATATCCCTTCGCAATAGATAAAGAAATTAAGCATTTAGAAAAGATTCGGATACCTTTCCCTTGGTTTCACTAATGGATAGTGTAAGGAGAGAGATACAGCATATTTAGGAGACTTAGCTTGTTTACTAAAGTCTTGGAGGCAATACTGGTGTAGCTACCCTCATCTATAATCAGTGAGCACACTTTCCCTCCATTAGTACATCTAGTATGGAAGGTAGCTTCTGTTTGTCCCTGATTTTTTTTGGTGCGGCTAAGCCACTCAAGGCTCTCCCAACTACCAGCATGTCTCCTTCATCTGGACACTCTTTATACTTCTCTATTTCTTCAGTCATGAGGAGCTCATTGCTCCCTTTTTCTTCTGGTTCCTCTAAACACTCACAAGCTGCCTGGTAGTTAGCAAATGTCATTGCTTGTTAGGGCATTCAAATGCTATATGACCTAAACCTTGACACATAAAACACCTTCTATCATCCACAGGTTGAGGAATTGATTTGTTGGGTTTTTTGAGGGAAGAAAACAGTCAGGTTCTATTTTAAGGAGTGAAGTTAGGCTCTTGCTGCTTTGGAGGGAGTTTCTAGAAAGGGTAGGTTCATTGCGGGATTTACTGGCTTCTCCTTTCCCCTTGATCGTTCTTTGCATCTCAACTTTATAAGCCAATGAATTGAGATGGTCCGGCGTGGTGTGTAGATGCAGCTTCATCACATGGGCTACCTCTTGATAAGTGCTTAATGTGTATATCATGTTAGGGCTATTTTGTGCCATTTTTCAGAGAATATTGTGCTTATTGTTGTTATTTACTCTCCTATTCTTGATTTATACTTGGGTATAGTTGTTTGACATATTTTGTAGGATTTTTCGTCTTTTTACCCAGCGTATGCCCTTCAATGGTTGTATTTTGACCTCCCCCACGGTCATCCATGTTATGTCATGACCATAGAGCAAAGAATAAGCAAAAACTTGATTCTAGCACAGAGCATGATCGGACCGTGGTGCACGCCACGGACCGTGGCGAGCCTGTAACTGTTGCCTCTTCATTTTCCCTCGGCTGTGTGGCTGAGATTGATCGAGCTTCTCTATAAAAAGAGATGTTCTACAGCATGTAGAAGCAATCCAAAATCATTTCAAGCAAAGCAAAGTGTAGAGTGGCATAGTTTAATATCTTTCTTAAATTTTGTAGTTTTTAGTTTGGTTAATGTATTGGCGTGAGTCTTGAGTGTGAGAGTTTGTCGTTGAGGCAGTTCTAAAGCCCTTGGTTGAAGGCTATCTCAGTCAATCTGCTTTTCGCTCAGATTTTATCAATCATTGGTTAGTTGTTAATGTTTTATCATGTCTGAGTAGTTTTCTTTAGTCTACGGATTTAGTAGTTTGTGGAATTATTAATGGATCATATTTTAATCCATACAATTGTGCTTATCTTCAAGATTGGTTTGATTTTGTTTTGTCAATTGTTTGGTTTGTTGTGAGCAGATTTTTGGCCGAAATTTAAACGAATGAAAAACTGAAAGGTGATATTTGGTTGTTGGACTGCTTGATAAGGCCTAATGTAACTTTGTCTCAAAAGAGAGATTTGTATGCTAGTAGGGCTAGTAAGTAATCGAAGACGTTGAACTTGAATTAAGGTAAATTAGTTTGAAAGAACGACTTTTGCTTAGTTTAGGCGAATTTAGTTGATTTCGAAAGAAGAGACTGAGTTTTTGAAGAGATTACAATTCTCTGAATTTGACCAATTGGAAGAAAGCACATATTCATTATTTTTGATCCAATTTCCTTTCACAACTATCAGAATTCCTTGACATTTTTCCCTTATTAATTTAGAAAAGTTTATTTGCTATTGTTAAATCGAATCCACTTGAAACAGAATTTTACTTAGCACATTCTGATAAGCAAGACTCAGTAAGCTACAATTAGTCCCTAAGGAACAATATCTTTTATCTGTACTACGACTATCCATGCGCTTGCGGCAGTATGATTAAGTTTTTGGCGCCGTTACCGAGGACTAAAACTGTTAATTATTGAGTTAGTCTTGCGAAGGTGACTAAGTATTTTCTTTGTTTTTACTGTTTTTTTTGTTTTTTTTCCTTTTGGCTTGTTCTAACTGCGCTGGTAGTGTTGGAGAAAGTGCTTGCAGGAATTTTTCCTAGTTGACGCAAAGTTCAATCTTGTACGAATCCGATCTAAAGATTGAAAGAACTTTTCGCTTAAGAAGGAACAAGCAAAGGATTGAAGAGCAAAGACGCAAGGCAAGAAGGAATTCAAACATGGCATAAGGTGACCAACGAAGAACTCTTCGTGATTTTGTTACCCCAGGAGTCCAGAGGATCGCCTCAAGTACTGCTCGCCCTGCTGTCGATACCAACAACTTCCAGCTCAAACCGGCAATCATTTCCATAGCGCAATAATCTCAGTTCGGCAGAACTCCCTTAGAAGACCTAAATCTGCACCTCTCAGTCTTTTTAGAGGTGCATGGTACGCTGAAATTAAATGGAGTCTCTGGTGTGCAATTTGGCTGCGCTTATTCCCTTTCTCATTGAGGGATAAAGCAAGGGCTTGGTTACACTCTTTGCCAACTGGATGCATAACTACCTGGGATGAGTTGATAAGAGCTTTCCTCGCCAAGTTCTTCCCTCCAAGCAAAACAGCGAGCCTAAGGAATTAGATCACCAACTTTCTGCAAAGAGATGATGAGACGCTCTTTGAAGCCTGGGAGCATTTTAAAGATCTACTACGTTTGTGCTCCCATCATAGTCTTCAGCGTTGGATAATAATCCAAGCGTTTTATAATGGTGTGACCCAATCTGTGAGGTCCACTATTGATGCGGCGGCAGGAAGTATTCTGATGAGCAAGACTGAGGATGAAGCCTATAATCTGATCGAGGAGATGGTGCTTAACAATTTCCAATGGTCCACTGAATGAACCCAACCCAAGCGGGTTAGAGGTAAGCATGAAGTTGGTGCAATTACTTTACTATCTACTAAAGTACATGTCATGGTGCAAAGATTGCACTAAATGAATGTTAATGTTGTAAACTCTGGTGCCCCTTGCCCTTGTGCAATTTATGGTTTAATTAAGCATATATCTCGGAATTGTCAAGTTGGGAGTCCTTTTTCTCGGGACCCTAGTGAAGTTGATTATGTTCAAAATTTTTCCTACAATTGGCTGATGGTTCTGTGACACAACCTATAGTTAGGTTTGACGATGTGCCAGTCAATACAGGAGACATTTACGTGTTGGAGGACTTCATTATAGTTGATATGCTAGAAACTGACGATGCCTACATTATCCTAGGTCGGCCCATTTTGGCAATAGCTGGTTGCCACATTGATGTAAGAGAGGGCCAGGTATCTTTTGAGGTGGAAGAGCGATTTGCTGTGTTTAGCCATAGGAAGGAGGACATGGTTTCTCCTCATTCTTGTATATTGGATGCATTACCCTTTTCCCCTGAGATTGATATAAAGGATGTCTGGAACTATGAAGATCGTCCTAATTCTAACTGGATTTCTTATGAGGACCTTGACAATGGGTATGTTAAGGTGGAGTTTGCTGCTCCTATGCCACCTAACAAGCCCGAGGTTAAGGCCCCTATTTTTAATGAATCTTCAATGAGTGATTACTGTAGGTTTGCACAAATCGTTCTCTCTATGCCCCCTGTGAAAGGTTTTGATGCAGATTTTGATGCAGGGGTTGCACGAGTTAATGATAGCCCATTTGGTGTGGGGCTTGAGGAAGTTATCTTGGAGATAGTGGTTTAGTAGGAACTTAGTCTTCAACTTCTCCCTTGTCTTCCTCTAGGATTTGATCTTAGTTTTCCTCTTTCTAACCATCATAGTTACTGCATTGGACCACCAAATTAAAGCATGCTGCCTTAGCTTTAAGTATAGCAGTTTAACATTCTTATCATCTATGATTTGCTGTTATTCAAAAACTCTCGACAGTTTGGAGCAAGTCAAAGAACAAATAAGTATTAAGCTGTCCCTCAAATTCAGGGATATCAACTTTGAAATCATCCCTTCCTCTTTCATGCCTCCTATGGTCTTGCTATGGAAGAAGCACCATTGGACTGGAATCATCAAGTCAGCTATTGCTATTGGACTTCCTCAGGTTTCTACTTCTTTCGCTTATGAGTTTCTCAAGCTGATCTTGAAGGTATTTAACTGACATGTTCGAAAGTGTACAGTTGTTATAGTTTAGATTTAAATATCGTCCTTAGGGACCAAAGTAATCGATCGAGTTTATATCCTATTGAAATGCTAAGCAATTGATTTTTCAAATGAGTTGATTTAACTGCACTAACTAATTAATTAGGAATTCAATCAAAGTGAAGCACCTAGGGATTTAATTCACCAAGTAGGGAGTCGGATCATAGAAGCATGAGCGTTTCATGAGTTGGACGATTCAAGGAATTCCAATCGAGCCATACGAATTTAACTAACACTCTTTTAGGTGTCCTTGATCAATTTTAGGTTAAAGATATATGAATGCTAAGTCTCCTCTTAACATGCAATCCTTTTTCAAGTTTTGCTAAGTCAAGCTCTATCAAGGCAATCTAATAGTGACTTTCACTTTTCAATACTTCATCAGTTATCTAATATGAGTAAGCAAAATTAATCAAACTTTGCTCACAACATTCTAATCTTAAGATAGAAATAAATCATTCCAACATAGTTTAAGCACGAGATTGAAGAAGTTAAGGATCTAACTACAACACTATGGCTAGCAAATTCGTAGCTCAAATTAAACTACTCACTCATATTTCAAATTCAACTATAGTTGACACAAGAGTTTATGGAGTAATTCAAAGAGGAGGAAAGATTTCAACAATGGCAGCCCTTCAATGGTGTCACGATCTCAAGGCTTCTAAGTACAACGTTCTCCCTTTAATTTTTCCTTTTGCTCCAAAATCAAACTAAAAATTCTAACTAAAATATGAGAGATGGATGAAAGAGTGCTGGATGAATGCTATGGATGCCCTGGCTTCAATCAAAAAACCTTCTTTTAAGCACAAAACCGAGCATCTTTAGCCGTACAATGAAGGAAGATGAAGAGGTTAGCTATTATAGGATCACCACAGTGCTTGGTAAACACCACGGATAGACCATGGTGCCTGCTGATCATGAAATCTTCTACTCTTCTCTTGCTTCATAGGCATAGAAGTTGGGGGAACCCCCATGGTGAGCCAAGATGTACTCAAGTAGTGGTCAATTGCTAGATTGGATGGTCTAAAATCCCGCAAAAATTGTTAAAGAACCATACCCAAGCATAAATCGAGAACTAGACATAAATTATAACATAAAGCCTATGAATTCTTGAAAAAGGCTACAAAATAACCCCAACAATGAAGTATATAGAAGCATTTATCAAACTCCCCCATGCTTGAACCATTGGTTGTCCCAAAGCAACACTAAACCCCTCCTCGGGTAAACATTTGTAGCAACATCAATGACCACATTGACGCAAAAGTCAGCCCAAAGCATTTTTCAGTTAGATAAGAGAAGGAACCTTTCAAAATATTAGTAAAGACCTTCACATTGAGTATGAGAAAACCACCCAACTCATGTAAACAATCATATTAGCATTTTCATTAGGTAGAGCTACGATAACAGGTAGAACCTCACTTGAGCAATATAACTCTCATCACTCATGTGTTTAAAATACAGCCCGGTTCACTCGAATCTCATTCCAAGGAAACAAATCTACCATGAGCTTGCTAAAACGCTCTAATTCGCTATCTCTGGAATGTAAAACACACAAGACCATCATGAGGACTTAAGAAGGGTTGTAATGAAGCTAAGGGTAAAGGTTAGGAGGGGAAAATAGAATTTGGGACTTGTGGAGTAATGAGCTAAAGACTATAAGCACAATGTTCACCATCCAATTTTCACATAAATCGAACTCCTCAATCCAACTCATCCAATATACACATGAAATCCCCTAATTGAATCCAAAATAAGAGAACGTGTTGAAGTAAATTCCATCCAAAATCAATGCTAAAACCCCTTTTTTATTCTTTCCTTTTTTTTGTTTTATTCAATTTGCCCTTCTCTTTTTTCTCTTTTTTCTCTTAGAATTTTCTTTTTTGGTTTTGTCTTGTGTTTTTTTTTTCCCCATAGAGAATAGTTATGGCAAAGATTTCTAAACACAAATCAACACTTCTCTAGGATCTCGCAACACCCAACCCAAATAGTACTAAGGGAATTTACACATGGCGCTTAGCAATCCTTTTGACATCCAAACAAACCATGCCTCAAAAAGATAACAACACCCACAAGCTACTCCAAAGTAGAAATGAAACTCAGTAGTCTTGGATTTAAAGGAAAAGTTATGTATTTGGCCAAGGGTTACGATAGAGCTTCACGGCGCAAAAACAACATGAAGGCTCAAAAGGGGTAGCAAGGGGTGAAGTAGTCATCACAAGGGTGACTTTTTTTGACGATGTGGCTCATTAATTCAAAGAATGCCTCAATCATTTTTACCTAAGTGTGCATGCGAAATCAGATCTCAAATGAGAGTAAAATCAAGTTCTAGAGACTTAGAATCTAGGAAGAGTCACACATGAGAAGAAAGAAGAGACTAAAATTGATGAATTAGTCCATTAAACTCAAATTCTCACAGGTTAAAGACCAAAGCTCGACTAGCTTATTGAATCACACATATGCCAAATAATCATGTAAAGAGTCATCAAGCAATCATCCCATATCCAATATGATGGTTAAATCACAACATCAAAATCTCATTATCAAACACTATTATTTACAAATGGGCTTAACAACTGGTCAACTGAGGTCAAAAGAATGCTACCTAGTCCAAAGATCATCATTGGAGGATTTTTTTATTTTTTTTTTGTTGGTCAATTTGTTTTCTTTTCTTTAACATATGCATAACTACATGATACTAAAGTTAATATGCAAAAGCTAATACTAAATGAAAAGAAACCTAAATGCACTACTAATATGCTCTAGCTACATGATGTTAATCCTAAAATGTAACTCTAAAGGCAACCATGCACGATATGTACAATATATACACATGTAGAAATAAAAAGTCAAGTATCGGACACCATCAATTAACTTCGCCATGCTTGGACAAAGCAGTGTCCTTAGTGCAAGCATAAACGAAGAAACAGGAAGGGAGAGAGTAATAGGAATCGATCAGAAGAGAGGTGGGGGAGGGGGTAGGGAGGTTGATAATAAGAGATATGTTAATCACTCCAGGTCTCAAGACAAGCCTTATAGTCCTGAAAATATTGTGTCTGAGTAGCAAGTATCCCACGAAACTCATCGTGCATTCTTAGACAAAGTCAGGGAGAACGGCGTTCTCAGAGGCAATATAGGCTCGAAGGAACACTTATTCCTCCTGAATGGACCTAAGAGTGACATGGATCTCATCAAAGTTAGTGGAGGAAGGCTGGGAAGAAGAACTAGGTTTACCCAAAGTAATGGATAAGGGTGGAGGAGGTGCGTGGTGGAGAACTACAGCATCACTAATTACCCAATAAAGATCATCCCGATTAAGTAAGGTGGTTCACTTAACATTGGGAAGCAGCTTTGTTCATTTGTTCAAATGTCCAGCCTCTACCTTACAAAAATTCATTTGTTCAAAAGCGGCTTTATCAAGCTGCTTGGACCCAGAAACTCTATCTTTAGCGTTAGGTTCAACTCCCAAAGATCTAACAATGGAGGTGATGAGGCCCCTAATAACTATCCTATCCACTGTACTTCTAGCTGCATTATACAATTAGCGCACCAAGAAAGACCCAGGGTCTATCTAGTCAACACAGAACAAAAAGTGTAACTGAGTCAATCGAGGGACATTTAGACTGTCATCCCTAGCAAAGATACCACAAGAGAGCATGCACTGGCCACCTGTATACAAGGGTTCCTAATATGGGTTCCCTTACTAGTATTGGCATTGTACCCGTGATCCCTCGAAATCTCATGCCAACACATGTTCAGGTTAAACTCTTAAGGAACTTAACTGGATGGCAAATCCAAACTAGGTGGAAAGCCAAATATGTCATTAAAGGCACTTAGGTTCAACTCATAAAACTACCCTTGCAAACAGAATCAAATATAGCCCCCTGACATTGAGGCCCTCGAGTGCCCCATACCATCCCTTATAAATAACAATCTAATGTCACTCAATAACCCCAATTGTTCCAATAAGACCTCATCATAATAATAAGTAGCTACAACAACTCTACCACTTAAGTAATTATAACGTGTAACATGATCGGAATTAGTTAAACCAAGGGGTTGTAGAGCATTACCTCGGGGCCTTGCATTTGTTGATGTCCGGGAGGTCCTTGTGGCTAGTGTGGTGCATGGCTTGATGTCCCCACCTCTTTGGTACTCCTTAGCTGCTTTTTTGGCGCCATAATGTGTAAATGTTAGAACAATGTGAAGGAAAACCTCAGAATAAGGTGTGAGAGGGAAATAAATTGTGGGGTGTGATGAAGGTAGAAAACGGGATGAAATGAAGAAAATTCGAGTTATGAGGTGGAAAAATGGAGAATTTGAGTGAAAAATAAGGAAGAATTAGAGAGAGAAGAAGATGGATATAGAGGAAGGGTGAAAGTGAGACGAACTTGGGGAAGAAATGGTAAAAAAAGATGAAATTTGTTTGAGAAAGAGAAAGATTAAGAGAAAAGAGAAGATTTTGAGTGAAAATGGAGTGAAAATGGGAAGAAATGAGGGAGAAATTGAAGGTTTAGCAATGGAGTGTGTAGAAAGAGAAAGATGGAGCTAGAGAGAGAATGGCTGGAGGAAGAAGAAGAAAATGGGGGAGGATAAAGGGTCACCGCGGTCAAAACTCTTGACTGTAGCCCGCAACAGTTCACCACGGTCCTTGGCGAGCACCATGAACTGTCCATGGTGAATGCTGCTTTGTTTTTTGTTTTGCCGGGCAGGCCGGACCATGGATCGTATTGGAAAATACAGACCGCCCATCGTCAGTCCCTTATCCCTCTTTCTTTTTTCTTCTTTTTTCTTCTTTTTTATTTTGAAAAACTACCGAAAAATGGAAATCAAAGCTATAATAGGGTTGGGTTGCCTCCCAAGAAGCGCTCTTTTAAGATCAAGAGCTTGATCATCCCTATATGCATGCTTAGGATCAGTAAGTGTATGGACAACGGGCTTCTCCCCCACAAAATAAGGTTTGACCCACTGTCTATTTACCTTAAATGAACCAGTGAATTCACTACACACTTTAACCGCACCATGATTATGGACCTTGATGATCTACAATGGTTGCAACCACTGGGATCTCAGCTTGCTCTTAAATAATCTAAGCTTGGAATTGAACAAAAGGACCATGTCACCTTCCTCAAATCTTTTCTTCAGAGTATGCTTGTCATGCCATTGCTTGGTCCTCTCCTGGTAAATGCAAGAACTCTTATGAGCCTCTAGCCTTAGCTCATCATGCTCACATAATTACAAAAACTGCTTTTCATCAGCCCCCTTAATATCAAAATTAAGCATCTTAATTGCCCAATAGGCTTTGTGTTCCAACTCAATCGACAAATAACAAGACTTCTCAAACACTAAATGACATGGAGTAGTAACTAAAGGAGTCTTGTAAGTGGTTCAGCAGGCCCAAAGAGCATCATCATGTTTTAAAGACCAGTCTCTTCGGGATCAATCCACTGTCTTCTCCAAAATGCTCTTCAATTCCCTGTTAGATAAATCGACTTGGCCGCTTGTAGCAACTTCATCAAATACTACATACTTCTTCAAAAGTGACTTAAGTGGCTTGTTGCAAAAGTAAGTCCCATTGTCACTTAAAAGAGCTCTCGGTATGCCAAATCTTATAAAATATGCTGTTGAGGAATTTGATAATAACCTTAGAATCATTAGTATGTCAAATCTTATAAAAATATGCTTCTTGAGGAATTTAATGGCATTCATCCACTTAGAGATGTAGTCAACTGCAACAAGGATATAGAGATTGCCATGGGAAGGAGGAAAGGGACCCATGAATTCAATCTTCTATGCATCAAATAACTCCACCTCAAGAATGCTACATTGATGCATATCATGTCTCTTAGAAATGTTTCCCGTCCTTTGGCATCTATCATAAGTCACGATAAATTTTCTTGCATCTTTAAAGAGAGTGGGCGAATAGAAACTCGCTTAGAGAACTATTGTAATAGTCTTGTTGTAACGCCCCAAATGTACATAATTTACTGATTTCGTTCTCTTCATTAGATTCACCAATTAGAGGTATTAACCCAAATGATCAGGGCGTTACCGCCGTCCAAAAAGGACAAGGCTTTGCTTATAAATAATAATTTTAGCAACACTAATCAATGTTTACCATCAAAAGGCATTCACACAATTATAACCCATCAAACCATATATAAATAGTTCTAATGCCAAACCATTTAACTATTCCAGGGTTTACATCAAAATATAGTAACTCTTGTGGACTATATAACTTTAACATCAAAATATTTCATAATACAGTGCTCACAATATTTTAACACTAGCACACCACTATTTCTTTTTTTTTTTTTTTTACTTTCTTGTTCACTTATCACCTTCAGTCGTCCGGCCCGCCTGAGGGCGATTCACAGAACATTTTCCTAAAACAAAATATGAAAACATTTCAAACTGTGAGGCGATGCTCAGTACATGCATCCTTGTATTGTTAAATGATCATTGAAAAGCTGATTGGGCCCGCATTGCAATTCATTTTAATGTAAAATAGGGAATGAGATGAATATAAAACTGCATTGCTAATTATTATCTGATAGTGAACTCCTGGTAACCGTTACGATCTGTGGATAGGTGTACACTGACCAAGTCAATTAGGGGACCTAACCTGAAGCCGTACGAGTAACTGAAGGGCAACGCTCTGTAATTGATAACTAATGAGGTCACCAATTATATACTAAATTACTAATTAAACTTATTCATTGATGTACTTACCAAAACATTATAATTTTGATAAGTACGTGCTGATTTCTAAAGATACAGACAATGAATGTACCTATTACTTTTAATGAAATTCACTAAAATGGGATTATGCACAAAAAGGGAAGGAAATGATAGATTAGGCCCCGATTCTGTTCGAAATATCATGATAGGAACATATAATTAGCAAATATTTTTATTTTCATAGATAATAAATTAGTAAAAGAAAAGTAAGAGCGTAACAAGGGCTAAAATAAATGACTTGTAAGTTAGTCTTCTCATCTCAAATTAAGACCCAAAACCCGAATATTGAAAGCTTAAGAGGTCTTGAAAAACCTTCACTTAGAGCACTAGGTATGATTCCTATAATGGGGTTCCCAAAATGGGGCTAGAACACAAGTATGTCAGTTTTGGTCTAACCTACACAGCTCTGGTAAAACGGCAATAATGTTTTTCACAGACCTCGGATTAAGATGATTCAAAAAGCATCTAAAAGATAATACACTGAGCTATCAATCCACCAAGAATCATAATTTTTCCATGGGCTGATCATTACCAGTTTAATCATAAATTTTTCCCTGTTTTCTGAAATTTTCAAGCCTTCACTGTGATGGCTTTATCCCCTCTCTTCACACAATTCCCCATCCAAAATCATACCTTCAAGTCATGTAACAAGGCTTTGGTCCTTCTCATCACCATACAAAACCATTACACTCAATTTCACTTCAAAATCATCTAAATCAAAGATCATTTCTCAATCAAATATACACTAATGACATGCTTGCCATTAAAGGAACATTAAACCTTGCATAGTCAATAAAACCCTAACTCTTGTCCAACTTTCACTTCATGCAAAATCACCAAACACATCCTCATAAAATTATTAGAGATTAAAACCACTAAATCAAATACAAGAATCCAAGAAAAACAAACTTCCCACTTTAAGCTTGCATGATTACGAATAACCCCTTAAACCCTAACATGCTCCAAACTTCTCCCCAATTCAAACACCAAAATAACTTCTATTTCTTATCAAAACATCATGATCAATAATCAAAGACATCAAAACTAAGGTAAAAATCAAAATCAACAAGATCAAGATCAAGGTTACTCACCTCAAGCTCGATAAAAGTAGAGATGGAGGTGATGTTTAGTGGTTTTGATGATGCAGGATGGTGGCTAGTGGTACTAGGGTGTCGGGGGCCGGAGGCAACTGGGGCTAGCCAAGAACTAGCCGAAAAACACCAAAATAGTTGCAGGAGCTGAAGGGAGGTTGGCTGTGGTAGAGAGAGAGAGAGACGAGAGCGAGATATGGGTTGAGTTTGTTTGTATTTTTTTGACTTGCTCACAACTTGGCCGAATTTATACCCCACAAAAGTAGGTTTAGCTAACCACGGTTAAGCTTTACTCATGGAAATTAGCTAAGTTGAAAAGTAAACTTGTTGGGCTTCAAATTGAGCCGAAGAAAGTTGGATTCGGGAATAAAGCACTTCGTAACGTTAACGTTTTTACGTACTCAAAATTAAATTTTTTTAATGTTACAGAAAACAAAATAAAGTACTTAGATTATAATTGTTAGGGCCTGCTATCAATTATCTCAAAAGTTTCATTGATAAATTAAATAAACAACTAAAATCCGAATTGTCGAGTGAGGGCCCAAATTTTTTCCCATCGGGATGAATAAATGCGATAAATAAATATGAGAAAATCATTAACATGAGGTAATTAAATAAATAAACATAATTTAGGGTTGGGCTACTACAACCTTCCTCTCCTAAAGAGTTTCATCCTCGAAATTTATAAACTTTACCATGCCATGCAAGATTACCTCAAATAAGTGTGGGTACTTAGCTTTTATTTCTTCTTCAATCTCCTAAGTGGCTTCTTGGGAGGTATGGTTTGTCCAAAGCACCTTGACTAGTGGTATCTACTTGTTACACAACTGCTTAATCCTACGATCTAGTATTTGGATTGGACACTCCTTATATACTAGATCTTCAGTGATTTCAAGAGGTTCAGATACAATAGTATGATCTGGATCTGGAATATACTTCCTGAGTTGAGAGATATGAAACATGTTATGCACATGTTCTAGTTCTACTAGCAGATCCAGTTGATATGCTCTGGGATTTAACTTTTCAATGATTTCATAAGGGCCAATATATCTGGGACTCAATTTGCCTCGTACTCCGAACCTCTTGACACCCTTAGTTAGCGAAACCTTCAGAAAGACTTAATTGCCTACTTGAAACTCTAGAGCCCTCCTTCTTTTGTACGCATAACTCTTTTGCCGACTCTGAGCAACCCTAATGTGCTCTCGAATTTTGGGACCTATGATCAATGCCTCGTCCAAATCACTGTAGCACAATGGGGTTCTACATTTTCACCTATATAAAGCTTCAAACGGGGCCATTTTAATGGTGGATTGGTAGCTATTGTTATAAGAAAACTCCACCAATGGTAAATTGTCTTCCCATTTCCCTTGGAACTCCAATACACAAGCTCTTAATATGTCCTCTAGAATTTGATTCACTCTTTTAGTTCACCCATCTGTCACAGGGTGATAAGAGCTGCTAAAGTTCAATTTGGTCCCAAAGGCCTTTTGAAGTGCTTGCCAAAAACGGGCTTGGAATCTTTGATTCGTATCTGATATGTCTAAGGGAATCCCGTGCACGTAGACTATCTCTTTAACATACAATTAAGCTAGTTTTTCAACTCCCCAAGTATTCGTAATTGGCAGAAAATGGGCCAACTTGATAAGTCGATCAACTATGACCCAGATAGCATTCTTTTTTGAGGCAAAAAGGGGTAAACCCATAACAAAGTCCATGGAGATCGAATCCCACTTCCAAGGGGGAATTTCTAGGGGTCGTAGTTCACCTACAGGATGCTGATACTCTGCTTTAACTTTCTGGCAAGTCAGACACTTGTTTACATATTCTGCAACCTCTTTCTTCATATTATTCCACCAGAAGTATTGCATTAAGTCTCTGTACATCTTGGTGCCTCCTAGGCGCACCGGGTACCGAGTATTGTGAGCCTCCTCTACGATCTGTTTCCTCAATTCCTCATTTCTGGTACACATAGGCGATTCTAGAATCATAGGGTCCCATCCTCATGTACTATAAACCCAGTAGACTTTCCTTCCTCTAAATTTTGCTTTATTCTTTGAAGTTCAGGATCACTTTCCTGGTTCACTCGAATTTCCTCCACTATGGAAGACTGTAAGATAAGTGCTAATAATTGAACATGTGCTTGCCCATGAGACACTAGTTGAATTCCCAAGTCCTCAAGCTCTCTCAAGAGACTCAACTGAGTAATTGTCACAGTGCTTGGCCTATGTTGCGCCTTCCTACTTAGGGCATCTACTATAACATTTTCTTTTCCTGGATGATATTGAATTTGTAAGTCATAGCCTTTAAGTAACTCAAGCCAATGCCGTTGTCTCAAATTGAGCTCCTTCTGGGTGAAAATATACTTTAGACTTTGATGGTCAGTATAGATCTTACATGGTACCCCATATAAGTAATGTCTCCAAATTTTCAATGCAAAGACCACGGCTGCTAGCTCCAGGTCATGGATAGGATAATTTTTCTCATAAGGCTTAAGCTGTTGTGAGGCATAAGCTGCTACCTTATCTTCCTGCATCAGTACACACCCTAAACCATTCTTTGAAGCATCACTACAGATGGTACACTCCTTACCTTCCACTGGTAGCGTTAGGATTGGGGTGGTAGTTAATCGTTGCCTTAACTCCTAAAATGCTATTTCACACTTCTTTGTCCATCAAATTTATTCACTTTCTTCAGTAAATTGGTCGGAGGTAAAGCTATTTTCGAAAAGTCCTTGACAAACCTTCGATAATAACCCGATAAACCCAAAAAGCTTCTAATCTCAATGACGTTAGTAGGCGTTGACCGTTATGTGATTCCTTCAACTTTGGGGGGTCAACTTTGATTCCTTCTTTTGTAACCACATGGCCCAAGAACACCACTTTTTCTCCTAACCAAAATTCACACTACTTTAATTTTCCATAAAGTTCATTTTCCCTCAGGGTTGGTAATACCATCCTCAAATGATCAGCACATTCCTCCTTGTCCTTAAAATAGATAAGGGTGTTATCTATGAACACCACTAAAAACTTATCTAAGTAGGGTCTGAAGACTCTGTTCAGAAGATCCATGAAAGCTGCGGGGGTATTGGTGAGGCCAAACGGCATTACTGTAAACTAATAATGACCATACCTGGTCCTGAACGCAGTCTTAGAGATCCTGAGTTGATGGTACCTTGACCTCAAATCAATCGTAGAGAAGACTCCTGCTCCTTATAGTTGGTCAAACAAGTCATCTATTCACAGCAAAAGATACTTGTTTTTGATGGTGATCTTGTTCAACTCCCTATAGTCAATACACAGCCTTAAGGTTCCATCCCTTTCCTTTACGAACAACACTGGGGCACCCCATGGTGACACACTTGGCCTAATAAAGCCCTTCTGCAATAGCTCATCTAACAGAATCTTTAGTTCCTCAAGCTCAGTTAGGGTTATACAATATGGGGCTTTGGCGATAGGTCGGGCACCAGGGGTTAATTCAATTCCAAAATCAACTTCCCTTTGCGGGGGTAGTCCCGGTAACTCTTCAAGAAAAACATCTTCAAATTCACAAATTATAAGAATATTTTCTACTCTCTCTTCTTTTGTTTGGGTGTCAATAGTATAACACCAATATCCAATACACCCTTGACATAACAGCTTACTTGCTTTCATAGCAGAAATCAAGGGACAAGATTCTTCCTCTCTCTGCCCATAGAAACATACTTCCCTCCCGTTTTCATCCTTTAAAATAGCCTTAAGATTTTCACAGCCAATCTTAGCTCTATAAGTGTGTAACCAATTCATTCCCAAAATGATATCAAAATCAGACAAATCAAATTGAATCAGATCCATAGGGAAAGTGGTTCCACCAATGATAATGCGAACACGTTTATAAGAGATGCGTCATTCAATCACATAATCATTGGGTAGCTTGATCCTATAATTGGTTTCCATCCTCCTATCCTTCAGGTTAAATTGCATGGCAGATCGGGTGGATATAAATGAACGAATAGCACCCGAATCAAATAATACACAAAATGGCTTTGAATTTAAAAAGAGAGTTCCAGTGACTACTGTACCGGAGGTGACAGCTTCCTTCTTGCTCATTACATACACCCGTCCTATTACTGCAGCCTTGGTGATGGGGCCCCTTGGCGAGGTGGGGCCAAGGGTTTTGCTGCACCTTTATCTACAGCATTCAACCCTCGGGGGCATGCAGCAATAAGGTGTTCAGGGCTTCCGTACCACATGCACTTGTTGGTTCCTACTCGGCATTCAGGGGTGGTGTGATTGGTTCTTCTACACTTTGCACAAGGCTCTATCGAGCCTGAAGGACGGCTCTTGGGAGGAGCGGGAGAAGGTTTCTTTCGGTTCACACTCTCACTCGGAGTTCCTCGCTCAAACCCCTTTCTCTTTTGGTTGATCAGGTTTAACGCTCTCAATTCTGCCTTTACTCGCTCTGCTTCAGCGGCTCGCTCATATAACAAACTTAGATATTCAATTCCACAAAACTATAGAATTAAATGTAAACTCTCAAATTTAACTCACAAATGAGATGAGAGAGAAGAGTAAAATAGCTAACAAAGCTTATTTTCTTCTAAACCCCTCAACCCAAGTGGTTTTCTTTCAAAAACTCTCTCTAAAAATTGAAAGATAGAGGATGGGAGACAGGAAGATTGCTTGGATGCTTAGATTAGTGGATGCGTGAATGGATCAATTTTTTCTCCAACCCATGACCCCTTTTAATAGTGGGAATTCACCGCCTTTTGGTGTCCACAAATTAATAAAAAATTAATTTCAATTAATCCTTGGTTGTTATATTGCATGAGAAAAGGCTAGTCTTAAGATAAAAATTAATCTTAATTAATTAGCCTTAACTAGGTCATATTGAGAATGCTCACACTTGGCTACTGGAGCTAATTATTATCTCCTCATATAGTCGGCCATAGAGCAGGCCGCATAGCAAGAAGAAAGAGCTGAGCTAGTGGAGCTTCTGAGGCTGCTAGGCGACTGGCTAAAGCTGAGCGGAGCAGGCCATTCGGAGGGATTGAGAGAGAGAGGGAGAAGAAGAGGGCATTCTGGAGATGGGCCAGGCTCGTCTGGGCTGTGACTTCATGAGCACAAATAGAGGAGGGACTGAGAGTTGAGTATTGGTCCACGTAGCTAGGCGCTAATGTCAGGCCCAATGCGAAAGAATAGGCCCTATACAATGGGGGAGGCTAAGGCAACTGCTGGTAGGATGGTAAGGTGCTGGGAAAGCAAAGCAGGCCTCGTGCACAAAGCAGAACAAGCCCACATAAATCTAGTTTGAACTTGGGCCCTCAAGCAGTGGACTGCAGTTGTGATATCCTAATAAAATTGTTCAAATTACGTAGCTCTATTCTCAAATTCAATGCTTCTTATTCAGCTGAAAACCACATAAAATATGCATTATTTACCCATAAAAATATATTTCAAATGCTTAAAAGTAGGCAAAGGGAAGGGTAAAATTACATTTAAATATGCATTATCATGTCCCGATGAACTTTGTAATTCTCAATATGGCTGAAGATACATACACCCAAATTATTACTAGGAGACATTTCTTGGCACTATGGGATGCAAAATAGATGTTAAGGGGGACGGTTGACTTTTGATGTGAGAGAGCAGCATACGAAAGTTAGCTTGTTTAAGGACTATGAGTCTTGTCCTTCATCTTTCTTATTATGGCTGTGATCAAGTTGTCTTTAGTAGGATTATGGGAGTTGTTTGATGTGTGTCCAAATGATCCTCATGAGTTTGATTATGTGTCTACTGAGGGCCATGGACTTGATTGTGCAACTGTGGAATTGGTTGACAATTTGCGACATAACCTAGTAAGGAATAAGCCCTTTGTTTTTAATGAGGGTTATTTGAGTGATTACTGCAGGTTTACATAAGTGTTGATGTCTTTCCCGCCTTTGGGTGGTGTTCAGAATGATTTCTTAATATGTATAATGGTATGATTTACACCCCTATTTATACTATTATGCTTGGTTTCGCTTGTTTAAGGAGCATTTATAGATTTTAACCTTACGAGTCTAAAGCATTTTAGTGAAATGAAGATTTTGAGACCTTGTAGATTAAAGAAGACAGTAAAAGAGGCTCAAAAAAGACACCCATACGAACATACCATGGCTATTCCAAGAGGTTCCAAGAAGAAGCAGCATGAGGAGCACAGGAGGACCAACCTAACCAATGGGGACCACAGTTTGTGTGCAACCCCATGGTCAGATTGTGCAACTCCTTTCCCCCGAGTCAGCTTGTTTTCATCATGGCCTTTCATGTTCCAAGCAGTCTCGGATGTTTACAGCTTTAATTTCCGTGGTAAATACTTATTTTTACTGCCTCCTTAACATCTAATTTCCATCATCTATCATCATCTTCCATCGTATTTCACCATTAAAAGAGAATTGAAGAAGAAAGGACCAAAAATCAAGCAATCATTTGAAGGCCTTTGAGGTGGATCGAAGGATCATCATCCGGGCTACTTAAATAAGCTTTTCTTTCCTTCTCTTTTCATTTAACTTCTCTTTAGTTTAGCTTCTGAACCTAGTGATGTTTGCTTTGTTAATATGAATAATGAGTGAGTAGATTTCTTAATCTGGGGGTTGCAAAGCCAAACCGATTTTGTTGATTTTGCTAGTTTAATATTTGTGCACTTTGAATCCTTGCTTGATTGTTTTAATCTAGTGCTTGAATCTTGATTCCCATTGTGAGATTTTTAGCCAACTTCGTGCACATATGTCAGATGCTAGATCGAAGTACTGAAAGGTGAAGATCGACATTGGGAAACTTGGACTAGACTTAGTATAATAATCACTTGAGAAAGTGGTATGAATTGAGTGGTGTTGAGATAATTATATTCTTAAACTTTATTTGATTAGCATCTAATGAGGATTAGTAATTAGTTTGATCAAGTTAATTCACTCTAGTTTGAAAGAAAGTTGTGAACTCTCTAACGTTATTAACCATTAAAATCAACCGGCATGGAGAAAAGTCCTTGTTAGACTAGTAGATCGACACATCGCTTGGTGATGTTTCTCCTAGATATTTTAGGCATTTAATTTAGTCCTAGTAGTTTAACCTTTATTAGATACAAAACCGAAATTAAAACTTGAATTTGCTTAGCAAACTTATAAAGAAATATTTTGTAATTCAATCTAGTCTTATAAGAACGACCTTGATCTAGACTACAACACACGTGGACCTGCAGTGGTGATCAACTGTTTCCACAAAATCCTTTTTTTGTTGGCCTCTTGCAATCAATCTCTTTACTTACAAAGATGTCTAAAAAGGCAAGCTTACATACATATGCAACTCCCAAGAGCCCGTAAAAGTGGGACCACAGGTGTTGTCATTTTATATATATACACACACATGCTGGTGCGCATGCACACCTCCCCCCCCCCGCACACCAGCACACACACATACGTAGACACACAAAAAGTCATTCCGCCACATAACCCCATCCTCGCTCTGATATACACACACACACACACACACACACACACACACACACATATATATATATATGTATGTATGTATGTATGTATTAATTATTTATGTATGTATATATACATACATACATACATACACTTATATATATACATACATACATACATACATACATACATACATACATACATATATATGCACACACGCACATATATACATAAAGGCAAACACAAATATATACACACACACATATATGCACACTACTATTAGGTTCTTTACAATCCCACTTTGTTACAGATTCATTTTTAGGGATGGGATTGTTTTTTAATGTAATGTAAGTTGGAATATTTCCGCCATCTCTCCTGTTTCGTCACATACCAAGCGTCATTGTGACACCACAAGCCCATTCGCTCCACCCCTTGGCCACCACCTATAAGCCTAACCATTAAAAGATGCATTAGGGCCACCTTCATCATCCCCATTCTCTCTCTCTCCCTCTCTCTCCCTCTTTCTCTCTCTCGTTCGACAACAACAACATAGGATTCCCCTGTTTCAAGTCCTTACCGTCACCGACAACCATCCTAATGTCACCAATAGTCGTCGGAAGGAACCCACAAACCACCGTCTGTCCACTCTCACCACCTAAATTAATTCTCCATGGCGCTCATCTTGAAGGTATATCTATTAATTCTCCTCTTGGATTGGATCGAGATGTTTCTTTTTTTTTTCTAAACTCAATTTATTTAATCAATAATTTTTGAAGATTAATTCAAATTGCATTCAACATTATAAATAACTATGGATGCTAAGGGATCGAGCTTAATTTAGTGAAACTTGAAATGGGGTTAAGCTTGATGCTCATGGTAGATGGCCACATAAAGGCCATAGAATTGGACTATAGTGGCAACTTAGAATAGGTTAAGAATTTCAAGAGTATGCGATGAATAAAGAGAGTCGTGTGTGTAGAAGAATAGTCGTGCCCTTGTGCTTCTTTGGTTTCATTGATCAGTACATTATATCATATATAACATGTGGATGCAAAATAACCCTAGCTGCTAAAACAAGGCAACAAAAGTTTTAGCCTAGCTAAACTACAATTAAGGAAAATAAATAATTCCATATTATCTTTATATCAAATATATACCTCATACTCAGCACAAGGTGGAGCATAAGGATCAATCATACCCATCTCGCCCGTAAGTGCATGAACTGCTTCTTGCCCAAAGCTTTAGCAAATACATCAGTGAGTTGTTACTTAGAAACGAAGTAAGAAATGGCTAGGTCACGCGACTGCAACTCTTCATAAACAAAGTTGCAGTCGATCTCTATGTGCTTCGTCCTTTCGTGAAAACTGGGTTCTTGGCAATGAACGGGTTGCCTGACTGTCACAGCATAACCACATAGGTACATTATAAAACACTCCTAAGGAGTTGAGTAAAGACTCGAGCCATATCAACTTACTGGCAGCAGCGAACATAGATCGATATTCTGCCCAAGCTAAAGAGCAAGAAACTATGGTCTACCTCTTGGTCTTCTATGATACTGGTGATCCAGCATGGGTAACTAGATAACCCGTGAGACAACATCGCATCAATGGACAAGCACCCCATTTAGCATCACAATAACCTTGCACCTGAAGAGAACTATCAAAGCGTAATATAACACCATATCCTGGGTAGCTTTGAGATATCATAGCACATAGTGTGTTGTATTAAGATGCTCCTCCTTCAGATTCTGCATGAACTGAGATAGAATATGAACACTGTGACATAATTTCGGATGAGTAATGGTGAGATATATGAGAAGTCTAGCTAGACATCGATAACGACCGTGATCATCCAGATGTTTCGTAGAGCCTAGTGCAAGCTTGTGATTCTCTTCAATAAGAAATTCCACAAGCTTACTTCCTAGAAGACCACACTCGTGTACTATCTCGAGAGCATCTTTACTCTAGTATAGGAAGAGACCAAGTGGCCATCTAGCCAGTTCAACACCTAAGAAATAATTGAGACATCCCAGATCTTTTATTTGGGAACATGAGTTGAGATACTCTTTGAACTCATTACAAGCCTCAGAATCATTGCCTCCAAGAATAATATCATCAACGTAGAATAATAAGGCCAGTAATATGGACCCATTCCGATAAATGAACAGAGAATAGCCAACATAGTACCTTACAAAGCCATAATCACTCAACTTAGCGATAGCTTAGCAAACCACTAGCATGATGCTTGATATAAACCATATAAAGACTTACGAAGTTCACAAACCTTGTTGGTGAGGTAGCAGTAAAAACTGGACGCAACTATATACAGGCTTCTTCAAAGAGAACCCATGTAGAAAGGCATTATTAACATCTATATGATGTAATTCCCAACCTTTTACAATAGTAACAGATAAGAACACCCTCACACTAGATATTTTTGGCAACATGAGCAAATGTCCCATTAAAGTCAAAGCCCTCTAACTGATAATCACCTTGACCAATACATTTGGCCTTGAATCGCTCAATAGTGCCGTCACTCTTGTACTTTACTCCATAGGTCCACTTGCAATTAATAGGTTTCTTTCAAGATGGAAGATCTTCAATAGACCATGTGTGATTCTCTTCCTAGGTGCAGCTCTCCTTACCCATGGCCTGACGCCAATGCGGATCTTTTGCAGCTTCATGAAAGAACTTAGGCTGAACCATTTTGGTAATGGTTGTTAGGAAGGCACTGTAAGGGTTAGAGAATCAATTTCATGTCATACAATTAACTAAGGGATATGGTGTACCTGAGAAACCTCATTGTAGTGAGGTACCTTGAAGAGAGGTGTCTGGTGTCTGAGCTCCATAGCGCATATAGTCCTTAAGATGCGATGGGCTTGGACGCTAGTAAGGGGACCTGCCAAATGGGCCCAAATTTTCACCCCATTTTCTGCAGTGTTTAGGTCCGGCCAAACTGAGCTGCCCTAGCCTCCTGGCCCCTACATGAGGCAGAAAGTGGCAGCCTAGGTTGGCCCTATTTGCCAACCCACATGGTCTGCTGGAGCGGACCTGTTATTTCTATTTCCTAGGCCATTGGTAAATTGTCTACTACTGGCCAAGTGCTCGCCTCTGATGCTGCTGGACCGGGCTGCCCAAGTACATCGTGGGCTATTTACTCAAGTGCATTTGGTTAGGCTTCTACCACAACATCACAAGACTCCAATTATCATACCCATTATCATCACTTCCCAAATGCTGTGAAGCTTCAATTGGAGTAGAATTTACATGAGTTTGCTCACTAGCATTTATAAGTGAGAAAGGAAAATTTTTTTTTCATGAAATGCCTGGCTAAAGATGTCATATGTTTCTAAGTCATACAACTTCCAACTTTTTTTACCATAGTAATTTCCCACAAAAATGTATTTATGACTTTAAGAAGCAAACTTATCCTTTGACTTTGGTCTATGATGTGCAAAGCACAAACTGCCAAAAAGCTTAACATGCTCATAGCTAGGTTTAACTCCAAAAAGCACCTCATAAGGCATTTTACCTTACAACAATTTGCTCGAGGTCCAATTAATAAGGCAAGCTGCTGTTGAAGCACATTCGCCTAAGAACTGCAAGTGTATGTAAGCCTGGAATCGAAGTGATCTAGCCACATTCAAAAGATGTCGGTGTTTGCAGTTCACCTTTTCATTTTGTTGAGGGGTATCTACACAACTAGGTTGGTGAAGGATGCCTCTTTCAGAGTAAAATCGAAGCATTGAACCACATTTGAACTATCTAAAATTGAAGCATTAGGCCAGACTTGAACTCTAGACCATTATCACCACAAATAATTTTTACGTTTCTTTCAAAGTGATTCTTCACCATAATAACAAAATTTTGTAACGTAATAGCTACTTCCCCCTTTTCCCTCGTCAAATATATCAAAGTTGCTCTACTATAATCAACACTTTTGAGAAAATAATATGGGCGATAAAATGAAGGAATTCTATAGGAACCCCAGTTGTCACAATGTATAATTTCAAACAGATCACTTTCATTGCTTTCACTAACATTAAATTGGTTTCTGGTTTGCTTTGCACGTAAACAGACATCACAAACGACTTTATTCATTCCATAAATACTACTATTCGTAAATCTTTAGGAAGCATACAAATAACTTCACTTGATGGATGTCCAACATGACTATGCCATAAACCATGAGAAGCCATTGCATTAGCTTGTACCTTCACTGTAGTTGACAAGAAGCAGCAAACCCCTCCTCTCAATTCACGCACTCCAATCAGGTTCCTCGCGGTGTAATCTTATGTCATATACAGTTCATCAGTAATCATCACAATGCACTTTAATTCTCTATTTAATTAGGTAATTCAAACCAAATTACAACAAAAATATGGAATAATATAAAACATTGTTCATTTTTAGATTTGGCTCAACTCCATGTTCCCTTGCAATTTTCCTACTTGAAACTCACCATCGAGAAGTCGTAAAAGTATCAAATTAGTATCTTTAACTTGATTGAGAAAGTCCAAGTTAACCATCATTTGTCGTGATGCCTTGGTATTAAAAATCCAAACACCTTACTGATAGTTTTTCATAACCTATTTAAGTGGGCTCAATCAAACTTAACAGTCTCTACATCTGGTCAGGAGTCAAACCAGGCAGTGTGGTATGAGTCGTCTCCTCAGCGTTGCTGCTAGTTATGGCGACTGGTGTATGCCTTGGGTTGTGGCAGCACCCTAGACAGCCTCTTTACTAGACCCTTGTCCATGGCTGCTGGTGGTTCTGCTGCCTCTTCTGCCCCTCGCTCGGCCCTTTCCTGCGCCTCAATTCCCTAGCAAGGTAGGTAACCAACTAATTCATAGTAGGTGCTCTCGTCGTGGCCGAAGTTTCCACAAAACTTGCACCTAGCTTTCTCAGTCACTGTGCCTAGGTTATGGTTCCTAGACATAGTCGCAAAGGCAGCGGTTGACTCGATTATAGCTTCTCTTCTAAGCATTAAGCTTTTGTGGTTCTCTTTCTTGACCACCATATTAAAGATTTGGTCCAAAGAGGGCAGTAGCTCAAGGGTCAACATTTGACTCCTTATTGAATAATATATGTCATCATTAAGGCCCATGCGCAATTGATGTCTCTTCTCTTACTCATATTTTTGAACGATCTCATTAGCGACTCCACATTTGCATCCGATACAAGTGCAAATTAGGATCTTGTTGTGCTTCTCAAGTTCTACCCATAAATTCGTGATTTTGGAATAAAACTCAACCACACTTAGTCCTCCTTGCTTGCAATTTTCCATGCTGCCTTTAACTAGTATATTTTTGGGACATTAGCAATTGCACAGCGTTTTTTCAACTTGTCCCATATGGCCTTTGCCATGTTGGCGTAAGCTACACTTGTTCAAAGCCTAGAGTCGATGACGTTGAGGATTCACAAAGAGATCTTCGAATTAGCCATCTCCCAGGCTTGTAGTTTGGATGAATCATCCTCCTTTGCTGTGGGTTTGGTTAGTGAACCGTCTACAAATCCAACCTTATTGTTTGCTCTTAACGCTGTTGTCATGGCTTTTTCCAGAGATCATAATTCTTACCATTAAAGATCACTGCTATAGTGAGATCCTCAGGTCCTTATGATGGGTATAAATAGTAGGGGGGTTGAGGTTTAATGTCAAATTTCTTTGGTGGGGTTCCATTACTCAAGGTTACGGTTCTAATTGTTCTTCAATGATGTTATGACACCATGAGTAATTTTAAGATTATGCGAGGGAGAGAGAGAGCTGCATGTATAGGGGAATAGCCGTGCCCCTGTGCCTCTTTGATTTCATTAATCAATACATTACATCGTATATACAATGTGCATGTAAAACAGCCCTAGCTTCCAAAACAAGGCACAAGAGTTTTAGCCTAACTAACTACAATTATGCGCAATAAATAATTCCATAATATCTCCATATCAAATATACACCCAATATTAAGATTAATCTGCAAATTCTATTGTCTTAATAGAACATATATGCAGATGGATAAATGTGGGGAGACTATGAAGCAAGTGCGCTAATTGTTCGGTGCTAAATTTCGGATTTACAACTGATTAAAAAATAAATAGCTGATTAGGATTGTGCCTTTTTTCCTCATTTACCGGGTGATTGATTAGCGACTCTTACATGAGCCAGTTGCTATTCTATATGTTGATTGTGAAGGGGGAAATTGAGCTTATATAGCATACTTGATAAAATAAAAATTTATTAACTAAAGGGATGCCTAATTAAAGATCATCGTGATCATTTTGAAAAGCGTGGTCTTATTGGGTTAGCCAAATAAACTAATAAAGAATTGTTGTGATTAGTTGGCATTTTAAAGGGTGATTATATGAGCTGAGTTAAAATCTATTTATACTCATAACGAAGGCGTTAGTAGAGAAATGTAAAGTAGCATACTTATAAGGAACTTCGTTAATTTGATTTGGGAGTCACGAGAGTATATAGGCATATTTGAGTGGCAAATTGTGCTACTAAGCCAAAGGTCATCCACATTGAGCCACAATTCATAATTTGAGAACTGCAAGTTAAAAACATTTACGTAGCAAGCATAATTTTTACAAGGAGCACCAGAAAACGATGACTTAAAGAGTTCCTACAAATAACTAATTTAAATGTTCAATATAAAAAAGAGGAGAATAAGATTTGGGAGAACAGTCTTATCAGTAGCTGAGCTAGCGAAATCAAAGATATAAATTACTACACACACATATACACAAACGCGCTAACCGATAATTCTTTTAAAATAAGAGAACACTTAGGAGATCTCATTTATTAAAGAGATTAAGCCAAAAACCCACAAGATAAAGGATCTAAGGATTATGCCTAATAAGAAATAATTAAACCTTTGAAAAAGTATGTTATTGCTTGTTCCACGACCAGTGATCCAAGCCAAGGTTCGATTGTCTTTGACTGCAGGATTAAGGTAAATTTGTCTATGTTTAATTCATTATATTAATCCCTTCATTGGTACCACACAGAATTGGCTTGTTTTCTGGTTAGATCTTTTATCGTATTGTGTACCCCAAACATGTTAATGGTTGTATGATAATTTTTGTTCTTTTGCATTGTTACTTAACAATACTGGAACTTTGCACTATTATTTCATGGAAATTTCTTGATAATTTTTTATGACATTCTAGATTCTGTAAGAGCTTAAAGAGATCTTTAATTTGATATATTATATGCATGATTTGGTTGAGTACATTGCGGGCAATGGGCAATGAAATTTTAGGGTTTATCGTATTTGAAACCCTAATTAGATTTCTCAATCAATGATTTCGTTCAATTTTCTTGCAAATTGATGCATGGATTGTCTTGCCCATTAGATTTAGACCAAAAGCCCTTAATTTATTGATTAATTTAATTGAAAATTTGCTCAAATTTTGGCAAAATTTATTCTGCATTTCTAAGGTTTGGTCAAGTAATGGAACTCAATATTTGGTCTGATTTGGTTCATTTTTCCCTCAATTGATGCTTGATTCACATTGCTCTTATGCTGTTTTTCCAAATACCTCAAACAATTCTATGCAATTTGATCAGAATTTGGCTGAGTGTTTGCAAAAAAATTTCGATGCACCTGGGGCTAGGGTTCACTGAGTTGAACCGTATTTTAGATAAATTGTGGTTATTATTTTCACAATTGACATTCCAATTGCCTTGCCCACGTGTTTACTAGCAAAAGCCCTCAAACTATTGCGTGTTTTATGCTGTACTTTGGCCGAAATTCAATGTATTTTTACTAGTGATTTCTATTGTTAGGGCCCACTATTTGAACATGATTTTGATCCATTTTTTGTCGCTATTTATTGCAATTGATTTGTGCAATTTGCTACCCATGAATTTTTGATAAAAAAACCTGTAAAATCTGCCAAAATACGGCAAAAATTGGTGAGATTTTGATGAGAACTTCGTCGACATCGTGCAGGTTCGTTTTCAGCCATTGAAACTCATTTTTGCCAAGTTTTTCGTAAGTTTTTATAAACTGATGGTGAAAATCATTCCTCAAACATGTTTAGGATGAATTCCAGTTATTTCATTGGATCAATTTGAGCGAAATATGGCCTTTTTTATATGAGGTTGGCTGATGGGTTGCGTGACTCATTTCTCCTCACAACTGGGTCGCGGGTATGGTGAGAATGGGGTCTGCCTCATCATGTGCACGGCACGTGACTGCAAGAGCTTGTTTCCTTTTTTTTAATTAAAAGAAAATTGGAAAACTTTGGGCATAAAGTGGACCATAATAGTTGACTACTTAACCATAGGGGTTAACTAAGTGTAAACAATTTTTGAGAAAGTATGCAGCCATATGAATATGTGGATTTTTGGTGCATTATTTCTTTAATATTCTCTTTTTTTTTTTGAGAATATATTTACAATACTTGATACCTTTTTTGAGAATGAAACATTATGTGATTCTTGAAGGATCACTTATTTGGGCATATTTCATTCTACTGAATTTCATAAGAGAGATGAGTATATTTGTCTAATATCATTGATATTATTTTAAGTGAAATATTATGTGATGATATTTTTTAGCTCATTTGATATATGATAAGTATATATGTTTGGTTGAAATTCATGAAAAGTATGGTACAAATTATAAGAATATGTTTCCTATGTTATATCCTTCAAATTGCATATAAAATTTATAAATGTACCCTCCCTTAAAAAAGTTAGGTGAGGGGACATTGGATTTCCTCAAAAAATATGGTTTTTGAGAATTTTATTAAATATGCAAATTATGCCTAAAATATTTAAATTCATTTATCATATATTCATGGATATATGTTGAACGTTCTTAGAATATTCTTGAGGTTGGTATATCCTCTTTGATTAAAAATTTAAGAATTTCTTCTAGAATATTTCAATTTGTGTTGAGCGTTCTAGTAACTTGGAATGAAACGATAAAGTGAATTGCACTAAAACATTCATCCTATGATGATGATTGGGAACTATATGTAAACTTTTGACTCTATTATCTATGTTTGTGTATACTAACTATGTTGGTTATTGCCAAGTTACATGGATATGTGTATGCTAAAATATTAGACATACGTGTGCTTTAGTACCGACTGTAAAACTTTTGTGTTTCACAAGCATCATGTCAGCTATTGCAATTACTAGACTTAGGTCCCTCACTGTTGGGTTCGAAAAATTATAATAAGAGCCCATATGTCTCCATGAGGGAGCACTTGAGACATATGTCAAAGATGAAAAAATTTAGACTTTCGTACCTCTAATTTTAGCGTATTCACACATTAGACCAGGTTTTGAAAATCTTTGCGCTTTGCTACCTCCAGTTTTGGTACAAGTGACTTTCTAGTGCTTTTTATTATCAATTTAGTCCTTGAACTTTTAGAAATTATCGAAAGGCCCCTGAAAAGAGTTAGGTATGCAAATAAGCTATTTTTAGATGTTTTTCATAAAATATGCTTGATTAAACTTCTTATGATGACTTTACTAGTATTAGTTATCACTATCTACTACTTATATCTTATATATTATACTTTCGATGGTTATAAGCCCACCATGCTTAGCAAAAATAATTAAAACTTAATTAGAGAGTTTCAACAGTTACCTGAACTTAGTCGGCGTTGGACTCTGGTGTTCCTCTAGTTTCAACAGTTACCATGTTTCTCTATCACTGTAATGTTGGTCTGAAGGTCTTTAAATTTTTGTCTAATAGTGTTTTGATGTTTTTCAGGAAGCACGGGTGTGGATTTTGATATTTTTGAAGTGCATGTGTACCACATGCTATAGTGCACTTTGGGTTACATGTCAATAGGTCACTATATTTTTGTTTTTGTCTAGGTCTATAGAGCATTGTAATCTCGGATATGTAATCTAGGCACTATCCAAATGCTAATAAGACATTTTTTAGCAATCAAATCAATTGATTATTTTTTTGTTGGATCATATAATTGGTACTGCATATCTCCACTCTTATCATTTCAATTTTTTTAGATAATTCATCCAAATGCCATGAAGTTGAACTTTTTAAATCCAAATTTAGATAAATGATAATATTGAAGTCACTCAATTAAAGGTCGAACAAGGATATTATTGTTCAGAATAATATGGGGATAAAATATGTTCATGAAGTAGGTCAACCTCATGTACATAATTTAGTTTCTTTTGGAGCCTTTAACAATATTATGTTGCTTTAACCCTATATTGAAAAGTTTGTAATTCCATGCTTATCTTGGATTATTTTGGCACATAAAAGTCCTAGAAGAACCCTAGGAAACCATATGTCATCTAAACTTATAAATACAACCCCTGCCTAAGGTTGCACCCACATTTAGTTGAGGAAACTTTATAGCTTATGTGTGAAGCAATCATACCTAACAAAGCCATACATAATATACCAAGGTTTCAACAATGCATCATGGAGTGATAATTTATGGTCGTGAGGTTTATCATCCACTTAGATTGGTGCATAAATTGAACCCAAATATATTTTAATCATCTAAATTTTCCTTTATTGATTTTGTCTTTGTAGTTTCTTTCATTAATCCCAACATGCGTTAGTAAAAAGTGGTTAGTTATTTCAATATTTTAATTGTGAATCATTAAGTGTCTTCTTCTATGTAACTTCAATAACTGACTTGTCTTATGTATTGTAGGCCATAGGGTTAGTTATAATATGATGAGCAAAGGGTTCCACAGCAACCTGTGATGTTTTCACTAAATTTATCTAACAGTCATACCAAATGCCCCTAAATTTCAATTTTATCATAAACGAAATAAAATGGTGCATGCCTCAACTTATTCGAGGATCATGAGAATATTTCTTATATTGCCCTAGCCCCTCTAGTTGTCCTTTGGTTAAGGGTAGAACCAAGGAAGAAATAAAATTTTCCACAAAATAGAACATTATTTTTCTTAATTTTTCCTAAATACTAGTTTAACTCTCCACTTTTGTACAGGAGTTTAAAATAAAAAAGGATGTACAATTTTGCCAATACAATTGAAAAATTTAATATTAGAGGAATCTCATTGGCCTGCTTGTGAGATGGGAGTGTGCAAACCAGAAGTGAGCGGTTCTGGGTACCAGCCCAAAAAATCAAGAACCGAAATCGGAACCAGTCAAATAAGTTCCTAACTTTTGGGAACCAGAACCTCAGGTTCCAGTTTCGAATTCAGGGTACCCATTTTAGGACCTAATAAATTAAATTTTCTTACTCATTTGGAGGGGAGAGGGCATGTTTGATGTTTTCCTACCTTCATCTTCTACCTTTACACAAAAAGAAAGTTAATTTATTAAGTTTGTATTTTTTTTTAATATATTTTAGTTACTTGAAAAATATTATGAGTCATCATTCAATTATTAGTAGAAAATTAACTGACATTGCGTTAAACTCGCTATTTGAATAATTAATTTTTCTAAGAAAAAAATCTAATAGAAAAAGAATACAGAAGCGAAGGAAAAGTAGCAAAAAATCAAAAATTATGCATTTTCATCTCTCTAAACAAGTTCTAGGTTTTGGTTTCGGTATTTTTTGAGAACTCAATCTTTTTTAAGAGCCAACACCAGAATCATTTGATTGGTTCCAAATAGGTTCCAGGGTACCTGAGAACCTTGCTCACCCTGCTGCAATTTTTGCAAGCACACGGTTTAACACTGTAGCAATTACGAGTGTTGTCCTCATAGGTTATTTGTAAATTTAGGGTACTAAATTACTTTATGCTAAAATTCGATGAATTAGAAACTAATGACTATAAATCAACCTTGATGAATTAATAAATTACAAGATTGAACTTGAACAATTACGAATCGAATTGAGCAAGGCAAAACAAGCAAGAGAAAAGGCACAATCAAGTTCTTCACCTGCTAACTCATTCAACCTCAATCAAAGTACCAGAATCTATTTTTGCACCAACAAGAATGAGAGCCCAGATTTTCAAAGCCTCAGATCGAAGGAGGAAGAAGGGTGCACACACACCAAAATAGAGACAAAATATGAGCAAATTACTCTTGAATTAAACCCAGATTGAGCACACCCCAAACCAAATATCAAACGCTTAATTTTGAATTCAGCAAACTCAGCTTTAATACATCAAATTGATAAAACTGAAGCCCGGGTCCGATAACCAAATAAAATGAAAGAAAAGAAAACAATGAAAAAAAGCTCTCAACACTCATCCACATCTGCTACTGTCCTATAGCTATGTCATATGCTTTCTACTTCAAACCTTCCTTTATGTTCCCAAAACCATAGCCCCTCTTCTCGCTACTCTTCATCCGCCCGCGTTATCGCCACTAAGTCCACACTTGTAACCCCCAATTGATGAGGACTCATGATGATGAGAATAAGTGAGTAACAGTCGGAAAGAGTTGGAGCAACGAATGATGGTGATTAAGGGAGAAGCGGGAGAGGATGTTATGGATGCACCATGTGAGAAGACGAAACAACAAGAAAAACCAAGCACTCGGTTTTCTGGGTCTGGTGAACGAAGATGAAAAAGAAAGAAGAAAAGAAGGTTTGGGAATCTTGTGCTACTCACGTGCATCTAAGTGGGAGGAGGAAGTCTGCAGGCTGGACATAGCATTGGGCAATGTAAAAATTCAAAGGCGCACTTAGGCTCGGCTAGAGGACTGACTAGGCCAGGCCGAGCGAGGAAAAGAAGTGAAACAGGCAGAGAGAGAGAAAAAGAGGTGGAAATTAGGAGGGGGGCCTAGCCCAACGAGAGAACAAATGGTAAGAGGCGTGCTGGGCCTCAATCTGGAACAGGTGTGCCATGGTACTGGGCCTCAGCTTCTTCCCTTGTTTCATTTTCTCTTCTTTTGATTCAACACGATTTCCATCCTTCATCTTCATTTTATCTCCACAATATCCAAAAAAAATAAATAAAAACATATTAAAAATCTAATTAACTAATTTATTGTAAGCAAATATTAGATAATGAAAGGGTATAAAATATCATAATTTTGGGTTGAACAGATACCCCCACACCTAAATTTTGCTCGTCCTCTATTAAGATAAAATTAAAAATTCAAAAAATAAAATAAATTCTAACTCACTTTTGTAGGAATTACGGTTGCACTTAGCATGTGCAACAAGCCCTTTAAACCCCAAGATACCCCTAGACTCCTAGTGGATAAGGAAAGTCTTGTGAGAGTTTGCAGAAGATATGCCCACAAAATTTATAAAAGAAAATAGAGAATAGAATATCGAAAATCTTTTATTTGGGTTTAACAAAAACTTATATATACAACACTGGGGAAAAATATATACACATTACAATCAACAACATCACTCAAGTAACCTAAGCACTTGATCACATATACATGCAATGCACATATCAAGAAATTTTCAGTCCCACTGATGACATCTATAAACAATCTTTCACCCCACTTAAGAATTATGTACAAGTATGACCGGCAGAACCTTACTTTCGGGAAATGTGGAACAGTCTCACTCATGTGTTTAAAATTAAACAAGGGTCACTCAATTCTCTTCCAATCACACAAACTACTATAGGCTTGTTAAGATTCTCGATTCTCCACCACTAAAATGCAATATGCAAAAGAACAATGAAGAGACTTTTTAGGGTTGTAACGGGTTAATGGTAAAGGGTTAGGAGAAACAATTTGTGAAATGAGGAGCTAAAAGTCATAGCTAATGAGCAACCAATGCGTACGCGAATTATAATAAGCACACACTATCTCAAAACGAAATAAGAACACACCCCCACTACATTGGACCATTGGAAATGAGATATATAACATAATGACAACCTACATGCCAATCACTTTTGTTCACAACTATTTTTTAAAAAAAGAAAAATCAACTTTATTTCAATCTTTTTTTCCATTTTTATTCATTTTGTTTTTCTTTTTTTTTTCTTTTTTCCTATTAAGACGATGAATAAATGGCATGTGCAAAAACAATACAACTCAATTCCCAAATGTTCACAATGCTCATCCCATCATATAACTATAATCGGCCACCAATTATGTAAACACCAAAAAGCCAACAATCACATAACGAAGTATTGCCCCACTAGTCTCGGCTTAGTTATAAAGAAATGTGTTTAGGCCAAGAGATAAAATTAAGGGTTCACAACAAAAAGATCAAAGTTCAAAGGGCTAGCAAAGGATAAAAACATTCAAAACAATCTGGCAATTTGGCTATGTGGCTTACAAGACAAATAATGCCTTTTTCATATTATCATAATACACATGCTAAATGCAATTTCAAAGGTAATCCAAGCAAGTTCTGAAATTGTATTTAAGGATTAGGCACACATGAAAGAAAAACATGAGATTAAATTGATGAATTAGTCTTTAAGGCCCAAGTTTTCACAGGTTCATCTACCAAAGTCAGGCTTGCTTCAGAAAAATACTGGGGTTAGGACTGTATACAAATATCACACTTTGGACTAAGTTCTATCAATGCACACCACATCTATATGTAACCTAATAACTAAGGTACTAGAGAACATAGCCAATCAGAATAGTACATATATTCCCCAAAAATGAAAAAAAAATCTTTTAGATTTTCGAATTTTTTTCAGTTATCAATTTTTTCTTTCTTGGAATTTTTTTGAAACAAAGTTTTCCCACCCCCACATCTAAATCAGACGATGTCCTCATTAGAAGTGGAAAGGAAACATAAAACACAAAAAGAAAAACAAATATGTAGAAAGAAAAACAAGACCCAAAAAACATAAAGGATATGACTCAAAAACAAATGTACAACATATTCATACAAGAGAAAAGAATGAAACTATATAAAGAGAAACGAAAAATGAGAGAAAGAGAAAGGAAGGAAAGAAATTTCAAGCAAACTAGGTCGGGTGCTAAGTACACATGAGCTATCTCGACAACATATCACTCTTCAAAATTCAGCTCATAAAGTATCAGACACTCCATATCTTCTTTACTTGGAAGCTCCAAAAATTGCTTTAACTATTGGCCATTCATCTTGAATGTGGCACCACTCTTAGGATCCTGAATCTCGAGTGCACCATGGGGAAAAACACGTGAAACAATATAAGGACCTATCCATTAGGACCTCAATTTCCCTGGAAATAAATGGAGCTTAGAATCATATAAGAGTACTTTCATTCTTAGGGAAAACTCTTTCGTAAGAATTTATTTGCCATGAAATAACTTAGCTTTATCTTTGCAAGATCGAGCACTCTCATAAGCCTCAGCTCGTACCTCCTCAAGCTCACTCAATTGCAGTCTTCGCTCCTCACTGGCCCCAATAAATCACAATTGATCATTTTAATGGTCCACCAAGTTCTATGCTCTATCTCAATAGGGAGATGACAACGCTTACCATAAACAACCTTATAAGATGACATACCTAAGGGAGTTTTGAAAGCCATTGTATACGCCCAAAGAGCATCACAAGCTTGGTTGGCACAGTCGTTCATATCCTTACTTATAGTCTTCTTTAGAATATGCTTAATCTGCCAATTGGACACTTCAATTGAGCCACTAGTTGGGGGGTGATAAGGGGAGCAAGCCTATGGACTATAGAGTACCTCCTAAGTAAGGCATCAAAAGATTTGTTATTAAAGTGGGTACCTTGATCACTAATGGTAGCTCGGGGCATGCCAAATCTAGCAAAGATGTTCTCCCTAAGGAACTTCACGTCCACCTTGGTGTCATTGGTCCTAAAAAAGATGGCCTTAACCCACTTAGAAACATAGTCCACAACTAACAAAATGTACTCATTCCCAAAGGAAGATGGAAATGGTCCTATGAAATTTTATACCCTAAATATTAAAAATCTCCACCACAATGATGAGGTTAAGTGGCATAATTTCTCTTCTACTTATTCTACCCAATGATTGGTACCTAAGGAAACTCTTACAGTATTCAAAAGCATCTCTAAACAAGGTCAGCTAATAGAAACCACATTGAAGAATTTTGACCACAGTCTTTTTCCCACTAAAATGGCCCCCACATTCCTGGTCATGATAGAAAGAAAGGACACTCCTCACCTCATGATCGAGAATGCACCTCCTAAAGACTTCGTCAGAATAGTACTTAAACAAATAAGGATCATCCCAACAAAGAATTTCATAAGGTGGAAGAACCTATTTCTATCATTTTTAGTCCAACCCTTAGGGATCCTACCAGAAACTAGGTAGTTCACAGTGTCAGCATACCAACGATCAGGGTGGATAACATATATAACTGCTCATCAGGGAAGTACTCAGAAACACTGGACTCACTCTCTTTATCACAATGAATCCTAGACAAATAGTCAGCTACAGGGTTCTCAGAACCTTTCTTATCCCTAAACTCACAATCAAATTCTTCTAAAAGCAAGATCCACCTCACAAGTCTAGGTTTAGTATCCTTCTTAGAAAGAAGTGGCTTAAGAACAGAGTTATCAGTATAGACAATCACATAGGACCTATGATAAGTGCTTAATGTATATATTATTTTAGGGTCGTTTTCCTCTAGTTTTAGGGAAAATTATGTGCTTTATGTTATAATTTATACTCCTTTTCCCATTTTATGCTCGGGTATGGTTCTTTTCTGTGTTTTGCAGGTTTCTGAACCATTTGACCTCAAATTTGACCCATAAATGAGTGTATTTTTTACTCGCCACGAATACCTCTAAGTTGCCACGCCCGTGGAAGAAACAAGAGCAGAAGAATACCGAGGCAGTGGACACCACGATTGGTCTGTGGTGGATGCCATGGTCCGTGCTGTCTTCATTTCCTGCGAGGCCTTTTGTTTTCTCGCAAGCTCTTCGACTTCCTAGCGGTTATTATTCCATTACTATGCGTAGCTGTTCGTCTTCTAGAATTTTACTATAAAAGGGGGGCTCTCATCCTCACACAAACCCCATCATCACACAAACCCCATCATCTCATCTTATACTCCTTTCCTCTCTTCAAGTAGATTAGGATTAGTTTAGATTAGAGAGAGAGTGAGATTGAGTTAAAGTGAAGACTTACAACGATTCCATCCCGGGTTTGCACGATGGTTCAAGCGCGATTTTTGGCTGAGCAATTCTTCTCTATTCTGTTCTCTTTCCTCTTTAGATTTATCATTTTAGAATGGTTAGTTGCTTAATCTTTGATCATGTGTGAGTAGTTTTCTTAGTCTGGGAATTTAGTCGTTTTTTTAGAAGTGTATTGGATCATGTTTTAGTTTATTCAATTGTGTTTATTTTCATGATTCATTTGATTTCATTCTATGAAGCGTTTGATATGTTGTGAGTTGATTTTTAGCTAAAATTTACTTACACACTTGAAACAATCGAGTGAACATTCTAAAGATAATATTTGGTTGTTGGACTGCTTGAATAGACTTAGCGTAACTTCATCTTGAAACAGAGATTTATATGTTAGGAGGGCTAATAAGTAATCAAAGACTTTGAACTTGAATTAAGTCAAATTAGTTTGAAAGAATGATGTTTGCTTAGTTTAGGCAAATTTGATTGATTTCGAAAGAATAGATCAAGTTTCTAGACAAGATTACAATTCCTCGAAATTAACCAATTAGAGAATAGCACATGTTTATTAATTTTGATCAAATTCTCTTCCGTAACTGCGAAAATTCCTGGACGTTTTTCTCTTATGGATTTAGATAAGTTCATTTGAAGTAGTTAATCGAAACCACTTGAAATAGAGGTTTGCTTGGCATAATCTGATAAGACTAGGCTCGATAGATTACTTTAGTCCTTGAGGAACAATATCTTTTATATATACTACGACTACCCATGCGCTTGCGGAAGTGGTCAAGTTCTTGGCGCCGTTGCCAGGGACTAGCACCGAATATTGGGTTTTTCTTGATAGGTTTGACTAAGCACTTTGTTTTTCTTTGAAAAAAAAATCTACTAAAAAAATGAGAAAAAAAAGGAATTTGAAAATTTTAAAAAATTTTGAGATAAAACAAACAATGGTAATTTTCTATTTTCCCAATTCGAAAATGAATTGTTGTTTTGTGGGTAAATGAGAAATTTTAGACATCGTTGATGAGGGTGTGAATAGCAAAACCCTTACTCTTTTAAGGTATTGGGATTTTCATGGTAGAAATGTTGATGATGCATGGTATTTGCTTAAGTGGATTTCTTGGGATTTATTTGAATTTGAAAAGGCTAATCTTATCTCTAGATATTCATTTCCTCATCCTTGTATATTCTATTGTAGATCATATTATGCTCCTTTTTGGTGTGATTTCTGTACTTCTTTTGACCATGATATAAATTCATGTCCTTGTTACACATGCTATACTCTACCTTATTTTGCATCACCCATAGACAATACTGAAGTTGTCCTGACCTTAAATGATTCATCCTTCCCTTTAGCTCAGTGCACGAGGCTTGAGGTGGGTGAGCCTTTTAGGGGAGTTGCTAGGTTTGATGTTGTAGATGCATGTTTTGAGTCAGAAGATACTTTAAAGGAGGTGTATGATCTAGTTGAGACTCCTTTGGAGGGGTCACGTGATGTGTTTATGCATAAGGAGTCTCCTGGCCTTGGTTTTGATAATATTGTTCTCCCCAATCCTCTTGATCATTCCGATGTTTCACCTATGTATTTACAACCCTCTCCTTCCCCTGAATATGACATTCTTGAGCCCAATGATAATCCTAAGATTTATGATCCTAATGTTGACTTGGGCTGTGAGGGTGACGTGCTTGGCGGGCAAGTTGACCATTTTGTGCCCCTAGGTTGCTTTAGTGGGTTTAATGCCTCTCTTGATCCATATTACACGTACCTAGAGGACTTGCCTAGGAAAATCATGTGACTACATTCTTTAATCCTTCCTATGATTTTTCTAAGGCTATTGATAAGGTTAAGAGGATATTAATTGTCTTTGGTGTGATTTTTGTTATTTCCTCTTACCTTTTATATTCTAAATTATGGTCCCAAGAGTTTGATAAGCTCCTGCGTGCTTTAATGGTGTTTGCTTTCATAAGCCGAGTCTTGACATCGTGATGGAGTGGCTGATGCTCCATGTGCCCTGCTTATTACGAGGCCGCATAGCTTAGGTGCACTTAGCACCTAACCTGGTGAGATCATTATATTTTGTTTCCTTTCCCTTCTTATATTTTTTTTCCTTTAAATAATAATGCTTTATCTTAGTATGGGGAAAGGGTAGCTTCATGTTTTCTATTTCGATTATTAGTTTGTATACTTGTTAGAGCATATAGTTTTAGGTTTCTTTTTGTTTACATTAGTGTTTTGCATTTAGTTGATTTTTAGGTTTGCATTTTAGATTTCCATATAGGGATAATGTGGATTGGTTTGAGATAACCTCCAATGATGTTTTTGCTAAGCAAAATAGCTTTCATAAGCTTGAGTAACTGGTGATATGTATACCCGGTTTGGTGCGAAAATTTGTGAAGGTTTTGTCAATATTTTTTATTTAGACCCTTATCTTGTTTGAGAACTTTGTTATCCCCTAGAGCCATTGGCACTAATGTTTGTACATGGGAGTCATTTTATGAGCTTAATTGAGACTTTGGTAGATATCCTGTGAAATTTTGAACCTTATTCCGACTAATCATTATATTTAGTCATATGCTTCTTTCATGTGTGTGACTCTTCTATGTTGCATCTCTAAAACTTGCCTAGATTCTTGTTCAAAACCACATTTGCATATGCATATTTGATGATATGATAGAGGCATTTCTTTCTTTGAATATTTTAGCCACATGGCCAAATAGCCTACCCTTGTGTTACATGTTCATTCCATTTGCTAGCCCTTTAAGCTTATATCCGTGCTTGTTGTGATCCCTTCACATTAGCCCTTGACCAAACACATATTCCTACCTTTAAGCCAAGTCTATAGAGCATCACTTTATCTGTGTAGCGGCTGATTTTCGAGGATAATTAAGTTTAAGATGGCTTTGGTTTGCTGGTTTGTTGAGGGATTGATAACATTAAGCATTTGTTTTGGTTCCCTCTTGTTTGGGTTGTATACATAAAAATTCGATTGTGAGTTGATAGTTGGCAATCCTATGCCTTTTAGTAATGCAATTTTCCTTTTATTTCTCGAAAAAGGAAAAAAAAAACCAAAAAAGGAAAAAGAAGTAGAAGAAGAAAAACTACAAGAAGAAAAAAATCATGTTGTAAAAAAAAAAAACAATCGTAGGAAAAAAAACAAAAAAAAGAAAAACAAAACTCAGTAATTGGCATGGGATACGTATATAGCTTGAGTTCCTTCCTTGTCAACTTATTTCGTATTTAATTGATTGGGGTATGTTCATTGTATTTTGAGGTTTGGAGTGTAGTGAACTTTAAGGTTTCTTGGTGGTTGGTTGCTCCCTAGTCACTTGGCTACGTAGCTCCACATTGCCTAAATTCAATTATCCACTCCTTTCCCTTAACCTTATGGCCTACATTACAACCCGAATAAAGTCCTCTTAATCGTCTTATGCACATTGCATTTTAGTGGTAGAGAATTTGAGAGTCTTGTTGAGCTTATGGTACATTGCATCTGTCGAATGAGTCTTGAGTGGACCTATGTTATATTTCAAACATATGAGTAGAAGTGTTTCACATTTTCCAAAAGTGAGGTTCTACTAGTCCATTTGGCTCAACTCAATCTCATGTGCTTGCATAACATGCTTTGTAGGTCTTTGGGGTTGATCAAGTTTGATATCGAGCTCGTGGTCTTATACTTTTTCGAAAACCTTCTTTTCCTTCTGATTTTGAAATGTTTTGTGCACTACTTAGGGTTGCCATTGATTGTTATTCTTGCTTGTGACATGCTATGATTTGCCTATTTTAAAGAGCTTGTTCCGTTGCATCATCCCTGGTTGGTTTTCTCTAGTGTTTGCTTCAGGATAAGCAATGGTTTAAGCATGGGGGAGTTTGATAAATGCTTAACATTTATATTATTTTAGGATCATCTTCCTCAATTTTTAGGAAAAATTATGTGCTTTATGTTATAATTTATACTCCTTTTCCCATTTTATGCTCAGGTATAGTTCTTTTCTATGTTTTGCAGGTTTCTGAACCATTTGATCCCATATTTAACCCATAAATGAGTGCATTTTTGACTCTTTACGGATACCCCTGAGTCGCCATACTTGTGGAAGAAAGAAGAATAGAAGAATATCGAGGTAGTGGACACCATGGTCAGTTCGTGGTGGATGCCACAGTCCGTAATGTCTTCATTTCCTGCGAGGCTTTTTGTTTTCTGACAAGCTCTTGGACTTCCTAGTGGTTATTATTCCATTACTACGCCTGGCTGTTCGTCTTCCAGAATTTTACTGTAAAAAGGGGGGGACTCTCATCCTCGCACAAACCCCATCATATGATCTTATACTCCTTTTCTCTCTTCAAGTAGATTAGGATTAGTTTAGACTAGCGAGAGAGTGAGACAGAGTTGAAGTGAAGACTTGCAAGGGTTCCATCCCGAGTTTACACGACGGTTCAAGCGCGATTTTTAATTGGGCAATTCTTCTTCTTCTTTTCTCTTTCCTCTTTAGATTTATCATTTTAGAATAGTTAGTTGTTTAATCTTTGATCATGCGTGAGTAGTTTTTCTTAGTCTAGGAATTTAGTAGTTTTTTTAGAAGTGTATTGGATCATATTTTAGTTTATTCAATTGTGCTTATTTTCATAATTAGTTTGATTTCATTCCATTAAGTGTTTGATATGTTGTGAGTCGATTTTTGGCCAAAATTTACTAGCACACTTGAAACAATCGAGTGAACATTCAAAAGATGACATTTAGTTGTTGGACTGCTTGAATAGACTTAGCATAACTTCGTCTCGAAAGAGAGATTTATATCTAGGAGGGCTAGTAAGCAATCGAAGACTTTGAACTTGAATTAAGTCAAATTAGTTTAAAAGAACGATGTTTGCTTAGTTTAGGCAAATTTGATTGATTTCGAAAGAATAGATCAACTTTCTAGACAAGATTACAAGTCCTCGGAATTAACCAATTAGAGAATAACACAAGTTTATTAATTTTGATCCAATTCTCTTCCATAACTGTGAAAATTCCTAAACATTTTTCTCTTATTGATTTAGATGAGTTCATTTGAAGTAGTTAATCAAAACCACTTGAAATATAGTGTTGGTTGGCATAATCTGACAAGACTAGGCTTGATAGATTACTTTAGTTCCTGAAGAATGATATCTTTCATCTATACTACAACTACCCATGCGCTTGCAGAAGTGGTCAGCCCAATTAGATAAGGTCTAAACTTTTCAAACCAAAAGATCACATCCACAAATTCTTTCTCTGTAACAATTTAGTTCAGTTGGGTGTCATTCGGAGTGTGACTAGCATAATAGATGATATGGGGCTTCTTATCAGCACGCTACTATAGAACAACCCCAAAAGCATAATTAGATACGTCACGCATCAATTTAAATGGTTCTCCCCAAATGAGAGGATGAAGAATGGGAGTAGAGGTCAATGCTTCCTTAAGCTTAGTAAATGCCACAAAACACTCCTTAGAGAAGTGAAATAGCACATCCTTAGCTAATAGGTTTGTCAAGGCTTTGCTATCTTGCTAAAGCCCTTAATGAAATGATGATAGATGTTAGCATGCCCAAGGAAAGACATAACCTCTTTTACACAAGTGGAAGGGAGAAGATTAACAATCAAGTCAACCTTAGCCTTATCTATCTCAATACCACCTCTAAAAATAATATGGCCTAAGACTATCCCCTTTTAACCAGGGAGTGACATTTCTCCTAGTTCAAAGTTAGTTTTTCTTCTTACACCTTTGCAACACTTTTCTCATATCAGACAGACAATCATCAAAGAAAGACCTAAACATAAAAAAAGTCATCCCTGAAAATTTTAATGCATTGCTCAACTAAATCAGAGAAAATGGAAATCATGCACCTCTGAAAGAAGTAGGGGCATTACACAGTCAAAACGACATTATTCTAAAGGCATATTTCCTAAATGGACAAGTGAATGCAGTCTTCTCATGATCCTCAAGAGCAATAGAGATTCGGATATAGCCAGAATATCCATCTAAAAAGCAATAGAAGGAATGCCCAGCCAACCTCTCTAGCATTTGGTTAAGAAAGGGAAGGGGAAAATGGTCTTCTATAATGGCAGCATTCAACTTCCTATAATCTATACAAACACGCCACCCAAATTGAACTCTAGTGGGAACTAACTCTTTCTTATTATTTCTAATCACAGTAATGCCGGTCTTCTTAGGAACAACTTAAACATGGCCAACCCACTTACTATCAGAAATGGGATTAATAATCCCATGGTCTAACCACTTTAGTATTTCCTTCCTAACTACTTCCTGCAGAGTTGGGTTCAAATGCCTTTGATGGCCTCAGTAGGCTTAACATTGTCCTTTAAATGGATTCTATGCTACATGATGGAGGGACTAATCCCCTTGATCTCCCCTAAAGTCCAACCTATAGCCTCCTTGTTCTCTCTAAGTAAGGCAATTAATTTATCCTCTTGGTCCTGGTCTAGGTCAAAAGTAATAATCATAGATAATGATTCATCGGGTCCTAGGAATGTATACTTAAGAGAATCAGAAAAAGGTTTCAACTCAAGAGTAGCAGGAGGGAAAACAGACTTAAAAGCATATTCAGAAGCATTAGTAAGTAGACAATCAGTAGCAGAGCACAAGTCATCAAATTCAAATACATGATATTCAGGCTTATCATCCATGAGAAATCACTCACACTCAGTAGCAAACATATTATCAAAACCATCGTCAAACACATAAGCTTATACCCAATTAGGAGGAGAAAACTCCATATCATCAAAACCAGAAGGTTGTCTTTGCATGTTAAAGATGTTTAGTTCTAAGGTTATATTGCCAAAAGACAGTCTCATCATCCCATTACTACAATTAATGAGAGCATTGGCAGTGGCCAAGAAAAGGACGTCTTAAAATCATAGGGACTTGACTAGCTATATTGGACACCTTCTCAATCTCAATCACTACAAAAGTCTACACGGTAAATGAATTCAGCCACTCTAATCAGAACATCCTTAACTATACCCCTAGGCAGTGTGGTCAATCTGATAGCTAATTGAATAACTGTCTTATTAGGTTTCAATCACCTAGCCTAGCCTCTCATACTTAGTGAATGGTATCAAATTGACATTGACCCCTAAATTAAGCAAAGCTCTGTGAATAAGCTGGTCCTCTATAACTATAAAAATAATAGGGCACGCGATCCTTATACTTTAGCAGGATTTGATGAGAAAGGATGGAACTAGTGTTAGAGGCTAAAACAAGCCTTCTTAGGGACACTAGTAGCTCTTTTGATGGTACACAGATCCTAAAAATACTTAGCATATGGAGGCATTTATAGAATCCTTATGAGGTAAAGGATCAACTGAATCAGTAGAATTTTTCTCCTTGGGCTCCTCTTTGTCAGAAGGCAGTTCAGGCGGAAGAGGATTATCAGAATCATTGGGAACACCATTAGTAGCATCCTCTGACTTGCTCGATGAGCCAGTTTCTAGAGAAGAAGGAGAAGGAGAAGAATTTTAGAAGAAATGGCGAGGATACATACAGGGCTTAGTAGGATTTTTCACTAGATTATCAATCTCTTAACCAGATCGAAGAGATATAACTGCATTCACCTTCCTCACTGGCTCACTAGGGTTAACACCAAAGGAAGAACAGGTGTGACCCTTAGGATTCACCTCATGTTGGCTCAGAAAAGCACCTGGCTCCTTAGAAGATGATAATAATTGGGAAAATTACTCAGTCATCATTCTCATTATTCTTTCCATATTAGCATTAATCTTTCTCTCCACATTATTATTAATTCTCCTCTCAATTTTGTCGATGTTAGTGTAACAAGGAGGTTGAACTTGAGCTACAGGAGGTGGAGGTCTAGGTGCATTGGACGCACTTAGAAAAGCCAGCCTCTGAAAAGCAGTAGAGGGATGGGGGATGGGCTGGGACTTGTTTCCTGGGAACACTCCAGGCTGGCAGTTAGGGACCACAATATTCAGGCCACTATTCCAACGAAATTTAGGGTGATTTTCCCACTTTAGATTATAATAAGGGGAAAACGTATCATTCTTAAGTCTGTGAAAAGCGATACTCGCTTGCTCTCGTCTAGTTGATAAGTGGTGAGCAAAATAAATCTCAGCCCTCAAAGAATGATCTGAGGCCTGATAGTGAGAACAGGACACCATAGAAGTCTAAGATATTTGTGGAATTTAGGGAGATAACCCCGTCAACATGTTTCCAAACAGAAATCTTAAACTCTAGGTGACTCACATCAGAGATAGAATGCAACTCACCCCTAACAAATTTGGAACTTAGATTGTCATCTCTAGCAGTTTCCCATTGCATGATCTTATCAGCTAAGTCCTCTAAAAATTTCCAAGTAACAGTGGTGCTCTTGGAAAGAAAGTCATCCTAACACATGGACTCTACCATGGTTCTAGTATGCTGGCGAAGTCCTTCATAAACAATTTGGCACAAACATGCTTGGTCTAAACTATGATGAGGACACTCGGCCAACACATTTTTGAACCTATCAAAGTACTTCCAAAATGATTCCCTTTCTAGTTGCACAAATTGATTAATCTCATTTCTTAGCTTAACAGTCTTAGCATTGGGGAAATATTTTCTTGAGCACAATCTAACAAAATCATTTCAAGAAGTAACAGAATTATTAGCCAAGCCATACATCCATCCCTTAGCAAAATCTTTCAAAGCAAAAGGAATTAATTTCATTCACATAACATCAATAGGATATTAGGAAAATGCATTATAGAACATACTTCTTCGAATTCCCTCAAAAATAAATAAGCATCATCTAAACCTGTGAATTTACGGAGCATTTGAGTTTAATGAGGTTCCAATTCGAAAGTCACATTAGTTCCTAAGTGAGGTATAGTAAAACAAGATGGCAAAGCTGTCCTAGGACGATAGAAAATATCAATCAAAGATCTCTCTTGTCCCATTTCTTGCAATTCTAGTTCATTCTTGAGTTCAGGTTCGAGTTCCAGGCCAGAGTCAGGTTCACTCCTTACAAGTCTTTTACTTTTAGGATCTCTAACCTAACCAATCATGCAAATCCCACACCCTCACTAAAGGACACCGTTTTGGTCTTTTTCTTTTCTAATTTTTCTGGATTTTTGATTTTTCTAATTTTTTTTCCTTTTGATTTTTTCTGATTTTTTTCTCTTAATTTTTTCTGATTTTTTTTCTTTCACAAAGAAAAAAAAAAACAAAAAGTAAACTAATCCTAAGAACAAAATGAAAACAGAAAACTCAAAATAACAAAAAGAAAAATTGAAATAACTAAACCTAAACAAGCAAATTCAAAAAATAAAATTAAAAAAGAATATCAAACTCCTAAAATCAAACGTTATACACAAAAAATTTCATACAATCACAAGGAACATGAATATATTTTTTCAGATTTTGTCTGCCCCCGAACGGTGTAGAAAATTCCACAACAAAAAACTATTTCAAAAATCACAGAAAATTCTAAACAGTCCTAAAAATCACATAGCAATTCACATAGGCTCTAAAAGTCATGAACAATTCACTAAAAATATTATATCAGAAAAACTCACACAAGAAGCACTCCAAAAACTTCAAACAGAAAACGAAAATCTTGGAAAAACCTGCACTAGAATGTTGTTTATATTCTGCTTCTTTCTTTTCTGTTTTGTTCCTGCACAACCCTCACCAGATCAGTTAGTGTTTTTTTTCTTTTTTTCAGCAGTAAAATCACACTAAATAGCAAGATTAGATTGACCCAAAACAAAAACAAAATCAAATTACTAACTCAAATCAAAAATCAAAAATAATCTAAATTAAACTAATATAACACAACTAAAACTAAAGTAGCACACACAACATTGAAAATAAAAAATACGAAACAAAAAATGAAAATGACTAATGACATAACAATGACCCGATACAACCTAACTTCACAAACTTATCCCTGGCAATGGCGCCAAAAATTTATTGTAATTTCTACAAGCGCACCGTTTATTATTGTAGCAATTACAAGTTGCGTCCTCAGAGATGATTTGTGAATTTAGGCTACTAAATTACTTTATGCTAAAATTCAATAAATTGCAAACTAATGACCATATATCAACCTGGATGAATTACTAAATTACGAGATTGAACTTGAATAATTACGGATCGAATTTAGCACGGTAAAACAAGCAAAGGAAAAGGCACAATCAACTTCTTCACCTCTTAACTCCCTCAACCTCAATCAAAGTGCCAAAATCTATTTCTACACCAACAAGAATGAGAGCTTGGATTTTCAAAGCCTAAGATCAAAGGAGGAAGAAGGGGATGTGCACACACCAAAATAGATACGAACAGGAGGAGGTTACTCTTCAATTAAACTGGGATTGAGCATAGTGCAAACCACATGCTTAATTTCAAATTTAGCAAACTCAGATTTAATGCATCGAATTGATGAACCTAAAGTGAAGGTTTGAGAACTGAATAAAACAAAAGCAAAGGAAATAATGAAAAAAAAAACTCTCAGCACTCATCTACTTCTGCTAATGTCCTCTGTCTATCTTGTATGCTTTTGGCTTTAAACCGTCCCATAAGTCCCTAAGATGTCAGCCCTTCTTCTTGCTGCTCTTCATCTGCCCGCATTAAACCCTACTAATTCCATATTTATAGCCCCCAATTAATGAGGAGTGATGATGATGAGAATAAGTGAGTAACGATCGGATGGAGTTATGGAGCAATGAATGCTGGTGATTAAGGGAGGGGAGAGAGAGGATGCCATGGATGCATCTGGAAAGAAGATGAAACGGCAAGACAAACCAGGTGCCCGGTTATTTGGGTGTGGTGAATGAAGATGAAAAGGGAAGGAGAAAAGAAGGTCTAGGAATCACGTGCTGCTCGCGTGAATCTTAAGCGGAAGGAGGAAATATATAGGCAGAACTTGCGATTGGGCCACACGAAAAACCAAAGCCGAGCTTAGGCTCAGCGGAGGAGTGATTGGGTCAGGCCCAGCGAGGAAAACAAGTGAAACAGGCAAAGAGGGAGAAAAACAGGTGGAAACTCTGAAAGGGGTGCACATGGGGCATCCCCGATAGAGAAGAAAGGGCAAGAGGCATGCTGGACCTCAGTCTGGAGCAAGTGTGCCATAAAAAGGGGCCTCAATTCTGGGCCTCAGCTTCTTCCCTTGTTTCATTTTCTCTTCTTTTGATGCAACACCATTTCCAACCTTCATATTAATTTTATTCAAATCTCCATAATATCTACAAAAGTAAAAAAAAATATATTAAAAATCTAATTAACCAATTTATTATGAGCATATATTAGGTAGTAAAAGGGTATAAAATATCATTTCTTTGGGTTGAACACACCCTAGTACGTGTAAGTGGGTGTGCTTGCCAAAGCTTTTAACTTAATGTGAGGAAATTTCTTGCACCAAAAGGATTCAAACCTTAGACTTAGGGATGGCAGTTATATCCGAATTCGAAACAGATCCGATCCGACCTGATGCAAAATTATCCGGTTTGAATGCGATATAAAAAAATTCGAGTCTGAAGCTGGTAAAAATAATCCAAATTCTAGTTGGATTCGGATGAAGGATAAAATCCGGTCCGACTAGTTTTTTAAATATTTCAAATTTAAAATTTAAGTTTAAATTTTGAAACTTTTAGAAATAAAACCTACCCACTATACCGACCCTCCCCCAACCTCCAAGCTGCCAACCCAATCCAATGTTTTTTTTTTTTTTTTTTGGTCAGCAGTTTTTTTTTAATATGTAAAAATTGAAACATTGAAACCCTAATACTCCTCTCCAGTTATTCTCTTTCTCCTCAGCACTTCGCAATTTGCTCTTACTGCTCGGCTTACAAGTCGTTCTCAGGTTTGGGCCTCTCGCTAATTGCTCTCAACCTCTTGCTACTTGCTAGTCAGACTATCGGAGTAGTACCTCCTCAGTCCTTGGCTCCTCACTCCAACTCCCTACGCTCTCCCTCCCTCCCTCTCTCTCTCTCTCTCTCTCTCTCTCTCTCTCTGACTCGCTATCTTCGCATCGATTTCTACAATGTCGGCGCCGAGCATTTCATCATCCCTCTCTGGTCTCTCCTGAGTGCACATCTCCTCTTTCTCCTTAATTTAGCAGTTCATACAATAAAATCTAAATATATATTTTTATGACTTAGAGTATTGTTTAGATTTTTGCGGTTAAGAACAACAGAAGTTAGACTTTGGGTTTTACCATTTTTGGGTTTGGGAAGATTGTTGATTTTGATCATTTTTGGGGGTTAATCCAAATTGATGATTCTGTTGATGTAGTATGATTTAATGAGTATTCAGTTTCTACAAAACTCTACAATAAAGCTTTCAATCTTCACTTTTAGCAACCTAAATGTGTCACTGAAATAGGTTAATGAGGGGCCCAATTGGGTAATATATGATGATATTACTATGGTTGTGATGAAGATACAAATGACATAGACATGATGAGATAAAAAGACAAAAATATATGGATCAGTGATATGATCAAAATTATATTCTAACACTCAATTCTAATGAAAATCTCAACTCTATACAAATAATACTTGTAAATATCATTATATATATACCCCTAGCGGAGACCAATAGAGAAGAAGAGCTAAATGAAGCAAATGGAGGATTTGTACTCTTAATTTTTTTTCCTTTTTATGAGTTAGACAAGTTATTTGTGATTATTTCAGATTATCTCGTATTGTTTTAGACATGTAATTGTTGGAATATGTTGTCGTTTTATTGAGCTTGAAATGTGTACCTTCTTTTACTCTTCGTTTAGCTTAAATGTTCAGGATTCGGTTAATATGATACACAAACGAACATCACTGCATCGATAAATGGATAGAATATAGAAAAATTGTAAAACATTATTGCGTGGCGAAAGGAATTATTTCGGATCAGATTAAATCCGTCTCCCATCCAATCCGACTCGGATCGGATCCAGAGGTTCTCCTCCGATCCGTCAGATCAAATTTTCGGATCCGAATATAATCGGATGCAGATTCGGATGTTCTAATATGCTATCCGAATCTGATCCATTGACATCCCTATAGCCAGACTCCTGCATTCCCTCAACAAGGACAAAACTACGCTGAGCAAAAGTCAGTGCACTATGTCATTCTTTTTTTAACCTTTATTAAGGTATAGGCATCGAAACTTCTTCAGCAAAACAACAGTGATCAAAAGAATGAATCAAGCATATTATTATTTTATCAATTGTATTTGTAATAATTCAAGAGTGATTAATTCTAATTTTTTGTGTAACTAATTATTCATAGGTCACCTTTTATATACAAATAGGAGATGAATACTTCTGGGTGATTTATGAATTTTTTATGAGTAAATTATTCATCTCAAATGAACCTTTATTATTTGAAGAATAAGAGTCACACTAAATGATTCACCCTCACATAAACTAGTGTGGGGAAATAGTCACCGTAGAATGTCTTTTTGGTCACTCAAAATGTATAATGAGTCACACAAAAAGTCATCCCTAGTATGTTTTAAATTCATCTTCTTTTATGCAGTAACGTCCATAGATATAGGGGTGACTGTTTAAAAGTTTTATGATGACTAGCATGTGGAAATATGGCAATCTTGAATAAAGTATATTTGGAGGATAGTTTGTAAAATTTTTGTGGCGATGAAATATTCGTTTTGGAAGTGACTTTTATTTGGAGAATAAATTCACACCAAAATTATTCACCTTCACATTCAAAAAAACGGTCACCCTAATATAACTTATTAGTTAGTCGTAAAATGTTGTGAGTCGCCCTAAAGAGTTCTAATGTTCACTCATAAAAAGTTATAGAAGTCACCATTTCGATGACTCATTTAAACATCTTTTGTGAGTTAACATCTTGGGATTGAGAGTGGACTATTTAAATGTCCTACACACAACTCTAGAATGACCCGTGCATGTCTAGTTCTTCCAAATTAAAGTAATCATCAACTTATAAATACTTATTAACAAATTGAAAATATGAAGATATAATAGTCAACTTATAATAACTTATTAGTCACCCATAATACTTTAATAATCATTCTTCAAATAGAAACAAATTAAAAATTTGTTACTAACTATTGTCGGGTGACTAGTGACTAATAGCATTTTCAAAAAGAAATTTCAAGGCAAGAAAGGACAAATCATACATGGAAAGGAAAAAAAATCTAAGGCTCCATTTGATCTTTAGAAAATTTGTTGGAAAGAAAAGTTGAAAACAAAAAATGTAAAGGAAAAAAGTAGAGAGAAAATGAGTTTTTTTCTCTTGTTTGGATTGAGGAAAAAATACAAGAATTTGAATGAGAAATTTGAATGTTGATGAACTATGTTGATATTATCTAACCAATGTGAGGTTGGCGGAGGTTGGAAATTTTCCTCAAACTTTCCTCAAAATTTTATGAGGAAAATCTTATCACTTGTTTCTAACAATTTTTTCACCAAACTTTCCTCCATATTTTTTTTTCTTTGCAGATTTTCTCTAATCCAAACACAAGAAAAAAGGTAATTTTCTCAAATTTTTTTCTTTTCATCAAATTTTTCAAGATCCAAATGGAACTTAAAAGTTGGATAGACCGCACAGGTGAACGGGAATCCAACCCGTGTACCGCACGTAAAAGCATAGGTCCTCACCTCTTGTGCCGATCGAGCATCATGTGTTGATGGCAATTAAATTATGTTCTAGCTGTAACAAAAACAAAAGACGAGCACGCCCTGCCCAGTAGTCCGTGGCTTGTAATGCCCTATATTGATCGTGAGAAACACAAAAAAAAAAAAGACTTTTATTTCGTATGCCTTCATCTGTGTATATTGCTTTGGTCTAAAAACTAAAAAACCAATTTACTAAGTTTAAATAAGCAAACATATCTTCCTTTCATAGGGAGCCCAGGTCATGCTTGATCGAGAGCTATCACTGATGTTATCAATTCCACAAGTGCCATCTCGCTTGAGTCTTTATTTGCTCCTCAGTAGAGGACGAGGTTAAACCTAAGAACGTATTCAATTTATACAATATCTCCATAATAATAAAATTTTGTCTAACAGAGATCATAGAGAAATTTGATTAAGATATATAAATTGGTCCAACAAACTATGATGACACTTATAAGTACAAATAGAAACACACTGAAAGAAGAAAAGATCAAAAATTTTAAATGAGTTCAAATTGTAAGGAGTTTTAGGTTCTACCAAGGTATAAACTTATTTTTGGCCATTCAACTATTGGTTTAAGTTTTTGGCTAAGATGTTCTTCTAACATGGTATTAGAGTTTTTTTTGGATGAGAGGCCTGAAGTTTAATTCTTAATAGCCCCCATATTGATTTATTGGGTAAGACAGAGGGAGTCTTTACAATGTCGAAGATATTAGAATATAAACCTATCTTTGAACCTTCAACCATCAGTTTAAAATTTTGGTTGAGATGATTCTTAAAACAATTTATTCACAATATGCTGCTAAAACAAGTGGAGATCAAATATTTTATGGGGTGTGTGACTTTGCTTGAAAATTATACGTGAATGATTTTAAAAAAAAAAGAAAATCTCATAGCTAACTGGCAATTGGGTGACCCATTCATGAGGTGAGGTCTCCCAATAGCAATTCCGGACATACGGCGACCCAAAAATGCTCCTGGACATTTTAATTGTTGACCGCACTTGGTAGTCGTAGTTTTAAAATACATCAGGGGTGTTTGGTAAACAGTTCTTTGGAGAGTCTTTTGGCTAAAAAGAGTTTTTTTTAAAACAAAATTAGCTGTTTGACTTAGTCAAAAAGCTAATTGAGGTGTTTGGAAGAATAGCTTTTTGTGCCCAAAGAGTTAATTTGAAAAAGCTAATTTGATTAGCTTTTTGGAAGAGCTTTTTGGGGAATTAGCTTTTTGTCTCACAACTTTGTTAGAAATAGTTAATTTCACCAAATAGTTTTTCTTAAAACAGCTAATTCAAACAGCTAATACAAACAGTTAATTCAAACAGTTAATAGCTATTTGTCAAACAGGGTCATCACTACCTACTTTGCTTTTTTTTTTTTTTCAAAAAAAAAGATTGTTCTTGAAAATTATTCTATGACCCATGTTATTGTAGAATTTACCACAAGTGTGATACTTCGAATGCATTTGGCAGGAGATATGGCCTCCCTCCTCCCGAATTTCTCTTCCTAGTTATTGTTTCTGCACTTCAATTGCCCCCCCCCCCCAACCTACCCCAAAAGCAACATTTCAATGCAAATACAATATATAAGATAATTAGCATAAGCACAATTATCAAGGTAACCCATTTGGTTTTGCATAGGCCAGACCTTTTCATTTGCTAGTTAGACTAAAAATAAGATGGATTTAGCATTTCTAAATCAGTTTGAGGTGTTTGGTAGTTAAATTTATCTATTTTATTTTATTCCTCAACTCTATATTATTTGTATCTTGTACGCCTTTTGGATTTCAATAATAATAAAAAAAATTCAAAAAAGAAGTTATGAACGAGTCCACTAAACTATGCAAGGCTGACCATTAAATGCTACTTCTTGACTTTTGAGCCATTCACATGTCCTCACTTCTCAGGCTCAGCTAAAATTCAACGGGTCTATGCTTTGAGGAGGGTAAGAGAAAAGGCCTGAGTATGATTACTTTGGACTTACTACTTCGGAATTTCCATTTGGCACTGTGACGGGGACCATCCCTTAGAACCTTTTGGGGATCAACCAGCAAGCCATGAGGACTCTACGAGTACTAAGGAGATCATGAAAGTCCATGCTTTGGTCAAAGAAGTCATAAACCAGCCCCTACACCTACTATCCGATTCAAACAGAAATTATCCCGAATTTATGCAACTTTTGAGCAATGAAGACTAGGGCATGATTGTCTGCCTTAACCACCCCCTTTAAGTTTAAGATGTTAGTTTTCAAATAAATCAAGTTTCAAGGTATTTGGAGGTCATTTGCTAAGTCAACTAGCAAGTTCTTTTAGACAGTGCAGTTCTAGGGGCAAGCTGGCGAAGGGCAGATTCAAGGGGTAAGGTGACTTACCAAAGTCCAATCTTTTTGAAACTTTGGGCCATGAAAGAAGACATAAATATTTATCAAGTCAAGTGCCCAAAGGATCCACAAAGCACCCCATTGTGCTCCTTTTATCCAGCCAAAAGGGCAACAAAAATCCCCTTTTACCCGGCTATACACTAGCTGGTACAAAGGACTCTTTTCTTAGGTTTATCTTGTACTTTTGCTGCAAGTTGACTTGTAATGATGTAATTCGGCTGCCTAGAAAGCTTGACACCTCATTTGGGGGCATCATTAGTCCTAATGAGGTGGCCATAGGAGGATTAGACTTGCTCTTGTACTTAGGGTGATAGAATTGACTCCTCCCCACTCCCCCTCATACTTTTGGTCCTCTTAGCTGGTTTTTGAGTTTTAATTGGCTGATTTGCTTCTTTAAGAGCCCGCCACTTCCCTTTTGCAAAGGGACTTTTGAATGAATGAAAGCTTGAGTTAAGAAAACTCTCTTTACCTTTGAAATCCTAGTGTTATATCTTAAGTGTGGCAATCTCAAGTGGGTCTCTAGGTCTTCTTGATTCAACTAAGAAGGTGATTAACTTCTATAACTTAGTTGAACTAAGAAGATTGCCTAAGTGTGTGACCCAAGGTGGGTCATTCGAATCACCCTTGCTAGCCCACTTACTCTTCTATCTTCCTTTCGCTACTTTCAGTTCCAGGCATTCCCTTCTCTGCCCGTGTGCATTCTTGGTTCCCTCTTGCTACTTTGAGCATTAGTGAGGCTTGAATACATCAAGTGGTATAAGAGCTTAGGCTACCCCTCTTGTGGCAAAGCTTCCAAACCCAAAACATAACCTTAGCCAAACACCCACCCAACCCACAAAGAACCAATTACAATATGTCTTCAAGTCTCACTCCGAAGCAAGTGGCCAAACAAGCTCTAAGAGAGAAGGCTGAATTGGAGGCACAAGTCAAGTACCTACAAGCACAACTTGGCCAAATGTTACAAGAGAAAAGAAGGAACTTGCAAAGTTTCAGAAGCACAAGCAAGCAAGTTGACTCGGATGATTCCGTGGAGGAAGAAAGCAACACCCTTTATGATTCCGGTGAATATGTGTATGCTAGAAGATCAACGAGGCACCATAGGCCTCATGATCGAAGTTACAATGATTTCATGGTGGATATTCCCGAGTTTGAAGGCCAACTTGATCCGGACTTGTTCTTAGATTGGCTTCAAACCGTTGAAAGAGTCTTTGTGTTCAAAGACATTCCCGAAGAAAAGAAGGTAAAACTTGTTGCTTTGAAGTTTAAGAAGTATGCATCTATCTGGTGGTCGAATGTTGTGTCTAAGAGAGTTAGGAAAGGAAAAGGGAAGATTAAAACTTGGGAGAAAATGAAGTCCAACTTAAGTCCAAGTTTCTACCTCCCCATTACTTACAAGATAACTTCCTTAAACTCCACCACCTCAAACAAGGATTTAAGAGTGTAAAAGAGTACTCTAGAGACTTTGAACAATTACTCTTAAACTGTGATTTGAAGGAGGATGAGTCACAAACCTTGCTTAGGCACTTGAGTGGTTTGAATGAGGAGATTGCTCATGTAGTTGAACTCCACCCTTACACTTCCTTGGATGAGTTTAGTGTCTTAACTCACAAAGTGGAGTTACAAAAGAGGATCAAAGGCAAGGGCATGGTTTCTAAGCCTAACCCATGACCTTACCCACTCCAAAAGCCATCTTATAACCCTCCTAAATCTGCCCTAAACACAAACCCGAGACACCCTCCACCCACTGCCCCACAAACCCCCTCAAAACAGCCCTCTAAACCCGTGGACAAGAAACAGTGCTTTCGTTGTCAAGGCCTTGGATACTATGCATCCGAATGCCCTAACAAAAGAGTGGTCACTTTGGCTAAACACCAAGCTTCTTGTGAGGAGCTAGAGGAGGAAAATGATGAGAGGGGGAAGGAGCTTCTCATGACTGAAGTTCTTGAAGAAGTTAAAGAGGGATCCAATGAAGGAGAAATGCTTGTGATTAGACGCACTTTGAGTGTTCTTGCTTCCCAAAATAACTTGGAACAAAGGGAAAACATCTTCTACACTCGGTGTACCGTGAAAGGGAAGGTTTGTTCTCTCATTATAGATGGGGGAAGTTGTGAGAATGTTGCTTCCAAGACTCTTGTGGAGAAGCTCAAGCTCTCGGTCTCACCACACCCAAGCCCTTACACCATCCCATGGCTCAATCAAGGTAAAGGCTTATAAATCTTTCTCGGTGTTCGCTTACTTTATCTATTGGAAAGAACTACAAGGATGAGATTTAGTGTGATATTATGCCCATGGATGCTTGTCACATCCTTTTGGGATGACCTTGGCTCTTTGATAAAAGTGTTATGCATTATGGCCGATTAAACACATACACTTTCACCACATACCACAAGAAGATCACCCTTACCCCTCTCAAACCCACCTTCCAAAGAAAACCTCAAGATACTCCTAGCATGGATGTCTTTCCTACTACCCTTCTCCATTCCCAACTCCATGAATATGATGAATTCAAAGAGTGGATCTTACTTGGCCATGAACCGGCCAAAGCTAAGGATTCTTCCCATCCTTTGCTTGTTCCCCTCCTAAAAGCCTTTGAACATATCTTCCCAAGTGAGGTACCCCACAGCCTCCCTCCCAAAAGGTCCATACAACACAAAATGGACCTCATTCTCGGTGCCACACTTCCAAATAAGCCGGCCTACCATATGAACTCTTAAGAGACACAAGAAGTACAACGGCAAGTAGACGAGCTACTAGCTAAGGGCTTGATCCGTGAAAGCCTAAGCCCTTGTGCTGCCATCCTCGCTTTGCTTATACCTAAGAAGGATAGTAGCATGAGAATGTGTGTGGATAGTAGAGCGATCAATAAGATTACTATCAAATATCGCCTTCCTATTCCCCGGTTGGAGGACCTTCTAGATGAGCTTTATGGAGCCACCATCTTTTCTAAGACTGATCTTAGAAGTGGCTATTATCAAATCCGAATCTACGAAGGAGATGAGTGGAAGATGGCTTTCAAAACTAAAGGAGGCTTTTATGAGTGGCTTGTAATGCCATTCGGATTGACTAATGCACAAAGTACTTTCATGAGGCTTATGAACCACGTTCTGAAGCCCCTCATCAGCAAGTTTATTGTTGTCTATTTTGATGATATATTGGTGTATAGTAAGAGTGAAGAAGAGCATGCCGAACACTTGCACTAAGTCTTGAGCATTCTAGCTCAAGAGAAGCTTTATGGGAACTTGGAGAAATGTCACTTTTTCTCCTCACAAGTCATATTTTTGGGCTATGTTGTTTCGGCTCAAGGGATCCATGTAGATGGGAGCAAGATCAAGGCTCTCCGAGAGTGGCCTACACCCTCCTCCATACAACAAGTTCGAAGTTTTCATGGTCTAACCTCTTTCTATAGGAGGTTTGTAAAGGATCTTAGCACCATTGTTGCCCCCATGATTGAAGTTCTCAAGGCCAAACGGTTTGAATGGACCAAGTAAGCTCAAAGGGCCTTTGAGCACATTAAGTGCAAGCTTACTAGTGCACCAGTTCTTGCCCTTCCAAGTTTTTCCAAGGTCTTTGAAGTGAAATGTGACGCTTCTAGTGTGGGGATAGGGGCTATCCTATCTCAAGAAAAGAAGCCTGTAGCCTTCTTTAGTGAGAAACTCAATGATGCCAAGAGGAAGTATTTTACATATGACAAGGAGTTCTATGATTTGGTGAGAGCCTTGGAGCATTAGAGACACTACTTGGTTAGGAATGAGTTCATTTTGCATTCAGACCATGAAGCTCTCAAGTTCATATAAGGCCAACACAAGTTCAACCGGAGGCATGCCAAGTGGGTAGAGTATTTACAATCTTTTCATTTTGTGATCCATCACAAGTCGGGCCAAATGAACAAGAGTGCGGATGCTCTATCAAGGAGGTACCTTCTCCTCTCCACTTCGGAGACTAAGGTACTTGGTTTTGAGGGTATTAAAGGAATGTATGCTCAAGATGAAGATTTTAAGGAAATCCTTAAAAAGTGCTCTCAACATGCCTATGGCCTATTTCACCTTCAAGATGGTTTCTTGTATAAAGGAATACGGTTATGCATCCATGGGAGTGGCTTTCGCGAACTCCTCATTTAAGAGCTCCATGGGGGAGCTTGGCCGGGCACTTTGTCGTGGAAAAGACTTGTTCTATGCTCAAAGATCACTATTATTGGCCAAAAATGTCCAAGGACGTGGAGCACTTTATCAAAAGATGCTCAATTTGCCAACATGCCAAGAGTCACTCACGGCCCCAAGGCCTTTCCTCTCCCCTTCCCGTCCGTCAAGGCCCTTGGGAGGATTTGAGCTTGGATTTCATCACAGGTTTGCCAAGGACGCAAAGGCACAAAGACTCTATCACAGTGGTGGTGGACCGGTTCTCCAAAATGGCCCACTTTGTAGCATATCATGCCACCAATGATGCATCCCTCATTGCAAACCTTTACTTCAAGGAGATAGTTCGTCTTCATGGGATTCCAAGAAGCATGGTTTCGGATAGCGGCACAAATTTTCTAAGTCATTTTTGGCTTACCTTGTGGAGGAAGTTTGGTACTCATCTCAAGTTTAGCACTCCTTCCCACCCCCAAACTGACGGCCAAACCAAGGTGACTAATAGAACTTTGGGCACTTTGCTTAGAGTTATGGTCAAGAAGAGCATTAAAGAGTTGGACGAGTTAGTTCCTCACACGGAATTTACTTTCAACCAAGCTTCTAGCAAGGCTACCAATCTTTCCCCTTTCCAAGTGGTGTATGGATACAACCCTCGGACTACCTTGGACCTTGTTCCATCCCTAATCCCACCAAATTCAGTTGGGAGGCTGAGAAGAGAACTAAGGAGATTCAAGAGCTACATACCAAAGTGAGGAAAAGGATTGAGAAATCTAATGAGCAAGCAAAGCAACGTGCCAACAAGCATAGAAAAGATGCACAATTTTAGCCTAGAGACTTGGTTTGGATTCATTTGAGCAATGAAAGGTTCCTAGCAAGCGCAAATCTAAGCTTATGCCACGGTCAGATGGTCCATTTGAAGTCATTGAGAAGATTGGTCCTAATGCATGCAAGATCGACCTCCCTGGAGACTATAGAGTCTCAGTCACCTTTAATGTGGCTGACCTTAGTCCATACTATAATGAAGAGGAAGAATTTTCGAGTTTAAGGTCAAACTCCAACCAATTCAGGGGGGTATTATGGGGACCATCCTTTGGAACCTTTTGGGGATCAACCAGTAAACCATGAGGACTCTACAAGCACCAAGGAGATTAGGGAAGTCCACGCTTTGGTCCAAGAAGTCACAAACCATCCCCTACACCTACTGTCCGATTTAAACAGAAATTAGCCCGGTTTTATGCAACTTTTGAGCAATGAAGACCAGGGCATGATTGTCTACCTTGACCACCCCCTTTAAGTTTAAGATGTTAGCTTTCAAATAAATCAAGTTTCAAGGCATTTGAGGTCATTTGCTAAGTTAACTAGCAAGTTCCTTCAGACAGTGCAGTTCTAGCGGCAAACTGGCGAAGGACAGATTCAAGGGGAATTAGGATGACTTACCAAAGTCCAATCCTTTTGAAACTTTAAGCCATGAAAGAAGACATAAATATTTATCAAGTCAGTGCCCAAAGGGTCACAAAGCAGCCCCTTGTGCTGGTTTTATCCGGCCAAAAGGACAAAAAAAATTCCCTTTTACCCGGTTATACACTAGCCGGTACAAAGGACTCCTTTCTTAGGTTTCTCATGTACTTTTGCGGCAGGTTGACTTGTAATGATGTAATTAGGTTGCCTAGAAAGCTTGACACCTCATTTGGGAGCATCGTTAGTCCTAATGAGGTGGCCATAGGAGGATTAGACTTGCTCTTGTACTTACGGTGACCGAATTGACTCCTCCCCACTCCCCCTTGTACTTTCGGTCCCCTTAACTGGTTTTTGAGTGTAATAACCCGCCCTAACCTATATTTATTTATTTAAATCATATTTATTTATTTAATTAATCATGTTTGTTCATTTAATTTATGAAGTTTATGAATTTAATCACTCATGGTTATTTGTTTAACCAAACTATGTTTATTAATTCAATGGCACTCAATTTGTATATTTACCGAATTACCTTATGTCATTTAAATTCCCCCTTTCATTTACCGTATTTAATCACTTCGGTTGGGGGATATTGCATTTGGATCCCATTTTGCAATTCAACTTTCAGTGATTGTTAATTCAAGTTTTGTTAATTAATTAAATATCGGGTGAATCGATAGTAGGCCAATTTTTATATTTTTATGGTTTAAGAATTATGGTTTAAGAAATTATTATTATTGTTGTTGTTGTTGTTGTTGTTGTTGTTGTTGTTGTTGTTGTTGTTGTTGTCGTTGTCTATATTATTATTATTATTTTTTTACAACCTTGCAGAACTTTAATTTTGAGTTAATCGCACTCGGTTTGATTATTTTCCGAACCCGAGCTTATTTAAGGCCAATTTCGACCCAACAATCTTTACATCATTTGCTTAGCTAATTATCATTAATTCTTACAAATTACCATTGGTAAAAAGTGGGTTTTTAAGCAAAAAACCTCAGCCATATATTCTACCTAGTGTTTTTTTTCCTTCATTTTACACCAAGTAAATTCAAGCTCCTTCTCTCTCTTCTTCCTCTCTCTAAACTCGGCCACCCCCTACCCCCTAGCAGCTGCCACTATTCCAGCATGTTTCCAGTGAGTTTCCGGCCAAACTTCGGCCAAGTTTGCTGCCCCTAACATCCCTCCACCACTAGCTACCACCTCCCATCCTCAAAACCACTAAACTCCACCTCTATCTCTACTTATCTTGAAAGTAAGTGATCTTGATCTTGTTGGTTTTGATGTTTTATTTTTGTTTTGATTCTTGTTTTGATAATTGTGATCATTGATCATGCGTTTTGATAAGAACAAGAGTTATTTTGGGTATTCATCATGGTGGGGTTGAGCTAGGGTTAGGGAGTGATCATGTTCATGCAAGCTTAAATGAAAACCACGTTTATGGATTGATTTGTATTTGATTTTGTAATCTTTAGTTTTATTGATGGTTATGATGATGTTTTGGTAATTTGGAATGATTTCAAGTGAGGTTGTATGTGAAAAATGAAGAAAAGCCCAAAACAGAAGGACCTGGAATTTTCAGAAAAACAAGACAGTGTTCAAGATGAAACTGGTAATGATCGGCTCATCCAAAAATTATGAGTTTTGGTGGGTAGATAGCTCAGTGTGTTGGCTTTAAAGTTATGGACATTTTACCCAGACTGTGCAGAATGGATCAAAAACTAATGCACTTGTGTTTAAGCCCCATTTTGGGAAACCTATTGTGGAAATCATATTTTGTGTCCTTGATGAAAGTTTTAGAAGACTTCTTAATCTTTAGATATTGGGGTTTTAGGTCTCCATTTGAGGTCTAGGATGAAAGTTATGAATTTTTAAAATGCACTGATCTGCTTTGGTGCAATTGGGCAGTTATTATGCAACGTATACTTGGTGGAGGAAAATTCTGAATTTTGGGTGAGTAGTTGGAACTTAGTGATTTTTGGAAGCATTTTGAATAGATTTGCAAAGAGCAATAATAATGATTGAGGGAGATTGATCATGCACTTATTTTGTATATTTTGGGCCAAGCAGGGTCATTTAAGGGGGACATGAATATTCATGGCCTTTCATGGAGTTTTTAGCTTGATTAATGAGAAAGAAGAAGACAATTATACAAATTGAAAGTTTGTTTATGAGCTCTGAATCATTTATGGATTTTACAAAGGAAAATACCAAGTTTAGTGAGCTTAATAGCTTTTATTGAGTACAATGATTCATTTCAGGTGGAATTCTATATCTAACAGATTTATGATTGAATTATGAGAAGTGGGAGAGTTATTGCAGTTTATGCTATTTTTGAATCAAGATATATCTCTCTTTGCCTCAAACCTTTATTACTTACTCACTTCAGCATATATCAAATGTATTTATCAAGCCAATATAGTGTACTCGCTGTTATCTTAAACCAACAGCCTGAACCAAGTTATACATCAACAAGCCCTCAGTAAGCCTTAAATTCGTATCAGTAACCTATTTTAGAAAAGGCCATAACCACTCTTTCAATTATCACTATCTCATTGTGGACTATTTTACTTTCATTTCCATATCAAATTTAAGTACTTTTGTCAACTCAGTGTTGAAGTTATATTGAAATACCCAAGTTATATACACCATATAATCACTCAATTTCTGCTACACATACTTTTACTTACTCAATTATGTGAGTAAAGATCATTTACTGATTACATACACTTACAATGACATTTATGAAATAGAGTTGAGGCCTAGTTATCGTTCCCTATTATGCATAAGCGTTATCAAGTCAGATGGCAATTATGAAACAACTGACTTTTATCAAGTCAGATGACATTTTTAAAGATTCAAGGTACGTCCATTGTTTGTATCTTCAGAAAGCAGATCATGTTTATCAAGTTACAACTCTTAATGAGTTTATCAATAAATCAGTTTATACAGTGATTTGCCATTTAACTTGTGACCCTGTCAGTTATCATCTATAGGGTGTCAGCCCATCATTTACCCGCGCAGCTTCAGGCCAACTCTTGATCAGATTGGCAGGTATACACCTATGTAAAGATCATATCAGTGCAAGGGGTCCACATCCAGATAATAATGAGCAATTCAGTTTCATATTACTTCCATTTTCATTGTTATTGCTAACTAAATTAATTGCAAAGACGGGTACCCATCAACAGTATTTCTGTACTCATTTTATAATACAGAAATGTATGTACTGAGTTTTTGCTCATATTTTCGAATTGTTTTCATGTTTTCCATTTTAGGTGAGGAAGTATCATATGTTTCTTCATTTAGCAAGCCCTTCTAGGACTCGTTAGATGCTCACAATGGATTCAGCATAGCATGAATATTGGAATCGACCTTAGGGTCAAGTTACTTGTGTGGTATGCAGTATGAGTTAGTACATGGTATGGTTGACCTATTATGGACTTTGGTCTTGAAGTATTTCAGTTTAATAGATTTTGTGATTGTGAACATGAGTTGTACGATTAAATGGTTTCAGTGAGCCTTATCCTTATCAGGACGGCGATAGCGCCCTCTATTATTAAGTCTTCTGCTGCAGTTTTCTATAAATCATATCATTAGCATTTTTGGGGCGTTACAGATTTGGTATCAGAACCAAGATTTAAGGGCCACTGTGAGCTATCAAGTGTTTATGAGTTAGCCATCAAGGTGTGTATGAGTTATGTTGGACCCAGTAAATGAGCTATTGCTTATAAGTTCATAAGTATAGGTATATCTGGAGAAACCATTTTCATTTGGGTGACTAAATCATTTGTGAATATCATGAGATTCAAGCATGAGCAAAGTGGACTATGGAACCATTTGGGTCACCTGTTAGTGAGGCATGTTCTCATTTATCTGGGAGTTGTATTATATGTTTTATTCCTCTCCTTTGTCTAAATTTTTGCAATTTTGCACTCCGGATGTGTGACCCGTTGAGTTCTGAACTTCGGCGTGCGGCTATCTCCATTTCAGGTATCTTTTATAAGGCTTTAAGCCTCGGTTTTAATCAGTTTATAGGCGAAACTCTGTCCGTTTTTTCCTAAAATTTGAGAGTCTTATTGAGGTGCGTTAATATCATATCCTTATTCTCGGGTACAGTGATGGTTGAAACCCAATGTGGGGATGCCATTTGCAATGTCTAAAGGGATGAATATAGTGTCAAGTTAACTGTAAACCTCTAGATCAGGAAATACCTTGTGGGGCAATATCTTTGATGTGAACAGCATAAGATGAATGTTATAATGAGTGCTTAGGTATGGAGATAACAATTAGTAGCTTATGGTGTGCTACTTGCATATATATATGTGTTGGACAAGTAAGATTAAGCTGCCAGGTATCAGAATCACCTGGTCTTAACACTAAGACCTTACATCAGCACTGCTCCCATTACTTCATGCAATTGACTTATTTCTGTCCTAGTTACCTTGAATGGTTCAGAGGCATTATTTCTTTGCTGCTAATACTCTCTTGATTTTTAATGGAGTGTTCATGAAAATTCTCATGTGTGGTCTGTGGAGACTTCTTCAAATACATCTGAGCAACCTTTCTTATAGGCGATTCAAACCCTAACAATCATAGTCATTTAATTCTCTATTTGCATACTGGAGCCTATAATGACTCCCAATGTGCATTCTTGGGTGATTTGCAGCTCAGTCATCGCTATGTGCATATTTTTACTGTCACCTACTTGAACTCATTGCGTCTATTTGGGCACTATTTATTTATTACTTGCAAAGCCTTTGGGTGCTTCAGACTCAGTCACTGAGTGCCCTTGCAGCAATTAAATGTATCCATATTGTTCGTGTTTCTATACCACCATAATGTCATGTTGGCATACTACTCCATGGTGGTGACTGCATGTCGTTACTCAAGTTATTTAAGTAATCCTTTCTTTACTAATATAGCCTATCTTGTTAATGATAAACAACGATTGGGGCTATTTTTATCTGCCAGTAGTTTTGAAGTTTATATGCCTACCCAAGACTTCTATTTATTGCAAATTGTTTTATTGATGGATGTCTACATGTTCAGTCATAGGATTGACCCCTTCATCTTGACGTATTATCCTTTCAAACATTAGATGAATAAAATTTTTCTTCTGACAGTGTTGCCCCTTATCTTCGTCATTTTACTCACTTACGGATACCGTATGACCTTTCAAAATCTGATTGGTAACCTGTTACATTTCTTTGCCTTCATTACTTAATACTCTCTCTCAACTTCATAACATCGATCATTTACTTTACTATCATAATCATCATGAATAAACTGCATGTCTTGTATATACTGTAGCTCATTTATATGCCTTGCCTTTTTCATTACAATTCTTCATCCTTTCATTCATTCAGCTTACATGTCGGTCCTTTCTAACCAATAAAGAAATATCTTTGTAAGAGTTCATGTTGTGGTTGCATCTCTTTACATTTTAGATTACCCCCTCTATCATTTTAGTATACTGAGACCAGAAGGCAGTTGAATGTTTATCTTTTATACACATGCCTCTAGTAGTATTGCTGGAACCATATTCATTGGACATTCAATTCAGTTTGATTAGCAGATGTGGTATTATTATGGGGTTGAACTGACTGTGTACTTATAGGACTACGATGATTGGTAAGGATCCTAAGGTTAGCCTGAGAGAGGAGGATTGGCTAAATGTGTGTATCTACGGGCCAATGGAAGAAAAGCCCTATTAATTCCCTCAATTACATTATGCAAGCAAGTGAATTATCATGTCAGTAATGCATTGAATATTAGTGATTTGTTAACCATATTCGGTATATCCATATCCATATTTCCAGTTGGTGGATTTAGAGATGTTTCATCTGAGGACTATCGGGATTGTTTCTCCCCAAGAAACATTGATTTTTATATCAACCTAGTTCTAGGTGCTCAATCCATTTTCAAAACCTCTATCATATGACCTCCAATAGAGTCCAAAGAATTAAAGATCCAGTGGATGAGTTGTAAAGGATTTATTTGACCAAGTGTGTCCTCGTGGGGAACCTCAGGTTTCTACAAAGAAGAAAGACAGAATCTTATAGTTGTGTACTGTGTACAGAGAGTTACGCAAGGTCGCTATCAAAATAGATGCTCTATACCTTGAATAAATGATTTATGAGATTAACTTCCAACAACAGATGTCTTTTCTAGGAATGATTTAAGGTTCGACTATCACACCTTAACCATGCAACTACAAATTATCTTTTGCAAGACTACCCATTTATAGTAATTCTTGTTTGCTTGTCTCATCTTCAAAACTTGATACTATCCAATATTGTTTAAGCTCCCTTGCATTTTAACCCGATGTTTCTATTAGCGTGATCTTCCATGTCTTTGCAAACCCATTGTTAAATGTGTAATACATTTTTGTTCAACCTAATATGGTTGTCAACATTCCAGTGCTCTCGACCTTCACCATTTTTATTTCATGATCTTGAGTTGTAGTTCATTTCGTTGAGAGATGAGTCCCACATCTACCTTACATCTCATTTATTCATAATGATAAGCTCATATAACTTGTTCTGAATTCATAATGTAATTCAACTCTCATTGGTATGGGTGATTACGATTGTCATAATCCCCTTACTCTCCTTATTGTGAACATCAACTCCCACACATCTATTCTACATGTTCATAAGTAAACTTTAGCTTTTCTGTTCAATCTTATTACTGGACTTGAATTGGTTTCATATGAGCAAAGGCACGTTTCTAATATCACTTGTTCAATCTATTTACTTATCCATTGGTACTTTGCTCATTCAATCTGTTGATCTATCCATTACATTTTACCATTTCAATCTATTGATTTAGTTATGGCACCTGCAATTCTCACACCTATATCTTATATTCTCATAAGTGAACTTTAGTAATCCTTATTTAATCTTATTGCCATACTTGACTTGGCTCACTATGAGCAAATACATGTTTCCACTGCAGCCTATTCAATCCATTTATCAATTCATTGGACCTTGCTTGTTTATCCAATCTATTTATCTAGCCATTGGCACTTTGCTTGTCTAATCCATTTATCTATCCATTGCACTTTGCTTATCCAATCTACATATCTATTTATTGTACATTGCTCGTCCCATCTACCTATTGTACTTATCTTATTCCTTGTGGCTATAATTCACCTAGTTGAAACTTAGTTGCTTGTCATCTTATTTCCAATTCATTAGTGAAACCCGAGTATAACCATGCCATCTTTCTCCTAGGTGGATTATTTATTGGACCCTTTATGATCCATATTTATAAACTATAATTCTGGTGGCATTATATTTCAGAATTCATGATACACTTATGTTTATCTTTATTCTAACCCCCATGTTAATCCCTCCGTTATACATCTTTTCTAGCCTCATTATTCATTTCTTTTGTATGCAATGATTCGCTTGGCTAAGAATTTCATCACTCTCATCCCTAACCATGGTCATTTCATGGCCCATTATTGATCGGGAGTAGATCCTTGAGTAGTCTGATGAGGGGATATCATGTAAGGCATTAGGAATATCAGATGAGAACATTTTGATAAGGGCATAATCTCAAGCACTGTCTAATTATATTGGAGTGAGCCAGAAGAAACCTTGACTACAAGATCAGAGCTAACCCAAGCGAGCATCAAGAGGGAAAATTCAAGCACACGTTGAGGTGATACCAGGTTGACAAAAGAGTTGTGCTGGCAAAACAAGGAAATAACCAAAGTCTCAGATAGGTTATGAAGTTTTTCAAAAGGCTTTTGTAGTTAAGATAGTAAGAGAACGACTATCAAAGGACAATTAGGGACTAGTTACTTGGGGCCTTATGATTCATTGAAAGGTTAAATCCTGTAGCTTGTTGACTGCATTTACATGTTGAACCCGAACACGTATATAACGTGTTTTTAGCTTGTATTAGTATCAGAATACTTATCAGGGTATATACCAGTTTCCATTAGTAGATAAGGTGATGAACCAGTAGTAAGCACCTCCTCTCTAGTAATAAGGGTCTTTTTTTCCAAAGAGAATATCAATGTTAACTCAAAGTAATTGAGTTCATTGAAGCTATTGTGTGAGAAGTATCCGGATCTACTACGGAAACATGGGATTAAGCAGTTATACAATACGTAGACACCCTTAATCAGAGTACATTGGGCAAACTATACCTCTTCAGAGGAAAGTAACGGGAACCGATAACCCATGTGTTTTTTTTTTTTTTTTTTAACGGCATTGCATACATTTGACAAGTGCATAAGTTTCGAGGACGAAACTCTTTAAGAGGGGAAGGCTGTAATAACCGACCCTAACCTATATTTATTTATTTAAATCATATTTATTTATTTAATTAATCATGTTTATTCATTTAATTTATCAAGTTTATGAATTTAATCACTCATGGTTATTTGTTTAACCAAACTATGTTTATTAATTCAATGACACTCAATTTGTATATTTACCGAATTACCTTGTGTTATTTAAATTCCTCCTTTCATTTACCGTATTTAATTACTTCGGTTGGGAGATATTGTATTTGGGTCCCATTTTACAATTCAAGTTTCAGTGATTATTAATTCAAGTTTTGTTAATTAATTAAATATCGGGTGAATCGATAGTAGGCCAATTTTTATATTTTTATGGTTTAAGAATTATGGTTTAAGAAATTATTATTATTATTATTGTTGTGGTGGTAGTTGTCGTTGTTGTTGTTGTTGTTGTTGTTGTCGTCGTCTATGTTATTATTATTTTTTTTTAATAATCTTGCAGAACTTTAATTTTGAGTTAATCGCACTCGGTTTGATTATTTTCCGAACTCGAGCTTATTTAAGGCCAATTTTGACCCAACAATCTTTACATCATTTGCTTAGCTAATTATCATTGATTCTTGCAAATTACCATTGGTAAAAAGTAGGTTTTTAAGCTAAAATCCTTAGCCATATATTCTACCTAGTGTTTTTTTTCCTTCATTTTACACCAAGTAAATTCAAGCTCCTTCTCTCTCTTCTTCCTCTCTCTAAACTCGGCCATCCCCTACCCTCCAGTAGCTGCCACTATTCCAGCGAGTTTCCGGCCAAACTCTAGCCAAGTTTGCCGCCCTTGACATTCCTCCACCACTAGCTACCACCTCCCATCCTCAAAACCACTAAACTCCACCTCTATCTCTACTTATCTTCAAAGTAAGTGATCTTGATCTTGTTGGTTTTGATATTTTATTTTAGTTTTGATTCTTGTTTTGATAATTGTGATCATTAATCATGAGTTTTGATAAGAACAAGAGTTATTTTGGGTATTCATCATGGTGGGGTTGAGCTAGGGTTAGGGAGTGATCATGTTCATGCAAGCTTAAATGAAAACCATGTTTATGGATTGATTTGTATTTGATTTTGCAATCTTTAGTTTTGTTGATGGTTATGATGATGTTTCGGTAATTTGGAATGATTTCAAGTGAGGTTGTATGTGAAAAAGGAAGAAAAGCCCAAAACAGAAGGACCTGAAATTTTTAGAAAAACAGGACAGTGTTCAAGATGAAATTGGTAATGCTCGGCTCATCCAATATTTACGAGTTTTAGTGGGTAGATAGCTCAGTGTGTTGGCTTTAAAATGCCTCTTGAATCGCCTCAATCCAAGGTCTGTGGGAAAAGTTATGGTCATTTTACCGAGACTGTGCAAAATGGATCAAAAAATGACGCACTTGTGTTTAAGCCCCATTTTGGGAAACCTATTGTGGGAATCATATTTTGTGTCCTTAATGAAAGTTTTAGAAGACTTCTTAATCTTTACATATTGTGGTTTTAGGTCTCCATTTGAGGTCTAGGATGAAAGTTATGAGTTTTTGAAATGCACTGATCTGCTTTGGTGCAATTGGGCAGTTATTGTAATTTTTATGCAACGTATACTTGGTGGAGGAAAATTCTGTATTTTGGTTGAGTAGTTGGAATTTGGTGATTTTTGGAAGCATTTTGAATAGATTTGCAAAGAGCAATAATAATGATTGAGGGGGATTGATCAGGCACGTATTTTGTATATTTTGGGCCAAGCAAGGTCATTTAAGGGGGACATGAATATTCATGGCCTTTCATGGAGTTTTTAGCTCGATTAATGAGAAAGAAGAGGACAATTATACAAATTGGAAGTTTGTTTGTCAGCTCTGAATCATTTATGGATTTTACAAAGGAAAAATACCAAATTTAGTGGGCTTAATAGCTTTTATTGAGTACAATGATTCATTTCAGGTGGAATTCTATATCTAACGGATTTATGATTGAATTATATTGCAGTTTAGGTTATCTTTGAACCAAGATATATCTCTCTTTGCCTCAAACCTTTATTACTTACTCACTTCAGCATATATCAAATCTATTTATCAAGCCAATCTAGTGTACTCGCTGTTATCTTAAACCAACAGCCTGAACCAAGTTATACATCAGCAAGCCTTAAATTCGTATCAGTAACCTATTTTAGAAAAGGCCATAACCACTCTTTCAATTATCACTATCAAGGCCTTTTCTTTGTAATCTCATTTATCTCATTGTGGACTATTTTACTTTCATTTCCATATCAAATTTAAGTACTTTCGTCAACTCAGTGTTGAGGTTATATTGAAATACCCAAGTTATATATACCATATAATTACTCAATTTCTTCTGCACATACTTTTGCTTACTCAATTATGTGAGTAAAGGTCATTTACTGATTACATACACTTACAATGACATTTATGAAATAGAGTTGAGGCCTAGTTATCGTTCCTTGTTATGCATAAGTGTTATCAAGTCAGAACATATTTTCAAGTCAGATGGCAATTATGAAACAGCTGACTTTTATCAAGTCAGATGACATTTTTAAAGATTCAAGGTACGTCCATTGTTTGCATCTTCAGAAAGCAGATCATGTTTATCAAGTTACAACTCTTAATGTGTTTATCAATGAATCAGTTTATACAGTAATTTGCCATTTAACTTGTGATCCCGTCAGTTATCATCTATAGGGCGTCAGCCCATCATTTACCCGCGCGGCTTCTGGCCAACTCTTGATCAGATTGGCAGGTGTACACCTACGTATAGATCATATCAGTGCAAGGGGTTCACATTCAGATAATAATGAGCAATTCAGTTTCATATTACTTCCATTTTCACTGTTATTGCCAACTAAATGAATTGCAAAGACGAGTACCCATCAACGGTGTTTCTATGCTTATTTTACAATACAGAAATGTATATACTGAGTTTTTGGTCATATTTTCGAATTGTTTTCATATTTTCTATTTTAGGTGAGGAAGTATCACATGTTTCTCCATTTAGCAAGCCCTTCTGGGACTCATCAGATGCTCACAGTGGATTCAGCATAGCATGAATATTGGGATCGACCTTAGGGTCAAGTTACTTGTGTGGTATGGAGTGTGAGTTAGTACATGGTATGGTTGACCTATTATGGACTTTGGTCTTGAAGTATTTCACTTTAATAGATTTTGTGATTGTGAACATGAGTTGTAAGATTAAATGGTTTCAGTGAGCCTTGTCCTGGACGGCGGTAACGCCCTCTGTTATTAAGTCTTCGGCTGCAATTTTCTGTAAATCATATCACTAGCATTTTTGGGGCGTTACATTGAGTTTTAATTGGCTGATTTGCTTCTTCAAAAGCTAGCCATTTCCCTTTTGTAAAGGGACTTTTGAATGAATGAAAGCTTGAGTTAAGAAAACTCTCTCTACCTTTGAAATCCTAGTGTTATATCTTTAGTGTGGCAATCTCAAGTGGGTCTCTAGGTCTTCTTGATTCAATTAAGAAGATGATTAACTTCTGTAACTTAGTTGAACTAAGAAGATTGCCTAAGTGTGTGAACCAAGGTGGGTCATTCGAATCACTCTCGCTAGCCCACTTACTCTTCTATCTTCCTTTTGCTACTTTTGGTTCCAAGCGTTCCTTTCTCTGCCTGTGGGCATTCTTGGCTCCCTCTTGCTACTTTGAGCATCAGTGAGGCTTGAATACATCACACTGCTAAGTACGTCCGCACCCTAGCGTATTCAAATTGCTTTGAGTCCAAATCAAATAAGATAGAATATTCACATCAAGGACCTGTTCTTTTCGTTGATCTTTTCTGATTTACTAACTTTAATCCACTTTAACCTACATCAACCCATTCAATCACTTTCAACTCACTTCACCCCATTTCTACCAACTTTAACTCACTTTATCCCATTTCAACCAACTTTAACCCACCTCATCTTTAAAATCTTATTCTCACTATTTTAATTAACTTCAACCCATCATATAAAAATATACCAACTTCAACTCACTTCAACCAACTTCAACTCACTTCAACAAAAAATATCAACTTTAACCCACTTCAACAAAAAATACCAACTTCAACCAACTTGACCCTTTTACCAACCCTAATTTACCAACAAAAAGAACAAGTTCCAAGTCAGTTATTTTAATTCAGGTTATCCTTATATTCTGATCGAATTTAAATATTCATGTCAAGTTTTTTATACTAAGTTATGCTTTGTCAGGGTTAGAGAAAACTTTAACCCTGCTTTGCGGATAAGTACGGTCTGGTCTTGGATCATTACTTGGGTACACGTGAATTTATAGTTGTCCATATGCTCAATCAAACGGCTAAATTAGTGCAACCAAACAGCTAAGTGCTTTCTCAAGCACGGCGAACTACTTAGCCAATCCGTAATCCTAGTAACTAATAACTATACGCAATTTTGCAAAGTCCAATAGAAAATTTCAAGTTGTATAAGAAACATTGGCTTCTGTAATATTTTAGCAAGGTGAAACCTTGAAAAGCTTGAATTCTAAAACTTAAAAGCAAGCTTCAAGACTCCAAGCAAGAGATTTGCAAAAACTCAAACAGGAACGGCAACCAGTTTAGAGTTTAGACTGACGCAGGGAAGAATCTGAAGACACGAGTTATGCATGACCTGAGCTCCTTGAGAGGTAAATTCTTTCATACAAAATTAAAGTCACGATAGTTTTTAGGTCAAGCCAAGAAAGGGGGGGAAAAAAAAATCAGAGAGAAGCTTATTCAGTCACCGCAGACAGAAATTTCAGGCATGAAGACAACTGCACTTCAACTCTTGATCCTCCTCAGCGGATCTCAGGCCACCATAATGGTACAGTTCATAATGAAGTGGCTTCTGTTGCTTTCACCACTTCCATCCCGGAGCACCCATTTCTGATTCTCCGAATTAGGATTTGGGCAGCAAGTGTAAATTCCACGGCCTGAAGGGGAGATGTTTGGACCGCCGATCACAAGCAACTCATTGCCCAGAGACTTGAATGCTACCCCCCAACCTCTGTGTAGATCAGCTCGAATGGGGACTGGTCCCACATTCTTCCAAGAGTTGCAGTCTTTCAAGTGGACCATCAAAGAATTAGAAGATGTCTCAAACAAGTACAGGTGATTGTTAACTACAGCTATTAAGGGGGGCGATTGCGATGTTGTTAATCCATTCAGCATTCCAGGGATTTTCACCCACATCTTCTTTTCCAAATCAAACACTTCTGCACATGTTAACAAATCCCCATTCTTATCCTGACCTCCGACAACATAAATTTTGTTGTCCATGTAAGCTCCAGCACACATTTTCCTCTCCTCCTTCATTTTCGGGAGAAGATCCCATGATTTGGTCTTGGGATCATACTTCTCCGCAGAACAGAGAACATCATTAGTCTCAAGACCAATTCCTCCAGCCACATATGCAAAGTCACCACATGATGCAGATGCAAACAAGCACCTGTGCTCAACCATCGAAGGACCCTTGTACCATTCATCCATCACAGCTTCATAGGTCCAGATGACGGGTCCACCGAAGTCATGACCACAAACAAGTAGGTGGGTCCCAGCACAAAGTGACTCTTTATCGCCAGATTTGAACACATTATCGGATGGCAATCGGGGAAGAGATTTATGCGTTGTGAACTGTTGATTAAATGCCCGCCAATTCTCTTCTCCACTGGCTAACATGAAAACACTTACCTCCTTAATACCATTCCTCCGCCTCTCTTTTAACAAGTCCCCATTTCCAATAACTTGTGAAATCCTCTTGCTCAAAGAGGATAATTTTTTATATTCCAGAATCCCTGTTCTTGCCAGTATCATAGTCTCTAGCTCAATAGGGATTCGTGGAAAGAGCACTGCCTCCAATTCATCACTGCATTGGGGCAAAATGGAATAATCTGCATCCTCAGGCTCGCCATGACTACCAGCAGAGAACATCTGGTTACGGCCCAAGCACTGACTAGTATAGTACTTCCTCATTTTCTCAGGTGATGGCCCATCAGAGAAAATCCAAGGACCTTTCGAAGAGTTTTCTTTAGTCACACAACGTTCAGAAGTGTAGGGTTGACGGTCCCCTTCACAATCATCTTCATCAAACTCACATTCATCCTCATTCCCCTCAATCGCCTCCTGATCACATTGTTCATCCTTGATTTCCTTTCCTCTTGACATTGATGAAGAGTCTCTAAACCTCCGAAACCTGGAAAATCAAAGCAGATGATAAGGATGTATGTTCAAGCATCTTGATGTCGAACAATTCCCTCTTTTTGAAAACCACATCATCAGAAAAACCATAAGTAACATGGTATTGCTATGAAGTGCTTGTTTGCTGTAGACAATTGATATAATAATTTATAAGTGACCAAGACCAATGGCCTAGTAACATACAATCTCAAGTGGGAGAAAACCAAAACTGCTGTTAAGCCATACGATTCAGAACACAAGAAACTATAACCAAAAGAAGAATTCAGCATAGAAAACAAGCTCCTTTATTTTTCTTCTTTTTTTTCTGTTTTTGTTTCTTTGGGTTGGGGGGCCCGCCGGGGGGGGGGTTGTTTTGTCCTTTTAATGTATGAATTTTTCAGATGTTGTCGTTTCAGGACAAAGTGACCTAGGACATTAAACAAAACCAAAATCAGAATTTACTCAAACATTGACCGCCATGCTAGAATCAAAAGACGTCAGATGAATTTTGATCATGTTGAATAACACTAAAGCATTAATAAACATTAGGAACGCATAAAAATAAAATAATGAGCATGAGATTAGCTTTGCCAAGAAACCAGCATGAAATCAGACATACCCAGATGATTTTTGGCGTTGAAGAGGACCTGATCGTTCTGATTTAGCTTAGTCACTAATCAAGACTGAGTGACCAACATAAACCACCCCAGAAAATACAAATACCCTGATGAAAAAATTAGACAAAATTTATAGCATCATACACTTTAGTACTTATAAGGAGATCAAGAAGATTGGAAGAGAACCTATTCACATGTCCAATAATAATCCAGAGTCAACAAGGACAAATTGGGAATGATGAAATAAAATTAACTGCGCATAAATACCACTCCATTAAAGAACCGAGGGAGGGGCGAGAGAGAGAGAGAGAGAGGCGTACCAAGGAAGTGAGCACAACAGACTGGTGATTTTTTGGGGAGATAGAGGAGCTTAATAAGCGAAAATGGCCAGCGTAATTGGTTCAAAATTAGTCTAGAGGGAAACGAAAAGGGATTTGAAGAAAAATCTGAGGTTTATGCACAGCGAAAAGAGGAGAGAGAACGGCAATGGCGGCGGTGATGCCATTAAAAAGCCAAAGAAGAAAGAAGAAATTCAAGGTATTTGTATTTGTATTTGTATCAGGTAAGTGGAGATGGAGGCTAATGCTTACACAAATTGAAGACCAACACCAAAGCCCCATTTCTTTGGATTTTTTTTACTTATTTAGTGTCCACTGCCACATTAATATACTGAGATTTGAAAAAGTGAGAGACATACAGATCAACTGTTTCTGTTTGCTTCTGGGCATTTAAATATCGACACAAAACCTGGGGCGGGGGGCAGGGGGTTAGAGGAGAGTGTGTTACTTTCATTTAAATATGGACACAAGTTTTATTGAAGAGTTTTTTTTTTTTTTTTGGGTAAACGAGGATTCAGATTTTGGAGTATTATTTTAAGAGTGTTTGATAACAATAGTTATTTAGATATAAATAACTACTTAGGAGGATTTTTATTATTTTAATCAAGTCAAATAAGCAAAGAATATTCGATAAAGACGTGGCTGCAGTAGATGTTGATTCCAAAAAGCTTATCACATTAGCCTTTTGCAAGAGCATTTTGTAAAATGACATAATTATCCACAAGTTTAAAAAAATACACCACATCTAAGGGCATAAATGAAAATTTATCAATATATTTGTCTTTCTAGAAACAATTAATTTTTAGTAAACACTTTCCTAAAGACAACTAATTCAAATAACTAATATAAACAGTTAGTTCAAATAGCTGATAGCTAACAGCTAACATAAATAGCTAGCACAACAGCTGTTTGCCAAACAAGGCCTTCATCTTCTTGCAAAATTTTTGGGATGAATTTTGAGGTGGACCACTACCGCACACTGTGCATCACTGCAATTTGTCCCTCTTTCTTGCGAACTTTCAAATTTATCAAGGATGCTCTGGAGTTTGACTTTATCAAATTTCCCTAAAAGGGAAAACTAATGAAATAAAACTTTTTCAATGTTTCAACTATGGAGTGAAGAAACTTGACAAGAAAATTTGACGAAAATTACGATGGGTAATTATTTTTTTTTATCTCACTTAATTTTTTGTGTCTCCCAAATCATGAGGAAAAAATTTGGGAAGATCTATTAAAATTAGTCTCAAACTTTCTTCAATTCCAGCTTATACTAATTTGCATCATTTATGTTTTTTTCTACATGTATTCTTGTATCCTTTAAAGCTCAAATTAACTCTAACAATGACTGTCTCATTTGATTGTTCGAATCCTCCTTGATCCTCAATATTGGAGGTGATAAAATTAAATGATTATTGCACTAAAATTTGAATGTAGCAAAGGCATTACTTTCAAGTATGAATTAAATCTCGCAGCGTACAAAGGAACAAAGCACTTCAGCCCATGGATAAAGGGCTCCGCGTGGCCATGAAGACCTTTACATTCACCAAATTAGGTTTGCCAACATTACACGCCTATGTAATTGTCTCCCTCCTGTCAGGAAGAAGATAATGTTGAATTATTCATTTCCAACATATTTATCACAATATCATTTTGCGAGCTGTACCCTAACTTAAGCATCCGAGAGTTTTTCTCCTTGACAAGCGCAAGGGGTAGAATTGTGTTATAGGTATTAGCAAACGTCGACTCAACATGCCGTCAACATGTATGACCCGTTGTGCATAATTGATGATTGGACCATCACAAGAACTTGACCATTCCAAATTGCTTTTAACAAGCAGAAGATTCACCCTTCCCAAAATTCATACCACAAACATTTGGCAGCCACCGTGGAGCTGAGTACCAATCGTCAGGGCAATCCACAACGATTAAACACAAGATCTTGAGGCAAGTAGGCCGCTTATGCCGGCAGACACATGTGGAGTGGTGACAAGATGTCAAGCAAACCAAATTTAATCAAACAGAAACGTTTAATCGAACCCAAGAGCCCATTAGGAAGCTCAACATAACATGACACTTGTAGTGTCATTCAAAATGTAAGGTCAAATGATGATCTCAGAATCCCAAGCTCAGCATCTAGGCAAGTAGTCCTCCCTTGACCAACTTTCACAGGCTATCTGTAGGGACCATGAATTTTATTTTAGTTAATTACATGAGTTAAATTAATTTGGCTAGGTTATTCTGTAAATTCATGATTTTATGACATTTTATTTTGGGTCAAATAATTGGTCGTAATTAATTGTGATTTAGTTATTTGTTTTAAATTTTGAAATTTAGATTTTATAGTATTACTCAATTTGGCTCAATACTAGTTGAATTGGGTCAATTCTCAACCCTCATTATTCTTCCAACTCATTAATGAGTCAAATGAGTAAAAAACAGGGGTGTAATTTTGTGTGGGTAAGGGAAAAGCATGCCATCAGTGAGAGGGAAGAGATTGAACGGGGAAACAAGGTAGGGAGGGGGAGTTGTGTTGCACTATAGCGAAGGGGGTCTTTGTTTCTGTGAACTCACACACACCACACACACATAGACACCCACACACGAGAGAGAGACGAAGAAGAGAGGAAGAAGGGAGGGAGAAGAAGGAGAAAAGGAGGAAGAAGAAGGAAAGTTAGGATTTAGGGAGGAAGAGGAGAATTCAATCCACTCTGTGGCTAGCAAGCTTGTTCTTTTCAAGCAAAATTCTCAAGTGGACAAATCTCTCTCTAGTCTATATTAATTTCAAATTAAATCGCTTTCGAGTTGTATTAAATGTTGATGATTATGAGCATTATCTAAGGTTTGTTTGGTTGAATTATCAATTTTTAAGTGAAAAGAAGACATTATGTGAATAGTTAGGTTTTGGATGAAAATTGAGGAATTGATGCATGAGGTAGTCTTTCGATGGGAATTTGAGACTTTGTAAGTGGATTTATACCTTTCTTGAACAACTATGAAATTAATATGGCTCATTGTTGAATTTATGTGATTAAAGTTGAAACCACAATTTTGGTGGCTTATGGTTTAAAACATGTGGAAAATATGAATGAGATAGTAAGGGGTTAATTTAAATAAAAAAAAGGGACATGGAAACGTGGAACTTTAAGGGGGAAGGGCTTATAAAAGAAAAAGGGAAAAGTTTATGTGCACTAAATACGCTCCGAAATAGCTTGGGTTTGATGTTGGATAATGAAAAGTATTATGGTGATAATGGGCGTTAGAAAAGTCTTGGACATGGGTGTCAAGTTAAGTATTTTTGAGTTAAAAAGTTGCTTCATTTGTGGAGTGAGTAATGGACATGTGGTAAAGTAGTGAAAATTGAGTCAGTGAATTATGCTCGAAAGCATTTAGAAGCCCTCTTGAATATCGTAAGCAATAACTAGCTTGTTAATGCTCATGTGAAATTCTATGGCTTTTTTTATTATGTTTAAGAGGCCTTATCGATTAATGAATTATCACCTCGTCAATGACTTGTGAAGTGCATTGGATTCAAGATTAAGATGGTGGTGAGCTCCAAATGTGTTTGACTTTGTATTATAAAGTATCTTATACCAAATGTGTGATTGTTACTTTATGAAAGGTATTCATACTGCGGTGGCTATTATGTTTGCTTGGGATGTTTCACCAAAATTTTCAAATTACTATGATTTCTAAATAAAGTTGACTGAGTTAAAAATTTTCAAAGGAGATTCTTTTAGTAGTTAAAAATTTCAAAAGGGGATTTTTTAAGAAAGTTGTTGTTCATAGGGAGAACACTTTAATATTATGAATGTTTTGAAGACTTTGCATTATGGTCGCGTAAAAAAAAATTGTGCGGCCTATGCATTCCAGGTCGTGGAATTCCCGATGCATTTTCTAGTTTCCAAAAAAAATTAACCTACGCATTCAGGCTAATATTATCCTGACGAGGGTAAAGTACATTGTAGATTTTAGTGTATCCCAAGATCTTAAGTGTCTAGTGGATATGCGTTTCACCCGTATTAAAAAGGAACTCATGACAAGCAATTGAATGCCCTAAGAATGAGTTTTATTTCAAGTAAGTGAAGGGTGGTGATTTTCTAAGGGTTTTAAACACAAATAGTGCTAAAAAATGATTTCAGTTCCATTTAGTTGAAACCGAAATGTGTTTTCACACTATTTGCATGTGTCTTGCTTATAGGTGAGTGAAAATGCTTTAAATGGTACAAATGTGTGACTTTTAAGAAGTTTTCATTTAGGATCTAATAGAACAAAGGTTTTAGTTACATTCTACTGAATGTTTGCAAAAGCAATCTCTTATGCTACATTACTAATATACTAATAGTATTTGGGAGCTATTATGTGATGAATAGTGTGCAAATGTTTTGGGTTTTAAGGTGATAGTTATTCACTAAGCTCGTGGTTTGCTCACATCTTCTTTTCCCCTTTTTTTTCTAGTTCAGAGTAAGTTTTGCCTTCATGGAGGACAATTCTTTTGCTTGTTACTACATGTTAGGGGATGCCGATGCATTGCCTTATTTTGTTTAAATGCTTCTCTTTTAATTTGATTGGTGTGGAGCTATCTCTTTTGGACTTGTAATGTTGTAGTACATTGTTAGTTTGGCTCCGTTGATCTCCTTAGGGTCAACGTCACTTAACCCCATCCTGAACAAGTAGTAACATTCCCTTGGGTGTGACATAAGTTGTTTTGATACCCAGGTGTCCGACCCGTAAAGACTTTGCTCCTTTCTTTGAACTTTTAACGGTTGCTTATTATAAGTAACATAATTATTTCATAACAGTGCAGTTTCAGCTTGACTCATTTTTAGTCCTTGCTTAGTGCAACTTAGCTTTAACCTAATGACTTTCTTTTTAGTTTAAAGAAACAAATTACCATACTTCTCTAATTTATAAGTCTTTTGAGTTTAGTTTAATGCTTAAGTTAGCCTCAAGGATTCCATACTGCAGTCTTGGTGGTGTAAAATTCCCCCTAGTGAAGGAGGGTATTACATTTGGTGGTATCAGAGCCACATGTTTCATCATAATCTGAGAACATGTGATTGCTGCGTGGCTCATGATTATTTCCATGATTTATGAATATGTGTTTATATGTTTGATGTCATGGTTAGGATGGTATTTGCCCTTAGAGACTTTGTTTTATGCCCTTCTGGTCAGTGGCTTAGAATGATGTTTTCTTTTGGAGATGTATCGAAATAATTTAACCATATGGGCTTAGAACGCCTCACAATTGACCACAGAGTTAAGTACTTTGTGAGAAAAAGTCCGTCCGCAGGTCCCTGGGTTGAGATTGTTACTAGTCTCCACTAGAGGATGCTTCCTCATCGATGGACTAATTTCACCTATCACGGGATGGTGACTTTTCTTCTCCAGATTGAGCCTCAACTTGACGATCTAGGTGATAACCTAGTATAGAGGCAAGCAAAGCTGCCTAACTCGTTCTAAATGAGCTAGTAGGGCCTGTTCAGAGGTGAGTGATTCTAGGGGAATGAGAGTGGAGGATAAGGCTCAAGAATAACTAGATGTTAGACCTTTTTATGCAGTCCCTTCAAGTAGTCAGGTACAAGAGGGTAGCTTGTATGTGAGCACGATGGGTAAATGCTGATAGGTTAGAATATCCTAAGGGTTGAGAAGTCACTATGGCTTGTATGCTCAAGCTAATAAAGTAGTAGGATTACATAGAGCCTACACCTATTTTCTAGTAAGGAGAACGGCTAGCCCCCAAGGCCGAGTCTAACGATTCTGACCAATCCACTTTGGTCGACCAGTTAACATGGACGAAGAAGACCCATACGAGACTAGCTCTTTAGATGAAGAGTAAGTATCACCTATTTTGCTGGCATGGAGTGGTAGGAGCATCTGATCGCACCTAAGTTGTGGCAGACTTAGCTAACTAGTTTGTAATCCAAACTTTGATTGAGATTAATAATGTAGACGGCATTCATTATGTGACTATAACTCATAAATGTTGTAACTAACTATTTGAATGATGCTAGGCCGCCTGCCAGTAGGGTAGTAACTTGATCTACTTGTATTTCCTTATCTGTGTATGGTGTATGAATGTTACTAATGTTGTATGATTACTTAATATGTTTGTGTGATTGCACGATTGACATGTATGTGTTTGAATGATGCTTATGAATGAACTACTATGTCTACAACTTTGTCATTATAATAGAGTTAATTACTGTTGTATACGTGTATGTGTATCTATGTGAGCAGATGCCACCACGAAGAACCCCACCGCTACCTCCTCTAAAGCTAATGACCATGGACATGCTCTGTAAGTTCAATAAGCTAAAACCCCCTAAATTCGAAGGAGGACTCGACCCATGAATGTATAAGGAATGGCTAAAGAAGATGTAGGACTTATTCTCTATGATGGAGTGTCCTGAATGCTTTAAGGTTCAACTAGCCACTTAACAGTTTAAAAAGGAAGTAGAATATTAGTGTGAAACTGTTAAGTGCTTTTAGAGAGAGCAAGGCTTAACATGGACTAATTTAAAGAGCTTTATAGATGCCCAGTACTATCCTAAGGATGTTAAGTTGGCGAAGGAGCAAGAGCTCCCTAAGTTTAAGCAAGGGAAGACCATAAGTGTGATGGAGTATGCAGCTAAGTTCAAGGAGCTTAATTAGTTACTTTGCTTCGGTTTATGTGGCCACTAATGAGATGAGGATGGAACGATTTGAGAATGGGTTGAACGGTAAGCTTAAGGAGGTGGTAGCAGGTCATTCCTACGCCAAGTTGCAAGAGATGTACTAAAAAGCGGTTAAGATAGCCCAGGTAGTAGATAAAAATGAAGCCACTTAGGGGGAAGAAGTGCAAGTAAAAAGCAAGTTTGGTTCGGGAAGTGCTAACTCCTAATGTGGGAGGAACCCCAAAAGGTTTAACCTTGACCAATTTTAAAACAAGGGAAAACAGCTTAAAGGAAGTGGGGAGAGGAAGCCCTGTGACAAGTGCTTCTGCCACCACTCAAGAAACCTTGCGGAGGTGCTTAGGAGCAATGTTATGGTTGTGGTGAATTTGAGCACTTAGTGGCTAATACCCAAAGGCTATATGGAACTATCGAGGCAACACCCAAAGGTAGAACTGCAGACCTCAACCATTAGTGACATAGGGTCGCCCTGTAGTTCCAAAATCAAAGGAAGGCAAGAAACCTCAAGCTACAGATCTAATTTTCTATCTCAGTGAAAACCAAGATGAGGATTCTAATATAGTCATGTCAGGTACTTTTCTTCTTGACAAAACTTATGCACATGTTGTATTTGATTCTGGTGCAATTCATTCTTTTATAACCCTTGAATTCGCTAAGAAACTTTCTAGAGATCATTTTAAAAGGATCACATATTGCCTGTGAATACCCTAATGGGTTCTATTCTACATACTAATGTTATATTTAGAAATTGACCTTTGATTGTCAGTGGAAAGAACCTTCTTGTTGAGTTAGTGAAAATAGAGATGCAACACGCTGATATTATTTTAGGGATGGACAGACTAGAAAAGGGCCAAGTGCCCATTGATTGGAAAAGAAAATTAATCTTGCTTACTAGTCCAATGGGAGATAAGCTTGAATATAAGGGGAGCAATTCTTAAGAAGCAGTCTCAATCATCTCTACTTTCCAAGCCTTTAGGATAATGAGAAAAAGGTGTTAGGGATAATTATGTGTAGTAAAGGTGAATACTTTCGTGGAGAGCAACTTGAGTGAAATCCCTGTAGCAAATGAATTTCTGGAGGTATTCAAGGATGTTCGTAGATTACTACCAGATAGAGAAATTGAGTTTACTGATTTAGTGTCTGGTATAATTCCTATATCCAAGGTCCTTATCAGATGGCACTAGCAGAGTTAGCTGAATTAAAAGTTCAATTACAAGAACTATTGGACAAAGGACTAATCCAGCCTAGTGTGTCTCCATGGGAAGCCCCAGTATTCTTTGTTAAGAAGAAGAATGGAAGTTTGAGGCTATGTATTGATTATACAGAGCTCAATAAGATGACTATTAAGAATGGGTATCCATTACGAAGGGTAAGTGATTTGCTTGATCAACTAGAGGATCAGTTCTGCACTCTAAAATTGGCCTAAGGTCAGATCACCATCAGTTGAAAAGTAAACAGGTGGATGTGCCTAAAATCGCCCTTAGGACTCGAAATGAACTCTGTGAGTTTCTAGTGTTGCCCTTCGTGTTGACGAATGCCCCAACTTCCTTCATGGATCCCATGAATCGGGGATTTAACCCAAGGATCTAAACCCTATTTGGATAGGTTTGTAGTAGTTCTCATTGATAACATTTTGATATACTTAGATCCAAGGAGAAGCATGCTAGACATTTAAGAATTGTACTAAGGACTTTAGAGATGCATAAGTTATGTGCTCAACTCAAGGGGTGTGAATTTTGGTTAGATAGGGTTGATTTCCTAGATTATATGGTGACCAAGGATGGGAAATTAGTAGACCCTGCTACAGTGGATGCAATAGTGAATTGACATAGATCTATAATTGTGATAAAAGTTAAGAGTTTCCTGGGCATGTAGACTATTGTAGGAGATTTGTGGAAGACTTCTCCAAATTAGCCTTGCCTATTGCCAGGTTGATTCATAAGAACACTAAGTTTGCTTTAGAGGACAATCCAAACCTTGGAGGACATGTTGAGGGCTTATGCCCTACACTATACAAGTAGGTGGGATCGTAACTTACCTCTAGTGCAGTTTGCATATATAACAATAGCTACCACACTACCATTGGTATAGCCCCATTTGAAGCATTGTAAGGACAATATTATAGGACACCTATTTATTGGGAAGAGGTGGGGGAAAAAGAACCATTTAAAGTAGAGTTGATTGACCAAACCAATGAGGTGGTTAAAACCATTCGAAAAATACTACCAGCAACTCAAAATAGACAAAGAATTCTACGAGCACAAGAAGATGGTTGTTGTACTTTGAGGTAGGGGATCACGTATTCTTCAAGTTTTCACCTCTTAAGGTGAGTCTATAATTTAGGCAAAAATGTTCATCAGACAGTTTGAAATCTTACAAAAAGTGGGACCAGTTGCTTGCCAATTAGCCTTACCATGTTCGCTTCCAGGCATGCACGAGGTGTTTTATGTTTCCAACCTTCGCAAGTATGTGCATGATCCGGATCACATAATCCACAATGAACGCCTCCAAATTAAGGAGAATCCTACTTTTGCAGAAGGATCGATACACATCTTTGGTAAGGAGAGAAAAAACGCTGAAAAAAAAAACTATACCTTATGTGAAGGTTATAAGAAAGCATTACAAAATAGCTGCAACAACCTAGGAGCCTGAACATGAGATGCAGGAAAAGTATCCCATCCTCTTTGCTATAGGTATCTAAATATTCGGGGATGAAATTTCTTTTAGCGAGGAAAAGTGTAAGGACTATGAATTTTACTTTAGTTAATTACATTTGTTAGATTAATTTAGTTGGGTTATTCGTTAATTTCATGATTTTGTGAAATTTTATATTAGCAAAATAGCGTCCGTAATTATTTGTGATTTAGTTGATTTTTTTAAGTTTTGAAATTTAGATTTCACAATATTGCTCAATTTGGTTAATACTAGTTGAATTGGGTCAAACCACAACCGTCCTTATTTGACCAACTTAATTATTAAGTCAAATAAGTATAAAAAGGGGTGTAATTTTTGTGTCTGAGGGAGGGGGAACACAAGCCATCCATGAGAAGGAAGAACTCGAGAAATAAAAGGAGGGAAGGGGGACTTGCGTTGCCCTTTAGCAAAAAGGGAGGTCTTTATTTCTGTGAATTTGCATACACAACACACAACACACACACAGACACCTCAAACACGAGAGAAGAGAGAGAGAGAGAGAGAGAGAGAGAGAGAGAGAGAGAGGAAGAAGAACGGGCGAACAAGGAGAAGAGGAGAAGGAAAGCTAGGGCCTGGGGAGGAAGAGGAAAATTCAACCCACTCTTTGGCTAGCAAGCTTCTTCTTTTCAACCAAAGTTCTCAAGTAGGTAACTCTCTCCCTGATCTGTATTAATTTCAAATTTAATTGATTTTTGGGTTTATATTGAATGTCGGTTATTATGAGTATTAGCTATGGTTTATTTAGTTCAATTATCAATTTTTAAGTGAAAGGTAAAAACATTATGTGAATAGTTAGGGTTTGGATGAAAATTGAGGAATTGATGTATGAGGTAGTGTTTTATGGGAGTCTGAGACTACGTAAATAGATTTATACCTTTCTTAAACAACCATGAAATTAACATGGCTAATTATTATATTTATGTGATTAAAGTTAGGACCAAAATTGTGGTGGCTTATGGTTTAAAGCATGTGGAAAGTTTGAATGAGATAGTAGAGGGTTTAATTTAGAGAAAACAAGGACATGGAAAGGTGAACATTGATGGGTAAAAAGTAGTAAGACACAAAGGGAAGAGTTCATGTGCTCCAGGTACCGTTTTGGCTAGCTTGGGTTTGATGTTAGATAGTGAAAAGTATTATGGTGACGATGGGCATTGGAAAAGTCCGGGACATGGGTCATAGATTATGTGTTTTTTTAAGTTAAAAAGTTGCTTCATTTGTGGAGTGACTAATGACCATGTGGCAATGTAATAGCTGATGATTTCTTTTTTTCTAACTCAGGCTAACTGTTGGGAGTAATAGCTTTACTAACCAACTTTTATTATGTTAGTTATATGAGACTAAACTTTTGCGTGTTAATTGAGAGTATTAATTTATGTGAACTAACCTTCAGATGTTCTCGGGTCATTATGTAATTATGTAAAAGTTTATCACTTGGCTAGAATTAGCCTAATATATGACATTACACTAAGTTGAAGCTAGCTAATTTCCTTGGTCAAAAATACATATGCTTAAGTGAGTGAAAAAAAAAAAGAGAAAAGGGAGAAAGAAAAGGGGGTAAATCCTACAGGGATGCTACAAAATCGGGGAGGTGGATGGAAGCTAACCCCTTCCTAACCTTCACTAAGCTATGAAGAAAGAGAGCCCAAAAGTGAGAGACAAAGAGAGAGTGGCTAAGTGGAGGCCGAGGGGTGCGGCGAGAGTGTGGGGATCGGCACCAGCAACCACTTGGGGGCCCACCTAGCCACGGCGAGTGGCCTAGGATGCCACCGACCTGTATAGCGCATCATGAGAGTAGGCAAAACCCTAATCCATGCCCACCTCAACTTGGCACCACCACTGCCACCACCACCTCCATGGTCGGAGGTTAACAAGGTCACTGGAAGGGGGAGGACAATGATAGTAGCACAGTAGAGTAGCACAAGTAGCGTGAAAAGGATAGAACAACAACAAGGGAGAATAAGGAGGTTAAAACCTGATTGTACCGCCTAATTCAACCCAAGATTGGGTCCATTAGCATGGAGTTGAGGTGAGTGATGCTTGATTCCCTGAACTACTATTAATTTGCGAGTTTTATTTGTTTTGTTCATGAATTGATTTAATTTTAGGAGATGAATTCTATGAGTATTGTGAATTATTGAGATGTCGGTGGATGGTTTAAAATTGACTATAATCATTTATGATTGAAATTGAATTAATTTTGAGGATTTTTACGGACGGTGCTGTGAGGAGAGAGCTCAGGTTGTGTGAAAATTAGTGTGATTACGAAGTGTGTATATGTGTGTGATGACATGTCCATTCTGCTGGGTGATAGAATTCATGGCAACTAACTGGCCATTGTATTCGCTAAGACTGTTAAATGATGATGCATATATGCCTTGTTGCTTTAGAGTGAATTGAAGGGCTGAGAATCAGCTGAATGACTCACAAATGGGTCCGATAGTGAACCAGATTTGTGAACCAAAAGCAACTTACCCTATCCCCATACACCCTAGTTAAACCTCACTTGCTTATTACTTGCATTTCATGCTTTAATTTGTTATAGCACCTATACTGGGGATAACATTTAGACCGCTGAACGATTCAGCTGAAGTGTCCAGTGGATTGAACCATTGAAATGGGAAACTTGAAATGGGCAATGTGACACTTTAAGGTTGCGAGTTTAATATCCCTTTTTTTAAAAAATGAATGCTTACTTGGCCATAAATAGTTTACAAGCATGCCTTCCTAAAATGAGTGGTTGTTTGCTTTTCACAAGCTGACCTATTGTTTTTAAGACATTTTAGCCTTCGTAAAAATAGAAATGTCATTGTTGTGGTACAATAGGAGTTTTGATGCAAAACGTATTGAAAGTGAGATGCATCTGAAATGTTTTAGGCTAGAAGGATAGTGCTAATTGTTTGGACACAGTTTAGGGAGCAGAACCGGTATGCGGGAACCATAATTCCTAGGGAGTAGACCTAGAAGTGGGAACCCTAGAACACCTTGACGAGGGTAACAGTCCACTAACTATGATGGGCCGGGATTCCATTAGTCGTGAGTTATGAGACTCGTATGAAGAGAGTACTAACATGTGAATTTGATGTGCAGAAAGTGATTTCTTACTTCTTATGAGTTGAAAAGTCCTCATTTGAGGACTATGCTAGCACAAATGTTTGAAAATGTGTATGTGCTCTTCAAAAAGGCTTTTACTAAATCCCAAATGACTTTCTTGTGAAGAAATTATTTTATAAGTGCTCAATTGGGTTAAGTTAGGGTTCTAGCCTTTTTATGCATTAAATCTCATTTTCTTGCTAAAAGAACTCCAGTTGGTAATTTGAGCTAAACTCTTTCATGTTAGATGCTTATAGGTGAATTAACAGCCTCCTATTCTCAATACCTAGATTCTAGCATGAGTCAGCTTACTATTGGGTTATGTGTGCCGATTATGCGACATCAAGTAAGTGTAATGTGCGGCTGTCATTGCTAAAGTATAAGAGTTGTACGTTAATTAAGGTAAAGGCTTTCTTTCATTGAAGTAAGGGGGGATATTAAGTATCAATTTTTATGCGAATGCTACTTAAACATATTGTATGCAACTGTTTTGTTTTCTTGTGGTTGAGAATCACTCACTGAGTATATGGTAGCTCATCCCCTCTCTATTTCCCTTTTCCCTAGGTTCTTGAAATGTCACATAGAAGCTAGGTCACATATGCCGAGTTGAAACTTCCCTTTTGCTTTGGAAAAAGACGTTATATGTATATATACGAAGATTCGTGAGTTGAATGACATAATGTGATGTATTTGTAGATTCCTAAGCATACGTACATGAAATACGCTAGTTTATAAATTGTATATTGAATAACAGTCGGTCTAAATGGCTTTATGGGCCAACCATCTGAACAGTTAGTCATTTAGTGTGGTTGGAGTTAGTTATTTTTGGGATGTGAACCCTAGTACTCCGTATGTGCGATCTATTGAGTTGTATCTTTTATTTATTACTTTTCTTTATTGAACTTTATGTGTAGTGTGCTCCGGGTATGTTGGCTTATAGAGCTGTGGTCTTTGGCGTGCAGCTATCGAGCTTGTTTGGATATGTCTATTATGTTTTCATTATTCTAGGGACCTAATGTAAGGCTATAAGCCTAGGTTATAGTCAGTTTTTATTCGGAACTCTGTTTGTTTAATCCCAAAATGTAAGAAATCACTAATAACCCTAGCCCTAGAGGTAGGGGTGCTGTAGATGGTATAAGAGTATGGTCCTGTGACCGAGGTCGTGACTTGAGTCTTGCATTTTGTATAGCCGTCTAGGTATTTCTTAAATAACGGTGCACGTATAATATACCTCTGGGTGTTATGTGTTCCTAATGTGCTCACTAATTTGACTGACTGATTGTTATATGACTGGAGTCAACCGATCAATTGAAAGGTGAGCTATGTGTTGGAATTTGAGCTAAATGACTTGTATTCTCATGAGTTAGCTAAGTGTTGGTTGCATCAGTGATTGCCCTTGCGGATGCTCCATTGGCGATTTAGTTGAATGTTCAATTGGTTTCAACTCAAAAGACTGGAAATAGGTAACTCCAAGCTTATTATTTGCCCTTAAGTATGATTTGCTCCTCAGGCCTATAATAGAGAGAACAGGCATACTCGAAATTCGGTAGAGAAGAGGTTAGAAACGGTTAAACTAATTTCCATTTTCGAAACCTAAAGATTTAGGGGGTGTTAAAGCTTTCTAATTATTGAGTTAGGTTTTTCATTCGCAATTGAAGACTTGCATTCATTCCGTGATTCACAGGTTTATATTTTCTGCACATATGTTCCTATGTGTACTTAAATGTTGTTTTTGTGTTTGTACATCCTGAGGTGTATATGTCACTGGATGCGTTAATGATGAACAGCTAGGCAAGTAATAGAGATTGCTTCCTATCACCGAAAGTCCTACAAGATGACACATCCCGTATGTGAATCCCGACGAAATTAAGTCAAATTTCCCTATGTATGGACGAAATTTAGGCAATACGGTGTATTCCTCTTCACTATGGAATGAAAATTATCCTCAATGCCTAGCACTATGGGCTGTTGTCACCTATGTGATGTTCCTGTCGTCCTTTATGAGGTTGATGGGGTGTTCATATGATGTATTTTCTACTTTACATCATACAATTGCCATTGATACCGAGTTACCTATATCTTATTTATTATACGGGATGTTATTTTATCATGGAATTGGTAATGTCCTGACGATATCAAACCCCAATACACCTAGACATAGTGAGACACAGAAAAATCCCTATGATCACTTATGAGATAGGTGCGCCCTACAGAACCTAGACACATATCCATGAGGCCATTAATGTCATTGGCCTTCCCTAGAACATATGCTAGCTTGTTGGTGACTTGCTTCTTATCATTCTGGAAAAGCTACAAGGCTTGCCTTTTGCCCATAGGTTGTCACATAGGGTTTACGATTGCATATAAATGTCTAAGTATCCCCTCATGTCACGGCAAGGTGACTTTACGTGTGTTAAAGTGTAAATATTGCATTACCTATAGTATGAAATGGTTATTGATATGTTTGTCATTGAATTGCTAGGTAAATGACTTGTTGGTGTTGTTTAGCCTAAGCTGGCTAGGCATGTGTCTAAGTAGGATGAACAATTTAACTTATGTGATTCGTTGTACGGTATGATTATCGATGTGTTTTTTGAACTCCATGGACCTTGTTATCTCTCAATATAGTCTGAGTGGCTGTATGCGCATGTAGTTAATACATGATGTGGTGGCTGTGGGAGTTGCATCCACATATGTCCACCTTTGTATATGCCATGCTTAAGGAGAAAGACATGCTATTGCATCCAAGGATATATTTGATTTCTGTGCTCTAAACTTGATGGGTAAGTCATGTACAATAACTATTCGCATCACTAATCTGAGGGCCATGACATGACGTGAACAAGTTGTCTTATACCATACCTTACGTGATAATCTCATGGGAAAACTTTAATGTTGTGCTTTTGATAGTTGAATTGCTTACTATCATTATGTGTTATCCGCTGCCATGTTGTCATGCTATTACTTTGCATACTAGTATTTCACAATCTTAGAACTCTGCACATGCATGAATATGTGTAACACCCCCGACCTCACGCGGGTCGTGTTACACGCCACAGTCTTTCCCTAGGGAGAGATTGTTAAGGCAACTTACTTAAATCTATTTGGAATATAACCTATTGAGACTTAATATTTAAAACTTAATCCACTATAACATAATTGGGTCTTGACAATTTTCTAGGATAAAACGGGCAGAGTTTCCCCTAAAAACTAGCTGTTTCCCAGGCTTAAAGCCTTACATAAAGATCCTTGAAATGCATAAAAGTATAAAAGAATACCAAAAACTCAACGGCTACATGCCGGAGTCCACAACTCTACGGGCCACACGCCCGAAGTATACAGAGCCTTTCTAATTTTCATAAATCTTGCAAAAGATAAATTATTACATAACCTTACAAACATAATCAATATTACATACTCACATCATAATCAAACCAAGCAAGTCCATCCTTGTTGCACTCCACGCGTCAATCACATACTTGTGGATCTGGGAAAAAGGGGAAAAATAATGGGAATGAGCAACCACCACTCAGTGAGTAAACCTCTCTCCCAAAACATACTTAAAATACATATTAACTTATGCAAGCCTTTTATGATTCATTTTAGTTGAAGAGCTTTCACAGAATACATCATATTCGAACCATAAACCGAGTGAAGGAATAGTCATACCAAAAGGCTTAACTTTAGAAGAAACCATAATGCGTTGACTTAACATAATAAAGTTACGTAAACCCGGAAACATAGCATAAAAGTGCTTTTATGCATAAGTTTCACTTATCGAAAATCATACATATTAACTTATTCATGTAAATGAGGAGACTAGACTCTTAGAGGTACTTTGTTACTGCCGTCCCGAGTCGGCCAAACTCGAGCAGCAACATACGCCTATCCGGACAGACATCATACTGCGCTGAAACATAATTTTCATACTTAGACTTCAGGCGGGAATCAAACCACCATCCCTGAATCTATCATAGCGTAACATATGTGATACCAGGCGGGAACTAAGCCACCATCCCTGGGTTTTAGACTTAAGCTTAAAGTTTCTGGAGTAGCTCCTCCACGTACACATAGACATAAACATAACCATTCGTACATACACATACTTATACTTATTCATATATATATCTTAGGAACTTATAACATTCATACACATACATACTTAGCAGACAAACATGCTTATACTTATTCATATATAGGTTTTATGAACTTAAAACATGAAAACATAATTTTCTTACAACTTTAGCTTTAGGCAAACAACAAGAAACGCCTCTTACAAATGTGGTGAGTATACTAACTCACGATTCAAAACTTGGTAGTTACTAGCGTGCACTTGAAAGCTAGGATTCATAAATAATCACCTTCAGTTGCCCTTTTTACGCTCATTATAATCTTTCAAACGCAAAAGGATGAACATGATATAAGCCAAGTTTACTAACTCATAAATCGATTTCGTGAATAGTTTAAAAGCTTTTCGTAATTGAAATAAATTTGCTAACGTGTAAACTAACTTCGTAAAATACATTTACGAATTCGGAAAACGACTTCGTTTCTAACTTAAAAGCTTTGTATAAACGTAATTAATTTGCTAAATCGTAAAACGATTTCGTTTAAAACTTAAAAGCTTCTTAATAACGTAATACGTTTGTTAGTTTGTAAAATGTCTTTGTTTTAAACTTACAAGCTTCTTAGAAACAAAATAAGATTTGTTAGCATGTAAATCGGCTTCATAAATAACCTAAAGACTTCTTATAATGTAAATTGTTTACTAAATCGTAAAACGACATAGTTTCTAACTTAAATGCTTCGTGTAAATGTAAAACGACTGCTAACTCATAAAACGACTCCACTTTTAGCTAAAAGCTTCTTTTAAATGTAATATGTCTGCTAAATCGTAAATCGAAACTCGTTAGAAACATAACGTGTTTAGTTAATGCTTAATTCAACTAGGTTCGAAGCTTAAAAGCTTCTCATAAATGTTATGAGTCTATTAACACATAAAATGAAACTTCAAAGCTTCTTAAAAATGTTTTAAGCTTGTTAAGTCGTAAAACGATTTCGTTTCTAACTTAAAAGTCTTATATAAACGTAATACAACTATTAACTCGCAAAATGACTTCGTTTTTAACTTAAGAAACTTCTTATAGATGTAACACGTTTGCTAATTTGTAAAACGACTTCATTTTTGACTTAAACGTTTCATATTAACGTAATGCGTTCATTAACTTGTAAAACGACTTCACTTTAAACTTAAAGGCTCTTTTACGAGGCAAACATCTCTTCATAAATTCTTATGTAAATGCTCTTTGAAACGTAACGGTTTTACCAGCTCTTGACTTGAAGCTTCATAAAGACTCAAAAATCTATCTTGAGGCCAACTTATGAAGTAGTGGGTTTTCAAACGCATTAACCCTAGACTAGGTAACCCAAGTTTTTTCGAATGAAATAGTTAGTATTTGCAAACTTCTTAAAACTAGGGTTGAATGTACACCATAACAATAAAGACTTCTTTTACCTTTAAACCACCCTCTTGTATCTCAAACGATCTTTAACGATTGCAGTTAATATCAAACGCGGGCTCCCTCCTCACGCAACGCCGACCACAAGATCCTCAAATCGCTCAATAGTTCCACCTCAAAACCATCCTACTACCAAACTCGGCTCGGTATCACAATAATTCCATCGTTTAGTTCACAAACCAACATTCACAGGCATAGCATTTCTATGTAATTACCACAAACAAAATATAAATATATCCAAACTGATCTAGCAATAACCTTTAAACATAATTCAGTTTACTCCACAATTACCTCAATCACCCAGTTAGCGTCCTGTGGACATAACATTCACCAGCACCCCCTTTCAGAACAAAATTAGGCATACTAAAACTGAACTAACAGTAACTTTATGTCGTAATTTGCTCGTTTCTCAATTCTCCAAACTGATCGATTAGTAAGCTACGCATCAACTCTACATGCGATAGTCCCAAATTAGCACTCATATGAGTAATCATTTAACCATATTAAGGTCTAACTAGCAGCGTTGATCGCTCAGGAATTCATGCATCACATTCGTGGGTTACCCGGTTCACATATATGCTTACGAATTGCTACTACATACTCAGTTTCACATACGATTTAATTGCTTAAACTTAATTTCATAAACATTATACGTAATCTCTTATAACTCAAAATTAAAGACTGAAAATCCAAATTACCCACACATGTAATCGAATCAAACGACAATAATTCAATTCTACCAACTGGTAAACTAACTCATATCACCATAATTCAAAATCCATAAAATAGAGGGGGATTAAGAGTTTACCCACCTCGAATCCAAGATATATGCGTGCAAATTGGCTAGATTGAAGCTAAATTTCGAACTCCACACACCCAGAAAATCGGCTGCCTTCGTGTGAGGTTCGAACACCACCAAACCAAAAACCCTAACTCAATTTTTCTAAGAAATCAAATACAATTAGGAAGAATCTAGGTCAAGAATGCAATTTATAGATGAAGGAGGAGTTCAAAATCACCTTGTATGCACCGGATTGAACCGGGCGTTGGCTCTGCTCCGGTCGAAATCAGGCCAACCGTGACTGATTTTCGGCCAGTGACGCTGTGGTGTGACGTCCGGCAGCTAGGGTGGGTCGACTGGGCTCAAGGCCGGCGGCCGGCTCCGGCATGTGTGGCGGAGAAGCGAAGGAGAAGATGAGGAATAGGGGAGAGCAGAGCAAAGAACGGGAAGAAGAAGAAGAAGAAAGAGGAGAGAGAGGGGGGCATGGGGTTTCACACTTGAACCCCCCCTTTTTCGTTTTTTTTGGGTTTAATTCTAGCCTACTAGCCCCACACGACTATAGACTACTGATTATTTCTCGAGTTCCCGAGCCTTTAATCCTAAACCGAAGTCCTAAATATAATCGCGGGTCAGCTTACCCGCCCCCAAATATATTTAGGATCGATTTAGTAAATTACAGAGCTATTACCAAGGTTCAATAATCTGAACGTACTTGGGAATTGTTTTTGTTAAAACTTCAAGGAATCGAAGGCTTGTCTTGTTACACAACTTTAGGCAATCTATTTTTGGGATCTAAAGTTGAATAGATCAGTAATTTGAATGATATGGCAGTTGTAGGTTGGCGGATATTAAAATAAAATTTTCTAACCCAACAGGCATAATATTTGATAAGCAAGTACGATAAAAATGCAGGTCTCACAATATGTGCTTACTTTTGTACTTCATGCAATAAAATAATGTGCTAGGTGTGTTCGTGTTGTGTTGGAGTCTTTTTTGTATTACTGATATGCGAAATGTGGTTGATAGTGTGATTGAAGTGCATGATCTAGTGTTGGATAGTGTTATATACTTATGCTATTTTAATAGGGGTGTAATGGACCTAGAGTTATGCCTAAGAGCATGTTAGCATAGTTTCATGTTTTCATGATTTAAGGATAATTAATCCTATACCGGGACTCGGGGGTAGAGCTCTGTCCTAGCTAAGCTATCGTGATTACCTCTTCAGCTTGTCTTTTTAGCTACGCATTCTAGCCGAAAATCTCCCATTTTAGTAAATGTAATTGCTAAGGTGTTAGCCTAGGAGCTCTGAATAAATACTCAGAGGACTTCCTTCCGTATGAAAACCACAAGTGTCCTGGTGGCAATGCCCATGCGAAACCATGTTACCTTGGTAGTTAAACCCTCATGGACTGATAGTTAAGCTATATAAAAGTATTGCTAGGTATATAAACCTTTTACCAAACCTATCCTAACCACAAAATAATTTTTCTGCCTCCTTTAAACAACTTGTAAATGCAATCCTATAGTGGACTTTTACCTGCTATCGGCCCACATTCTTGTCATAGTATTTTTTCTTTCCAAATTGTTTCCTTCTTGTCATGTCATATTGGTCCATATTGCTTGTGATTCTTAATCTTTAGAATGCCATGATGTTGATTCCATGTGATGTCATAGCATGAGCAGCATGAGAAGTGTAGAACAATAATAAAGCAAAAGAAAGAGGACAAAACCTGACTCGAACCGCCTAATTCAACCTGAAATCGGGTCCATTAGCATGGATTCGAGGTAGCTAATGCTTGATTCCCTAAATGACACTACAGTAAGCCCACAAGTGTTGTAGTATAGTTTTAATATCGTTCCTAGAGAGACCAAATGCAATATATTGAGTTTTGACCTATTATAAAAGGCTAAGCAAACAAATTCCATTGGGTTTTTTCAACTATCGCTATTTAACTGTCGAGAAATTCAATCAAATTAAAAATATCATGGGAATTGTTTCGCCTAGTAACGAGTTAGATCGTTAGACTTAAATATGCAGTTTACCGAGATCTGGATGATTCGAAGGAGCGCAATCGAATTAAAAATTCAATCTTTTCTTTCGAGACAAATGAAATTACATAAACTAACTCAATTAACATTCTTTTAAATGTCCTTATTTTTGGTCTTGGTTATAGATTTTTGATTGATAAGATTTGCTCGCAACAAACCCCTCTTTTTCAAGAATTGTTAAATTAAGTTCTAACTTGTTGTTCTAATAGTGAGTTTCTCCTTTCAGTGCTTAACTCAACTATCTAGTATAAGCAAGCAAATCTGGCCAAAAATTTACTCATAACATTTCATTCAGATGATAGAATTCAATCATACCAATTTAGATAATGCATAAATACTGAAAATTAAAGATCCGATATTAGTACTTTGGCTAAGAAGTCCCTAGATTGAATAAAACTACTCACAAATAATTGGAATTAACATCTAAATAAGAGTTTGAGAAGAGATTAGAAGGACGAAAAGCTTAGTAACAATGGTGGTCTTCAATGACTTCCTAATCTCCAAGCCTCCAAGTGCCAATCTTCTACTTCAATTCCCTTCCTTCCTCTAAAGAAAACTCAAAAATAATGAAGGTGAATAGGGAAGAAATATGGAAGAATATGAGAAAATTTGGAAGAATGGAAGTTGAAGTTTGGTTTTTGAAGGTTGGGGTATGAAGATGGGTAGAATGTGAGAGAAAGAAGGCAAGAAAAAAGAAATTTAAAGGATATTTAGAGTGAAAGTGAAAACAATAAGAAGAAAGCGAAGAAACCTGATGAAAATGAGTAAAAATTGAAGGTTTAGAGGTGGCTGGTTATAGAGCTTTTAGAGAGAAAATGAGAGACTTTAGAAAGAGAGAGTTGAGGAGCTGAAGAAGAGGAAAGGTTTTCATGTCAGAGGGCATAAAAAACCCTGGACCGTGAATGAAGAGACTGACCACAGACTGTGGGGTCCACCATGGACCATTTGTGGTGAGCTCTAGTTCAGCACTATTCTGTTTTTTCTGACAGATACCTCGTGGACCTAGTTGGGTGACACTGGAGGTCTGTGGTAGCTGCTAGTGGAGCTTCTAAAACTCTCTTATTTTTTTCGATTTTTTTTTCTTCTTTTTATTTATTTTTCTCTCTTTTTTCTCCTTTTCTTTCTTCTTAAAAAAATGCACTATATATAATCAAAGAAAAGAAAAACGTAGTAAAGGGAAAAACCTGGGTTGCCTCCCAAGAAATGCTCGTTTGGGCCAGAAACGTGGTTATCTCTTCTATAAGGGCTCGGGATCAGAAAGATTATAGACAGCAAACTTATCAATGATCTCCCCCACATCTCCCGACTTTTCTTTATCATGGAGCTTGAAGTCAAACTCTCGCACTAGAAGGTACCATCTCAAGAGCTCTAGATGGATGTCCTTCTTTACCATCAAGTGTCCACCAACTAGCGCGATCCATGCACAAAACGAACTTGTAGTGAGCTCCATCAGACGTGCCACTACCAAACTCAACTCCTAATTCAAAATCACACTTGATATCATCAACAGGAGGCATAGACTACACTAAAGCAAACTGGCAATAATCGCTCATAGAAACTTCATTATTAGCATAAGGCTCGTCCTTGGTTATGCTAGATGGCGTAGGTGCATTAATTCAACCCTAGCATAATCAAGGCCAAGGCCTTCAGACATAACACATTCAAACACAAATGGGCCAAATGGCCACCAAGCATCAAATGAGCCAATTTCATGAAAATTCGAATCTTCTTCTAAAGTAGATGAAGGAGAGGGGAAATTTCAGTTTTTCAAACATTTCCCCACATCAAATGTTCGTCCTCCTTTCACATCAACCTTGTAACTAGAAGTGGCCAAAAAGGGTCTCGCTAGAATAATCTGGACATACGCATCTAGGGCAACATCTAAGACGATAAAGTTATCAGGCATACAAAAATCACCTACTTCTTTAGGAACATTCTTCAAAATACCTAAAGGGCACTTTACGGAACCATCTATGAATTGAAGTGAAATAGGTGTTGGTTGCAACTCACTTAAGCTAAGCTTCTGGAAAATGGAATAGGGCATAAGACTAACAATTACACTAAGATCACATAAGGCCCTATCAATCCTCACCTTATTAACCATAAAGGAATAGAGAAGCTACCTGGGTCTTTAAGTTTAGGAGGAAACTCTTCAGATACCACTACATTAATCACCCCTCCAAATGGTAAGGTCTCAATCTCAGCATTTTTCACCCCACTCTTCATTCTAGGCACCTCTCTACCCTTCTCAACCTCCATACCCTAAGAATCGTTTAACCCTCCTTTCAAGGTAACATAGTTACATTGCTCACGGGGATTTGGCTCGGCATAGTAGGAAGTTTACCCTGGGGAGTAGATGAATAGGTAGCTTATTGGGCGATTTAAGCTTCTAACATCTTATTATGAGTAATATGCGCATCAACTTTAGAGGCTAATTGCTTAATATCCTCATCTTAGTTTTACTACGTCGAAAGCATACTTTCCATTATTGCAACTAAATTGGACTTTTGCGGTGATTGTTGAGGGTAAGGTGGTCTTTGAAATCCGGGGGTGGTCTATAATTCATTTGAGGCATAGGCGGGGCATTAGACCTATAGGAGAATTAGGGTGATTTCTCTAACCAGGATTGTATGTGTTAGAGAATGTGTCATTGGTTAGTTTAGGGTTATACGTGTTAACATAGTTGACTTGGTCACTAGTATCTTGGGAAAATGGACTCCCAACTTGACAATTCAAAGTCAAATGATCAAAAGACCCATAGATTTCACATGATGGGGAAGGGGTACTTGAACTAGTAGAATTAACTTTCAATCGTTCCAACCTTTGAGTCATGGCATCTACTTTAAAAGAAGAGATAGCATCAAGTTCTAACTTACCTCTAACCCTCTTCAGTTGACTTCTCTCATTATACCATTGGTAGTCAATTAGCGCCTTCTTCTCAATAAGATTGTAAGCCTCATCTTCCATCTTGTTCATAAGTGTACCACATCTTGTCGCGTCAATAGCAGACCGCATCAGTTGAGTGACTCCATTGTAAAAGGCTTGCACTAGCATCCACTGTTGGAGCCCATGATGTGGGCATAGCCTTAATAGGTCCTTAAAATGCTCCCAAGCTTCACATAGCGATTCGTCCTCCCTTTGAGATAAAATGGTGATTTGGTTTCTCAAACTCACCGTCATGCTAGGAGGAAAGAGTTTTGCAAGAAAAACCTTGGTGAGCACATCCCATGTTATGATGCATCCCGAACGCAAATAATAAAGGCATGCTCTCGCCTTGTCCCTATGTGAAAAGAGAAATAGTCACAATCGAATAGCATCGGTAAAAACTCAGTTGATCTTCAATGTGTCGCACCCCTCTAAGGAGACCGAGAGGTGTAAGTTGGGATCTTCTAATGGGGTGCCTGCAAATTGGGATCGTTGCATCATGGAAATAAGAGGCATCTTAAGCTCAAAGTTGTGGGTTTCCACATTTGGTCGAGCAATACCAGAGGCTATGCCTTGGACTGTTGGGGTGACAAAATCCCGAAGTGTCCTTCTTTGGTCCTCTCCTCCTCATGCCATCATTAAAGATGTTTCTTGAGCTTCGGCTCTTTGCTCCTCAAACTTCAACTTCTTCCTCCAAGTGCGAAAAGTCATTTCTATTTCCAGATCGAATTCAAACAGAAAAGGACTTCACATATAAGCGGAGAAATCCTGCAAAGATCACTACCAGACACTACCAATGCAAATCTAAAAATAACAATAGAAAATAAAAACACAAAAAATGCTTAGTCAATCTAAATAGGAGAACTCAATGTCCACAAATTGATCCCTGGGAATGATGCTAAAAACTTGACATTATTACAAGTGCACGAGTGTTGTAGTATAGTTTTAATATCGTTTCGACAGAGATCAAATGTAATCTATTGAGCTTTGACTGACTATAAAAGGCTAAGTAACCAATTTCTAATGAGTTTTTTCAGTTACTGCCATTTAACTATCAAGAAATTAAATCAAATTAAAAAAACATCTAGGGAACCGTTCCCCCTATTAAAGATTTAGATCATTACACTTAAATATGCACTTTACATAGATCTGGATGATTCAAAGGAGCACAATCAAACTAAAAATTGATCTTTTCTTTCGAAACAAACTGAATTGCCTAAGCTAATCCAATTAACATTCTTTCAAATATCCTTATTTTCAGTCTTGGTTATAGATTTTTGATTGCTAGGATTTCCTCTCAACAAACAACTCTCTTTCAAGAATCGTTAAATTAAGTTCTAACTTGTTGCTCTAATAGTCAGTTTCTTCTTTCAGTACTTCACTCAACTATCTAGTATAAGCAAGCTAATCTGGCCAAAAATTTACTCACAATAGTTCATTTATACGATAGAATTCATTCATACCAATTTAGATAAAGCATAAATACTAAAAATTAAAGATCCAACGTCAATACTTTGGCTAACAAGTCCCTCGATTGGATAAAACTACTCACAAATAATTGGAATTAACATCTAAACAACAGTTTAAGAAGAGATAAGAAGGAAAGAAAGCTTGGTAACAATGGTGGTCTTTAATGGCTTCCTCATCTCCAAGCCTCCAAGTGTCACTATTCTACTTCAATTCCCTCTCTAGCTCTAAAGAAAACTCAAAAATCCTAAAATTAATGATATAAATGAGATAGAGATAAGTGATATATGTCTTTTTCTCTCCTTCTTTTGCCACCAAAAAGCCCCTTTCAAGCATGAACTCAGGCGTCCTCAGCCACAAGATGAATGAAGACGAAGAGGCTAGCAGTGTCAAGCTCTCCACGCACCATGACTTTCACCATGGAGCATCTGTGGTTGCTTCTGTCCCAAAATTATCTACCTCTTCTTTCTTCTCCACGGGCATGGTGTGACTTGGGGGCATCTGTGGCGAGTTAAATCATACTCACTAGGGGTCAAAGCATGGGCCAAAAGTCAAAAAACCCGCAAAACACAGAAAAAAACCATACCCAAGCGTAAAACGGGAATAGCAGTATAAATTATAACATGAAGTTTATTATTCTCTCTAAAACAACAGCAAAATGAGCCCAAAATGAAGTATACTTTAAGCATTTAACATTGACCTGCTATTAATTTGTAAGCTTTAATTTGTTTTGTTTGTGAATTCATTTAATTTTTGGAGATAAATTCCGTGAGTATTGCAAATTATTGGGTAGTAGCTCGATGCTCTGAAATGACTAGACTCATTTCATATTAAAATTGTATGAATTTTGGGGATTTTTATGGGCGGTGCTGTTAGGTGGGAGTTCGGGAGGGCTGATAGTTATTAAAATTCACTTTACATAGATCTGGATGATTGACAGTATTGTGTAAAATGGTGCCTTGTTACTTTAGAGTTAATCAAGAGGGCTGAGAATCACGGCCCACAAATTGGGCCAATAGTGAACAACTTCGTGAACCAAGTGGTGACTTACCCTGTAATGATATACCCTAGTTAAACCTCACTTGTTTGTTGCTTGTGTTTCATGCTTTATTTTGTTATAGCACCTATGCTAGGGACAACATTTAGACTGCTAAATGATTCAGCTGAACGATTTAGCTGAATTGTCTAGTGGATTGAACCATTGAAATGAAAACCCAAAATAGTCCCCATTTTGCTTCAAGGTTGTGAGTTTGATATTCCTTTCTTTTAAAAAAAAATGAATTCTTACTTGGCCATTAACCCGTTTACAAAGGTGCGTTGCCAAAAAGGAGTGGTTGAATCTTTTTCATAAGCCGACATGATGTTATTAAGGCATTTTAGCCTTCTTGACAATGGAAATGCCATTGTTATCATACAATGAGAGTTTTGATGCAAGACATGTTGATAGTGAGATACATCTAAAATGTTTTGAACTAGGAGGATAGTGCTAATTGTTTGGACATCAGTTTACCGGGCATACCCGTATGCGAGAACCCTAATTCCTAGGGAGTAGACCCATAAGTGAGAATCCTAGAAGTCTCTGATGAAGGTAAAAGTCCTCTGACTATGAGAGACCATAGGGATATTATGAGTCTTGAGTTATGAGACTCACATGAAGAGAGCGCTAAGATGTGGATCCGATGCCTAGCAAATGATTTCTTAATTGTTATGAGTCGGAGAGTCCTTGTTTGAGGACTATGCTAGTGCAAATGTTTGAAAAAGTGCATGTACTCTTCAAAAAGGCTTTTGCTGAATCCCAAATGAGTTTCCTACAAAGAAATTATTTCATAAGTGCTCAATTGGGTTTAAGTGAGGGTTAGCTAGTAACTTGAGCTAAAGTCTTTAATGTTGAGTGCTTATGTGTGAACTTACGACCTACTATTCTTAATGCCTAGATTTTAGCATGAGTTAGCTTACCAGTAGGTTGTGTGTGCCAATTATGAGATGCCAAGTAAGTGTAATGCATGGCTATCACTGCTAAAGTATAAGAGACGTAGGTTAATCAACGTAAACGCTTTCGTTCGTTTAACTAAGGAAGGGAAATGATGGGATGCCTCCTGAAGTCTAGGGGTTACTAGTATATTATTGGATATAGATGGGCTTATTTGCCCAATATCCGATATTAAGTATCAATATGTGCGTGAATCCTACTTAAATGAGTTATATGAATTGGTTTGTTTTCTTGGCATTGAGAATCGATCACTGAACGCATGGTCGCTCATCCCCTCTCTATTTCCCTTTTCCACAGGTTCTTGAAATGACAGGTAGAAGTCGAGTCACATACATTGAGTTAGAACTTTCTTTTTCTTTGGAAGAAGGGGTTATATGTATATATACATAGATTCATGAGTGAATGATGTCATATGATGTATTAGTAGATTCCTAGGCGTATGTAAGTGAAATACACTAGTTCATGTGTGGCGTATTGAATAAAAGTCCATAACAATGGCCGCGTGGGCAACCTTCTGAATAGTTAGTTATTTGGTTTGGTTGCAGTTAGTTATTTTTGGGATGTAAACCCCCAGTGCTTCGAATGTGTGATCCGTTGAGCTGTACCTTTTACTTCTTTCTTTCATTTGTTGAACTTTATGTTTGGTGTACTCCAAATGTGTGGTCCATAGAGTTATGGTCTCCGGCGTGTAGCCGTCAAGCTTGTTTGGATATGTCTTTTACGTTTTTATTATTGTATGGACCTAATGTAAGGCTTTAAGCCAAGGTTATAGTCATTTTTTAGGCAGAAATCTGTCCGTTTCATCCCAAAAATAAAAAAATCACTAATACCTGTAGCCCTAGGGGTAGGGGTGTTACTGATGTATCCTCAAGGGGCAACCAAGAGGATAGGAAAGGGGATGGAGTGAATGCAATGGAAGGTAACAACAAGGCAACTTTGAATCCACAAACTCACCTTGATTTGGAGATGATAGAACGGAACTAACACCGACATTGGATACAGAAACACCACCAAGGTTTGATGTTAGGGCCCTTAACAACCTTTTGGATACAGAAACACCACCAAGAAGGAAGTTAAGACTCTACTAGATCACCACTCAACTTGGCTAAGAGATGAGATAAGCTAGGAGAGAGTTTGAGGATTCAAAGGAGCAAAAGCTCAACTTTCATTCAATATTCAACATAAGTGGCCGGCCAAAGGGGGTGAGAGGGCATTAATACAAAAGTTCCAAGTACAAAGCATAGGCCCTAGGTTGCACTATAAGCTAAACTAGGCAAAAATACATAGATCACATCAAAGCAAAAATAGGTAGATGCATCCTCCACTTGACACCTCTTCAATGCTAATCTTGAGGATGATGTGTCGGCCAAGGGGTGAATGGAAGCTTCTTGGCAGCTAAGTACCCTTCATTATGACTCTTGCAAGTGGCTAAGCATGGGTTAGAGCAACAAAAACACCTCACCACTCTCTCTTGTACCCGGCTGGCTTGGACCGGTTAAAAGGGTATTTCTTCCCTTGTTTTGGTGGTTAATAGCTCCTCTTGAGTGTAATTTGGCTGAGGTTTTTTATGGTCACTTGATAATATTTTTAAAGTACTTTCAAGCCATAAAAGTTTCAACCCAAATAGAGGAGAAATGGGCCACCAAACAGCCTCTTGTTTCAGCCCTGTCCAGTTCAGCGCCAGAACATAGTGATTGACTTTGCTTGGAGTTTTGAGGTATCAAATGAACTCCAAATGACTTGCAAGAGGTCTTGATGGAAAGAGCACATCTTGAACTTAAACTTAGGCTTCCTGCAACCCCACTTTAGCCTTGGGAGGTTTAAGAAATAACGTGCACAAAACCGGGTTTGTGCACGCCTGAAATTCCAGTTTTGAGGAAATAGCTTCCTTGCTCCCTTAGGCTGATTTCTTGCATCTTGGACATGAGGTTTGGACCTTTTGGGCTCCCTTGATGGCTATGGATCACGTTAGGGGTTGGACCTCCATCATCCTCCCCTTGTTGAAGAGAATTTGCCCTCAAATTGATAAGATTATCATCCTCCTCATAAGGGCTAAGGTCGGCTACGTTGAAAGTAGCCGAAACTCCATACTCACCGGGCAAATTGATCTTGTATGCATTATCATTGATGCGTTCCAACACTTCAAAAGGACCATCGGCCCTTGGCATCAATTTGCTCTTCCTCTTAGAAGGAAACCGTTCCTTCCTTAAGTGAACCCATACCAAATCACCGGGGTGGAACACCATCTTCTTTCTATGCTTGTTGGCATGGTCTTTGTATGAGGCATTGGCCTTCTCAATCTTGGCCTTCACGGTTTCATGGAGTTTTTGGATCTCCTCCACCCGTTTGCTAGCCTCCATGTGAGGCTTCTCATTCATTTCTCTTGGAGTAAGATCAAGGGGACTTAAAGGATCCATCCCATAGACTACCTTGAATGGTGATAAACTGGTGGCCTTGCTAGGTGACTTGTTGAAGGCGAATTCGGCTTGTGGCAAGGCTAAGTCCCAAGCTTTGATGTTGGATTTCACTAGCACTCTTAAGAGGGTTCCCAAAGTTCGGTTGGTGACTTCGGTTTGCCCATCCGTTTGAGGGTGGCATGAAGTGCTATACTTGAGCTTGGTTCCCATCTTCTTCCAAAGTGTCACCCAAAAATGGCTAAGGAACTTGGTATCCCTATCCGAAACAATGGATCTAGGGATGCCATGTAGCCTCATTACTTCCTTGAAGTATAACTCGGCAATGTGGGTGGCATCATCGGTCTTGGTACAAGGTATGAAATGGGCCATCTTAAAGAAACGATCAACAACAACAAAGATCGAATCTTTACCCCTTTGTGTCCTTGGGAGGCCAAGGATGAAGTCCATGCTTACATCTTCCCAAGGATGATTGGGAGTGGGTAGGGGTGTGTAGAGACCGTGGGGTAGGAGGTGACTCTTGGCAACTTGGCAAGTTGCACATCTCTTCAACACATCTTGGACATCTTTGCTCATACTCGGCCAATAATAATGTTCCCTTAACATCGTAAGGGTCTTGTTTTCTCCAAAGTGACCGGCTAAAGATCCACCATGGACCTCACGAATGAGCAACTCTCTCGTGCCACACTTAGGCACACATAATCTTGAACCCTTGAATAAAAAGCCATCTTGGACAAGGAAATCACCTTTAGGGTGCCGAAGGCATTCTTTGTAGAGCTCTCCCAATTCTTCATCATTCTCATATAGGGACTTCAAGTGCTCAAAGCCAAGGATGCAAGCATCAAGTTGGAATAGAAGTAAGTGCCTCCTTGACAAGGCATCGGCTCCTTGATTGAGCTTTCCGGATTTGTGCTTGATGGTGAAGTTAAAAGATTGGAGGAACTCCACCCACTTGGCATGCCGTGAGTTAAGCTTATGTTGCCCTTGAATGTATTTCAAGGCTTCATGATCGGAGTGCAAGATGAACTCACTAGCCACTAAGTAATGATTCCAATGCTCAAGGCACCTCACTATTGCATAGAACTCCTTATCATAAGTGGAGTACTTTCTCCTTGAGTCACAAAGCTTCTCACTAAAGAAGGCTAAGGGCCGCCCTTCTTGAGTGAGGACTCCTCCAATGCCAACTCCCGAGGCATCACACTCTACCTCCAACACCTTTTCAAAGCATGGCAAGGCAAGGACCGGTGCTTGGGTGAGCTTGGACTTGATGGTTTCAAAGGCTTCTTGGGCTTTGGGAGTCCACTTGAATGATGTGCCTTTGATAAGCTCGGTCATAGGGGCCATAATGGTGCTAAAGTTTCTAATGAACCGCCTATAGAATGAGGCAAGCCCATGGAAACTTCGCACATCATGAATGCTCTTTGGGATTGGCCAAGACCGAATGGCTTCCACCTTACTCTCATCAACCTTGATACCTTCATTTGTAACAATGTAACCAAGGAAGGTCACCTCATGAGTGAAAAAGGTGCACTTTTTGAGGTTACCATAGAGCTTTTCTTCTTCTAGGACCTTCATGACTTGGGTGAGATGTTGAAGGTGCTCTTCTTCATTCTTGCTATAGATGAGGATGTCATCAAAATACACCACAACAAATTTGCCAATAAAGGGTCGGAACACTTGGTTCATAAGCCGCATGAAGGTACTTGGAGCATTTGACAATCCGAATGGCATGACTAGCCACTCATACAAGCCTCCTTTGGTTTTGAAGGCCGTCTTCCATTCATCTCCCTTCTCTAATGCGGATTTGGTAGTAACCACTTCTCAAATCCACCTTAGAGAACACACTAGAACCATATAACTCATCAAGCATATCCTCAAGGCGGGGAATAGGATATCTATACTTGATGGTTATCTTGTTGATTGCCCGACTATCAACACACATATGCATGCTCCCATCTTTCTTTGGCACAAGGAGGGCCGGAACCGCACAAGGGCTCAAGCTCTCTCTAATCAACCCCTTATCCATAAGCTCATCAACTTGCCTTTGGATCTCCATGGTTTCCTTGGGGTTTGTCCGGTAAGCCGGTTTGTTAGGGAGAATGGAACCGGGTATGAGATCAATATGATGTTGAATGGTTCTTTGTGGTGGTAGGCCGGGGGGTATTTCTTCGGGGAAGACATGGCTAAATTGCTCAAGGAGGGAAATGGCTAGGGGATGTGATGGTGTGGGGGTTTCGGCTTCTTCAAGAGAGGCTAGGATCCACTCCTTAAAGGCCTTGAATTCATGGTGAGAAGCCTTAAGGAGAGGCTCACTCACGGCTAGAAGCATGTCCGAATGGTCATGGCTTGGTTGGGGCTTACTTTTGTGGAGTTGGGAAGGGCTTAATGGGGCAAGGGTGATCTTTTTCCCATCTTTGTGGAAGGTGTAGGTGTTTAGATAGCCATCATGTATGACCTTCCGATCAAACAACCAAGGTCTCCCCAACAAAAGTTGACATGCATCCATGGGGATGATATCACACCACAATTCATCAAGATAGTGCTTCCCAATTGAAAATGAAATCAAGGACCTTGAATTAACTTGCAACCCTTTACCTTGATTTAGCCATTGGATGTTGTAGGGGTGAGGATGAGCCGAAGCTTGAAGGCCAAGCTTCTCCACCATAGTCGCGGAGGCCACATTTGCACAACTCCCTCCATCAATGATGAGGGAACATACTTTGCTTCGAATAGTACATCTTGTATGAAAGATGTTCTCCCTTTGCTCTTCAAGTTCTCCCCTTTTTGCGCTTAAAGCTCTCCTCAATACAAGCAACTCGCCTTCATCCGCTTCCTCAATCACTTCTTCTTGTTCCTCCATGTAATACACACCTTCTCTCTCCTCCTCCTCTGCTCCCTCTTCTTCCCTCTTCTCATCCCATTCGGCCAAGGTAATAATCCTCCTATTTGGACACTCCGAAGCAATGTGCCCAAGACCTTGACATTTGAAACATCTCCTTTGGTCATTTGGCTTAGGGTTGGGACGGTTTTGGGGTGGTGAACCTTTTTGTGGAGTTTGGTTCTTTTGTGGAGGTGAGGGTGTAGCAACCGTAGGCTTGGGAGGTGGATAAGAGCTCCCCTTGTTGAAAGGTTGGCTCTTGGGAAAGGGTTTGGGAGGTTCTCTTTTGTAGAGCTTGGATTTCCTTTGTTGTTCAACTTTGTGGGCTAGACACACACCTCATCAAAAGTGGTGTATTGTTGCAACTCTACCACATGAGCATATCTAGGATCTAACCCACCCAAATACCTCACTATGGTTTGCTCTTCGGGCTCCCTCAAATCACACTTGATTATCAACTTCTCAAATTCCCTAGTGTACTCCTCAACACTCAAGTTCCCTTGGGTAAGATTGTGAAGTTGGGAATAGTTGTCTTGTAGGTAAGATGGGGGTAAGAAACGGGCTTTGAGTTTGGCTTTCATCTTCTCCCATGTTCGAATCTTTCCCTTCCCTTGCCTAACTCTCTTTGCACAAAGGTTGGACCACCAAAGAGAAGCGTATTTACGAAGTTTAAGGGCCACAAGTTTTACCTTATTTCCCTCGGATATCTCTTTGTAGTCGAAGATCCTCTCGACAGTTTGCAACCATTCTAGGAACTCATCGGGGTCTAGCTTCCCTTCAAACTCCGGAATTTCCACTCGGATGTCTCCTTGGTGAGAGGTTGTTCGCCTTCCTCTTCTTGATCTTCCGTAAGCCTCCTCTTCACTTGATGAACTCAAGGGTGGGGCCTCTCTTACTTCCGGCTCGGAGTCGGAGGAGTTAGAAGATCGGGAACTTCTAATCTCCTTGCGCTTTTGTTTCAAGGAGTCTCCAAGTTGTCGCCTCAAATACTCGTTCTGACCTTTGATCTCCTCATTTTGAAGCCTCAAGGCCTCATAATTTCTCATGAGAGCCTCAAACTTTTCTTCCATGGTCATGCTAGTAGTGCTCACGTTGAAACCAGGAGGAACTTCACGGCTGGGATGCGGCACGGGCGTGCGGTGAGGCACGGTGTGACCGTGCTCTGGCTCTGGACGGGGGTGAAATTGAGATGTTGCTGGAATAGGGGTGGCACGGTCGTGCGACATGGCACGGAGTGGGCGTGCTGAAGTACTGGCTTGTGGGTGAAAAGCAAGTGTAGCTAGATTGTGAAGGTGGCACGGTCGTGCTCTTTGGCACGGGCTGACCGTGCCGCTTTTCTGGGCAGTGGAAAACTGTGGAGCACGGTTTGGTGTTTTTGAGGGGGAATGTGTTTGGGGTGTTTGGAAGGATGTTGGGCAACAAGCTTAGGCCTAGGGAAGCCTTAGCTCTGATACCAACTATGATGTATCCTCAAGGGGCAACCAAGAGGATAGGAAAGGGGATGGAGTGAATGCAATGGAAGGTAACAACAAGGCAACTTTGAATCCACAAACTCACCTTGATTTGGAGATGATAGAACGGAACTAACACCGACCTTGGATACAGAAACACCACCAAGGTTTGATGTTAGGGCCCTTAACAACCTTTTGGATACAGAAACACCACCAAGAAGGAAGTTAAGACTCTACTAGATCACCACTCAACTTGGCCAAGAGATGAGATAAGCTAGGAGAGAGTTTGAGGATTCAAAGGAGCAAAAGCTCAACTTTCATTCAATATTCAACATAAGTGGCCGGCCAAAGGGGGTGAGAGGGCATTAATACAAAAGTTCCAAGTACAAAGCATAGGCCCTAGGTTGCACTATAAGCTAAACTAGGCAAAAATACATAGATCACATCAAAGCAAAAATAGGTAGATGCATCCTCCACTTGACACCTCTTCAATGCTAATCTTGAGGATGATGTGTCGGCTTAGGGGTGAATGGAAGCTTCCTTGGCAGCTTAGTACTCTTCCTATGACTCTTGCAAGTGGCTAAGCATGGTTAGAGCAAAAACACCTCACTCTCTCTCCTTGTACCCGGCTGGCCATGGACTGGTTAAAAGGGTGTTTTGTGCCTTGTTTTGGTGGTTAATAGCTCCTCATGTGTGTAATTTGGCTGAGGTTTTTTATGGTCACTTGATAATATTTTTAAAGTACTTTCAAGCCATAAAAGTTTCAACCTAAATAGAGGAGAAATGGGCCACCAAACAGCCTCTTGTTTCAGCCCTGTCCAGTTCAGCGCCAGAATGTAGTGATTGACTTTGCTTGAGGTTTTGAGGTATCAAATGAACTCCAAATGACTTGCAAGAGGTCTTGATGGAAAGAGCACATCTTGAACTTAAACTTAGGCTTCCTGCAACCCCACTTTAGCCTTGGGAGGTTTAAGAAATAACGTGCACAAAACCGGGTTTGTGCACGCCTGAAATTCCAGTTTTGAGGAAATAGCTTCCTTGCTCCCTTAGGCTGATTTCTTGCATCTTGGACATGAGGTTTGGACCTTTTGGGCTCCCTTGATGGCTATGGATCACGTTAGGGGTTGGACCTCCATCAGTTACAGATAGTATCAGAGCAAGGTCTTATGACCAAAGTTCCAACATAAGTCTTGCATTTCATATAGCCACCCAGGTATTTCTTGAATAACGATATGATGTATAATGTACCTTTGAGTGTTATGTGTTCCTGATGTGCTAACTGATTTGATTGATTCATTGTTATGTGACTGGCGTGAACTGATCAATTGAAAGGTGAGCTATTTGTTGGCATTTGAGCTAAATGACTTGTATTCTCATGAGTTAGCTAAGTGCTTGTTCTGTCAATGATTGTCTTTGTGGATGCACTATTGGCGACTTAGTTAAATGTTCACTTGGTTTGAACTCAAACGATTGGAAATAGATAATTCCAAGCTTATTCTTTGTTGCTCCTCTAGCCCCATAATAGAGAGAGCAGACATACTCGAAAGTCAGTAGATAAGACACTAGAAATGGTTAAAATAATTTCTATTTTGAAACCCAAAGATTTTGGGGCACTCAAGCTTTCTAATTAATGAGTTAGATTTTGCATTCGCTATTGAAGTCTTGCATCCATTCCGTGATAATGCATATGTTTATATTTACGCACATATGTCCTTATGTGTGCTCAGATGTTGTTTTTCTATGTGACATACCGAGATGTATGTGTCACTGGATTTGTTAACAATGAACCATTAGGAAAGTTATTAGAGATTACTTCCCATCATTGAAAGTCATACTATATGACACCCCTGTTATTGGAATCATGACATAATTAAGAAAGATTTCCATATGTATGGATGAAAATTTCAGCAATATGGTGCATTCCTCCTGACTATTGCAGCAAAATTGCTCTTATCATCTAGCGCTATAGTTGTGATCACCTGTACGATGTTCCTATTGTCTTATGTGAGGTTGATGTTATTTATACACTGTATGTTCTACTTTACATCATATATATTGGCACTAATATTGAGTTGCCCATATGTTATGTTACCTGTTATATAGGATGTTATTCTCATTGTGAGAATTACAGCATCCTGGCTATATCAAACCCCGATACACCTAGAAAGAGTAAGAGAGAGTGAACATAACAGACTTTGGAATTGTTATGGTATGGATGTGTCCTATTAGAGTGAATGACCTATAGAGAAAAATTCCTACGATCACTTATGAGAGAGGTTCGTCTGAAAGAACCTTAATGGATATCCATAAAGCTATTAATGTCGTTGACCTTACCCAGAACATATCTCATCTTGTTGGCGAATACCCTCTAATCATTCCAGAAAAGCTATAAGGCTTGGCTTTTGACAATAGGTTGTTACCTAGGGTTCACAATTGCATATAAATGTCTAAGGATCCCCTCATGTAATGACGAGGAGACTTTATGTGTCTTAAAGTGTAAATATTACATTACATGTAGTATGAAATGGCTATTGATATGTTTGTTATTGAATTTCTAAGTGAAAGGCTTATGGGTGTTGTTTAGCCTAAGTTAGTTAGGCATGTGGCTAAGTTGGACAAATGATTTAACTTGTGTGATTCTTTGTACTGTATGATTGTCAAGGTATTATTTAAACGCCATGAACTCTGCTATCCCATGATATAATTCGAGTGGCTGGAAATTAATGTGTTTATTTTATGAAATAGTGATTATGAGAGTTGCATCCACATATGTCCACCTGTGCATATGTCATACTTAAGGAGAAAGACATGCTAGTGCATCCAAGGTCATATTTGAAATCTGTGCTCTGAACTTAATTAGCAAGTCACATAAAATACCTATTCACATAACTAATCTGAGGGCGATGGCACGACATAAACAAGTTGTCTTGTACCATCCCTTTCTTGATAACCTCATGGAAAAACTTTAGCATTGTGCTTTTGATAGTTGACGTACTCACTATCATTAGGTGTTATCTATTACTATGGTTTCATGCAATTACTTTGTGTACTAGTATTCCAAAATCTTTGAACTCTACACATGCATGAATATGTGCTTAAGTATGTACTTCATGCGACGTAATGATGTGCTAAGTGTGTTTGTGTCATGTTTGGGCCCTTATTGTGTTACTTGATCCTTGAAATGCGAAATGTGGTCGATAATGTGATTAAATTGCATGATCTATTGTCATATAGTGTTATATACATATGTTATTCTAATGGGGGTGTAATGGAGCTAGAGTCATGCCTATGAGTATGTTAGCATACTTGCATGTTTTCATGATTTACGGGTGATTAGTCCTGTATAGGGACTTAAGCTTAGAGCTCTATCCTAGCTAAGCTATCGTGATTACCTTGTCTGCTTCTCTTTTTAGCTATGCATTCTAGCTGGAAATCTCCTACTTTGGTAAAAGTGAATGCTAAAGTGGTACCCTAGGAGCTCTGAATAAACACCTAGACGAATCCTTTTGCGTGAAAACTACAAGTCTTTTGGTGGAAATGCCCATGAAAAACCATGTTACCTTGGTAGTTAAACCCTTATGGAATGATAGTTAAGCAATAAGGGCATTGCTAAGTGTACGAACCTTTGTGCCAACCCATCCCATCTACGTCTTTTAAAAAATTTGTGTACCGTCCTATACTGGACTTTTACTACCCATCGGCTCGTATTCTTATCATAGCATTTTTCTTTCTAAATTATTTACTACTTATCATAACATACTAGTTCATATTGCTTATGATTCTTAACTTTTGGAATGCCGTGTTATTGAATGTATGTGATGTCATTGTGGCTTCGGTTGTTATTTTGAGTATCGTTGTCATCATTGTGATGCCATATATGCATGTCTCTATTACCTTAGTGTGAAATGGTAGCTTACTGGTGGATTGATTTAACCTTAAAATACTTTAATCATTTCATGCTTTCGAATAAATCGGACTAAGCTGAGCACCTTTATGTGTCCTTGACCTGTTTCATTTAAGTTACCATGAATGAAAGGCCTTGAAAGTCTGCCGAGGTTGATGCATAAACATAATACTATCGATTGTTATGCTGGTATTAATTAGATTTAGATTAAAAGTTTGTGTTCGCTTTGAAATAAGTCTGATATGGTCATCTATGCTAACTCATTTACCCCTCTTTTATGTGATTTCCCCTCGATGCCTTAATAGAGTGAGTACACACATAAAGAGGATTAGTGAGGAGGTGCCTGGACACAATAAACTTACTTTTCTAATTCCCTAAACTATTATTCATTTGCAAGTTTTCATTTTGTTTGTTCATGAGTTGATTCGATTTTGAGAGATAATTTATGTGAGTATTTGAATTATTGGGCAGCAAGTGGATGGTCTGAAATTGACTAGACTCACTTAGGATTGAAATTGAATTAATCTTGAGGATTTTGGTGGGCAATGCTATGACAATGGAGTTTGGGTTGTGTGATAATCAGTGTGATTAATTATGAGGTGTGTTCACGTATGTGGTCATATATCGATTCTATTTAATGACAAAATTTATGGTAATTAGCTAGACATTAGATTCGTCATGACTGTTAAACATCGATGCATGTATGCCTTGTTGCTTTAGAATGAATCGGGATGGATGAGAATCACCTGAACGACCCACAAATCGGTTCGATAGTGAATAAATTTGTGAACTAAGTGGCGACTTACCTTGTCGAGATGTATTCTAGTTAAACCTTACCTGCTTGTCATAATTTGTTGTGGCACCTATACTAGGGGCAGCATTTGGATCACTAAGTGATTCAGCGGAACAATTCAGTTGAATTGTCCAGCGGATTGAACCATTAAAATGGGAAACTTGAAATGGGCAACGTGTTAGTTTAAGGTTACGAGTTTAATATCCTTGTATTTTGAAAAAAAAGTGACTTCTTACTAGGCCATTAACTCGTTTCCAAGGATGCCTTGCCAAAATGAGTGGTTGTCTGCTTTTGACAAGCCAACTTGATGTTATTAAGGAATTTTAGCCTTCTTGAAAATGGAAATGCCATTGTCGTGATACAATGGGAGTTTTGATGCATAATGTGTTGAGAGTGAGATGCATCTGAAATGTTTTGCGCTAGCAAGATAGTTCTAATTATTTAGACATCAGGTTAGAAAGCTGACCTAATATGTGAGAACCCTAATTCCTACGGAGTAGGCCTACAAGTAGGAAACCTAGAAGACACTGACAAGGGTAAAAGTCCTCTGACTATGACGATACTATTAGTCGGGAGTTATGAGACTCACAAGAAGAGAGCTAACATGTGAATCTGATGCCTAGAAAGGGATGTCTTACTTATTATGAGTTGAAAAGTCCTCGTTTATGGACTATGCTAATGTTGTTATACAATGGAAGTTCTAATGCAAAATGTGTTGAAAGTGAGATGCATATGAAATGTTTTAGGCTAGGAGGATTGTGCTAATTGTTTGGACATCAGTTTAAGGAGCAGACCCGATATGCGAGAACCCTAATTCCTAGGGAGTAGAGCCAGAAGGGGGAATCTTAGAAGACCCTAAAGAGGGTAAAAGTCCTCTGACTATGAGAGGCCCTGGGAATACTCTGAGTCATAAGTTATGAGACTCACAAGAAGAGAGTACTCACATGTGAATCTGAAGCGTAGAAAGTGATTTCTTACTTATTATAAGTTAAAAACTCCTCATTTAAGCACTATGCTAGTGCAAATGTTTGAAAAAGTGCATGTACTCTTCAAAAAGGCTTTTGCTGAATCCCAAATGACTTTCCTATGAAGAATTTTTTTACAAGTGCTCAATTGATTGTAAGTGAGGGTTCTAGCCCTTTTATGCGTTAAATCTCATTTTCTTACTAAAAGAACTCTAGCTGGTAACTCGAGCTAAACTCTTTGATGTTAAGTGCATATGTGTGAACTGAAAGCCTTCCATCCTCATTGCTTAGATTTTAGCATGAGTAAGCTTACTATTAGGTCCTGTGTGTCTATTATGTGATGTTAAGTAAATGTAATGTGTGGCTGTCATTGCTAAAATAAAAGAGTTGCAAGTTAGTCAATGTAATGGCTTTCGTTTATTAAACTGTGGAGGGGAAAAAATGAGATCTCTTATGAATTTTGGGCTTATTAGAATGTTATCAGATATGGATGGCCTTGGTTTGCCTAATATGTGATATTAAATACCAACTTGTATGCAACTGTTTTGTTTTCTTATGGTTGAGGATCACTCACTGAGCATGTGAGAGCTCATCCTCTCCGTATTTCCCTTTTCCCCTAGGTTCTTGAAATGACAGGTAGAAGGTGGGTCACGTATGCCGATTCGGAACTTTCATTTTGCTTTGGAAAAAGGGGTTATATGTATATATATGTAGATTCATGAGTAAATGATGTAATGTGATGTATTTATAGATTCCTAAGGATATGTAAGTGAAATACATAGGTTCATGTATTGCATATTGAATAATAGCCGGTTTGAGTGGCCGTGTGGGCCAACCAAGTTAATTGTTTAGTTTGGTTGAAGTTAGTTATTTTCAGAATGTAAATCTCAGTGCTCTGGATGTGCGATCCATTACGTTGTATCTTCTATTTATTTCTTTCTTCTATTGAACTTTATTTTTGGTATACTTTGGGTGTGTGGCCCGTAGAGTTGTGGTCTCCGGCATGTAGCCGTTGAGCTTGTTTGGATAGGTCTTTCATGTTTTCATTATTTCAGGGACTTAATCTAAGGCTTTAAGCATAGGTCATAGTCAATTTTTAGGCAGAACTATATCCATTTCATCCCAAAATGTAAGAAATCACTAATACCTTTAGCTCTATAGGTAGGGGTGTTACTGGTAAATAGTGAAATTCATTTAATGAATTACACTCGAAAGCATTCAGAAGCCCTCTTGGATAACTTAGGTAAGGGCCAGCATGTTACTGCTCATATGACGTTCTATGGCTTTTTTGTCATATTTAAGATGCTTTATCAAGTAGTAAATCATTACTTTGTCAATTACTTGTGAAGTGTGTTAGATAAAAGAACAAGATGGTAGTAAGCTCCTAATGTGCGTGAATTTGTATTCTAAAGTGTCCTGTACGAAATCTGCAATTGTTAATTTATGAAAGGTGTTCATATTACTATGGCTATTATGTTGCTTGGGATGTTTTATCATGCTTTTGAAATAATTACGATTGTAAAGTAAAGTTGACGGAGTAGTTAAAAGTTTCAAAAGGGGATTCTTTTATGAAAGTTGTTATTCATGAGGAGAACACTTTGATCTTATGAATGATGTGAGAGCCTTGCATTATGGTTAGGTTCCAAAGAATTGTGCGGCCTATACATTCTAGGTCATGAAATTTCCAACGCGTTTTCTAGTTTCTAAAAAAATTAACCTATGCGTTCAAGTTAATATTGTCCTAACGAAACTAAGGTACATTATAGAGTTTGCTGTGTCCCGGGACCTTAAGTGTCTAGCGAATATGCGTTTTACCCGTATTGAGAAAGAACTAATGAGCAGTAACTATTGAACTCCCTGTGAATGAGTTTTGTTTCAAATAAGTGAAGTGTGGTGATTTTCTAAGGGTTTTAACCCCAAATGGTGTTCAAAAAGGGATTTAGGTTCTATTCCGCTAAAACTGAAAATGTGGTTTTACATTATTTGAATATGTCTTGCTTATAGGTGAGTGAAAATGCATTAAATGGTGCAAATGTGTCACTTTTATGAAGTTTTCATTTAGCATCCAATAGAATAAAGGTTTCAGTTTCATTCTACTGAAAGTTTGCGAAAGTGATATCTTATCTTACGTTACCAGTGTACCAATGGTAGTTTGACTGCTATTATGTAATGAATAGTGTGGAAATATTTTGGTTTTAAGAGTGATAGGTATTCATTAAGCTTATGGTTTGCTGACCACCTCTTTACCCCTTTTTTCCAGGTTTGGAGTAAGTTCTGTCTTCATGGAGGACAATTATTTTGTTTGCTATTACATGTTACAGGATGTCGATGCATTGCTTTATTTTGTTCAAGTGCTGTTCTTCCTATTTGATATAGGCGAAGCTATGTTTTTTGGACTTGTAATGTTATAGTACTGCGAACACAAATTTCGAGCCTAAAATAAATTAGACAAGAAATTAAGCAACAAATTGATTTTTTTGTATTTATATCAAAGAATGGCTACAGCCTCTGTATAACTGTTCCTAGAACAAGTTTAATAAATCCTCTGATTCAATCTCCCTGAGTAATCTTGAATGAGTTTGATCTTGAGACTGGGTCACGTGGCTTAAGCTCAATCAAAATGTGAGTTTGATCTCCACGTGTAGACAGCATGTGTTTAGTGTGCTTGTTGTCTTCTGCTAGAGAAAATTTCTTGAGCTCTTTTGAGTTCTTTTAAAATGTTGACCCCTAAGTTAGGGGGTAGCTCCCTTTTCGTAGAGAAGTCAGAGTTAGAGTTTTCCTTCTTATCTCTATTAAATGAAATAATTATTTATTTTCTGCATAGTGGCTCTTTTTAATTGGCTGCAATACATTTCCATTAAATATTTAATTTAATGGAACCCCGAAATTAATTTAACGCGTGGCATGTAGTACTTGGCTGAAATAAAGGTATTTAATTTTTCCACATGGCAGATGTTGGTTAGTTTTTAAAAAAATTACATTCTACAGCTACATTGTCAGGTTTGCTCCGTTGATCTCCTTAGGGTCAATGCCACCTATCCGTTCCCTAAACATGTTGTTATATTCTCTTGGGTGCAACATAAGTTGGTTTGATACTCGGATGTGTGACTCGTGAAGACTTTGTTCCTTTCTTTGAACTTTTAGTGGTTGCTTGTTATAAGTGACATAATTATTTCCTAACAGTGGATTTTCAGGTTGATTCATATTTGTCCTTGCTTAGTACCACTTTTCAAGCAGGGCGTAACACCTTTTTTGGCTTACAAAAAGAAAGGTTCCCATACTTTCCTACTTTATATGTCTTTTAAGTTCAATTTTAATGTTCAACTTAGTCTTATGGATTCCATAATAGAGTCTTGGCAATATAATACTCCTCCCAGGATAGGAGGGGTGTTACTATCTAGGCTTGTGCGGTTAAGCACTTAGACAATTGTGTAAATCACCACTAGGGCACAACTCCCACCAAGCCCAAGGTGTTTAGAATCAACACTCCCACCAAAGTAGGAGAGCCTCTTGAGACCAAGAAGGAATGCGAGACAGCCAATCACCCTCTTAATTAGTAGAGAATTTATGTCCAGAGAGGTATAGGAGTCATTCTCCTCATTGGTTTGATGGATGACCACCTTACAGCCTACCCAAGACAGTTCGAGTGGAACACGTCACAATGGTATAAGTGCAACCTTGGATGAGAATCAACACAAAGCTACCATCGTCTCATATAGAAAGGAGGAAACAAGGGAGGTGACTACAAAGCTAGTGATTCGAGATGAAGGCACAATGCACAAAACCATTTTTCTCCTTCATCTTCAGGATCCACAAAGCCCAGATTAATGAGCTCAAAGCTTGGGTTCGTCTCGTCAAGCATGAAGTTCTTAGCCTCAAAAGAAATGATCTAGAAATAGAAATAAAGCTTTCTATTCTAGAGTCACAAATAACCATAGCCTCTTTCATCCCATATCCCTCTAAAGATATTACAGGAATTCTAAAAAATAGAATTTCTTATAATTAATTCCTGCAAACTATTAGTTTTCAATGACTTCTCCATTAATACAATAGCTCTCATTAATAGCAGAGCTTATCAAAACTGTAAGCATACAAGAGAACATTTGTCTAGTGCAAATGGAGAATCGTTAAGTATCAAGTATAAGCTAAATAAAGGATGTACTTAAAATAATGATTACTGTTTCAAAAATGTTTTCTTAACAGTTGATAATATTATAAATGATGTTATTTTAGGTACTCCTTTTTAACCCATATTTATGCTTTTTACATTAATGAATCTATAGTTCACATAAAAATTATGGGAAAACAAATTCCTTTTAAATTCCTTGCCACTACTCGATAGAGAAGTGATTAGTTTACAAACATCCTCTATTTTCCAATAGATCAATGTCTTAGAAACAAAGTAGAATCAAATATTTCATCTACAGGAAGAAATTTTTTATCTTTGAATAGAAGAGCACTTGCAAAATCCCACTGTGCAATAAAAGATTTTAGACTTTGAACAAGTGATTAAGAGAAAAATATGCTCTGATCTCCCTAATGCTTTTTGGGAAAGAAATCACCTATCTCCTCAAGCATGAAGTTCTTAGCCTCAAAACAAATGATCTAGAAACAAAAACAAAGTTTTCTATTCTACATCACAAATAACCACGGCTTCTTTTACCCCATATTGCTCTGAAGATATCACAGGAATTCCCAAAAATAAAATTTCTAATAATTAATTCCTTCAAATAATTTATCAAGTCACCTTCCAAGAATGGTACTTAGTGGTTAAGTTAGTTGTCAATGACTTCTCGATTAATATAATACCTCTCATTGAAGGTGAAGCTTATCAAAATTCTAGTAAAGGGGGAATTGTCCCTACTAAATACTGCGAGTGTAGAAGAGAACATTTGTCTAGTGCAAGTGGAGAACCCTTAAGTATCAAGTATAAGCTAAATAAAGGATATATTCAACATAATGATTATTGTTTCAAAAATATTTTTTTTTATAGTTGATAATATTACAAATGACGTTATTTTAGATACACCTTTTTTAACCCAGATTTGTCCTTTTTATGTCAGTGAATTCGGAGTTCATACAAAAATTATGGAAAAATACATTTATTTTAACTTCCATACCACTGCTCAACAAAGAGAAGTGCTTAATTTGCAAACATCCTCTATTGTTTGACTAATCAATGTCTTACGAAGAAAGGAAAATCAAATATTTCAACTTTTGGACCAAATTTTCTATCTTCGAATACGAGAGCAATCGCAAAACCCCACTGTGCAACAAAAGATTTTAGACTTTGAACAAATCATCAAGAGAACATTATGCTCTGATCTTCCCAATGCTTTTTGGGAAAGAAATTTCCTATCTCCTCAAGCATGAAGTTCTTAGTCTCAAAAGAAATGATCTAGAAATAGAAACAAAGTTTTCTATTCTAGAGTCACAAATAACCATGGCCTCTTTTACCCTATATCCCTCTAAAGATATTATAGGAATTCTAGAAAATGAAATTTCTAATAATTAATTCCTTCAAACTATTTATCAGGTCACCTTCCAAAACTAGTACTTGGTGGTTAAGTTAGTTCTCAATGGCTTCTCCATTAATACAATAGCTCTCATTGATAGCGGAGCTTATCAAAATTGTTTTAAAGGGGGAATTGTCCCTACTAAATGTTGCGAGCATATAAGAGAACATTTGTTAGTGCAAATGAAGAACCGTAAGTGCCAGGTATAAGCTAAATAAAGGATATGTTCAAAATAATGATGACTGTTTCAAAAATATTTTCTTAATAGTTGATAACATTATAAATGATGTTATTTTAGGTACACTTTTTTAAAGCCAGATTTATCCTTTTTATGTCAATGAATCCAAAGTTCATTCAAAAATTATGGGAAAACAAGTTTCTTTTAACTTCCTTACTGCTACTCAGCAAAGAGAAGTTGTTAGTTTACAAACATCATCTATTTTCCATCAGATCAATGTCTTACAAACAAAGCAAAATTAAATATTTCATCTTTAGGAAGAAATTTCCTATGTTCGAATAGAAGAGCAGTTGCAAAATCCCACTGTGCAACAAAAAATTTTAGACTTTAAACGAGTGATCAAGAGAAAAATATGCTCTAATCTCCTAATGCTTTTTAAGAGAGAAAAAGGCATATTATTTCTCTTCCCTATGAAAAGGATTTTGATAAAGGAAACATTCCTACAAAAGCCTAGCCTATTCAAATGAATTTTGAGCTCCTTAAGCATTACAAAAAGGAAATTCAAAATCTTTTAGACAAAAGGCTTATACAACCTTCCAAGTCTCCCTTGAGTTGCACAACATTTTATGTTAATAATGCCGCTAGAAAGGAACGAGGAGTTCTAAAGCTAGGAATTAACTACAAACCTCTTAATAAAGTACTCCAAGGATTAGATATCCTATGCTAATCAAGAGAGATCTAGTAAACAAATTATACAATGCCAAGGTATTCTCAAAGTTTGGTATGAAATCAAGGTCCTGGCGAGGTCAAATTGTTGAGCCTGATAGATACAAAACTACATTTATAGTTCCATTAGGTCATTACCAATGAAATTTAATCCCCTTTGGTTTAAAGAAAGCTCCTTCAAAATCTCAAAACATTATGAATGATATTTTCAATCCTTATATGTCATTTATTGTTGTTTACATAGACATTGTCTTAGTCTTTTCCAACACTATTGATCAACATTTTAAACATTTGCACACATTTGCCCATGTTGTGGAAAACAATTGTGTGTGTGTGTGTGAATAGTGAACAATAGTTAAAATAGATAAAGAGGGTTTTCCCTCGAGATTAAAAAAATAAATAGAAAAGGGAGATAGAAGACCATAGAAAAGGGTATGAAATCAAGGTTCTAGCAAGGCTAAATTGTTGAACCTGACAGGTACAAAACTGCAATTATAGTTCCATTTGGTCATTACCAATGAAATTTAATGTCTTTTGTTTAAAGAATGCTCCTTCAAAATTTCAAAACATTATGAATGATATTTTCAATCCTTACATGTCATTTATTGTTGTTTACATAGACAATGTCTTAGTCTTTTCCAATACTATTGATCAACATTTTAAACATTTACAAACATTTGTCCATGTTGTAGAAAATTTTTTTTTGGTGTGTGTGCATCTGAATAGTGAATGGTAGTTAAAATAGATAAAGAAGGTTTTCCCTTTGAAATTAAAAAAATAAATAGAAAAGGGGAAATGAAAATAATGACAACTAAAATAATAATAGAAGACCATAATAAGGTACAGATTAACCATTCATCAGACCAAAATCATGAGAATGGAGAGTACACTTTAACCCATAGTTTGTTTTACACATTTTAGCCCTATTATAAGAGGATCATATTGAACAGTTGTCACATAATTTTTAAAAATAAATATTGTGGCCATAAATTTGTACTTAGTGAACGCAACATCAAGGGATCGATTTTCACATCATTTAGATTGTGTGAGTATGAGTTGTAGCTGTGCAAAGTAAATTGTGCAAGGCATGATGGAAGATTCGGGGTATATAGTGTACTCTCTAAGATTTAATACTGAGATGTTATTCCTATGATAAGGGATATAGTGGACTCATTTTGATTCATAACATGAGGATAGGCTAAAAATACCCTATGTATGTATGTCGTCTTGATAAGTAATATCTTGTAAGTTAAGCAATGGCAACCCTTGATTTTGGCCATGGTGGCTAGACATGGTTTTAAAATTTATGTTCCCTTTTATGGTGAGCAGTTTGATGCAAGATGAGATGATTCATGCTTAATATGGGATGATTCATGCTCATTAAAGTATGAGGTTGTGAAATAAATATATAGATCTCGTATTCTACGTGCTAACACGAGGTATAAATCCCCTAAGAATAGTGGGGTGATTGGAAACTTTGAAGTGCCATGAGAACAATCCTTCAAGATTAGTGGGGTTGAAGAAGTGTGCAGTATAATTGAATAACCAAGAGTTAAAGATGTTGAATTCATGCATGAATGTGATATGAAAGGTTACTCATTGAAAGGAACAATGATTCTTGAGTGTGGCTGATAAGGTAATAGCCTTGATTTAAACTTACTCCATCTTACAATGTCGATTTCTTCGAGAAATAGGAAATCATATGTTGCAGAGTTAAAAGGAAATTCAATTAAGAAGCTATTAAAGAAATGCTATTACAAGGTGAAGCATTCCTAGTGCATCACATAATACTTATAGAGTGGGTCAGCATTTATTAAAATATCATATCTGATTCGACGTATTGTATATTCCATAATCAGAAGGCTGCACAAAATTTCCTTTACAACTCCAAAGCCAACTTTTAGTGAACTGATGGAGCCATTACGGATACTCCTGACAAGATTGCCTATATAGGGTAAGGATGTAAGAAGCCGCATTCTGCAGCATTTTGAGAGGCTGTGAGAGTGCTTGCGAGAGCGGATATGTGCAAGGCACATTTAAAATCACGTAACCTTATGTGAGATCAAGAAAGCCTATATACTACGTAACATGTTACCTTGGATTCATGTTCAACTGTAAGGTTAAAGGGTAGAGCATGTATTATACAATAGATTAACATCTTCACTCTAGACATTTGAACTTGTACATTATTTTTAGAAAATAATTGGGTGATTATTGTATTACAATAAGCATTTTTTAAAAATAAATATTTTTGATTTTTACAAAAATTATAGGTTTCATAAAGAGGAAATAAAATTAGAGGCTGGACTAATTGGTGTAAAATTTCTCTTCTTACATACATAAAACTAAGAGTAAAAAAGCCCATTTTGGTGTACCTTAGTTAATATTTAGACTCAATTAACTAACTAAATTGAATTATTGATTAATTTTTTCATATCTTTTGAGATATGATAAGAGATGTCTTTTAGGCTACAAAGAGAAATTTCTCTTGAAACATGAGGATGCATGCCCTTTTGGACATGTAGGTTTCATCGTCTATAAATAGAGGATTCCATCTCACTCTGGCGGATATAAACAAGAATGTGTGATGGGAGACGATGAGATGGAAAGTAGAAGAACTGATGAGACAAAAAGATACACCAAAACCCGCTAATCTTTACGCATCACACCTATATTAACTGAGCACTCAGGGTTCTTGATAAGAGAATAGAGAATGGTGTAAAGACTTATCTATTCTCACATTATAGGCATTGTATCCTAAGACTTGCACTAATGGTGGAGATTACTACTCCTAATATGACTTCTGAGAAGTATCTCACCCATAACATTATGTCATTTTCAACCCATTATTATGCCATAATAAAAAAAAATTTTCTCCACATCTTAATCCTTTTCATATAACATATTATTTGTTGTTAGAGCCTTTTGTTTTCCTCACTTCTTCCCTATTGCATTATTACACATAACTTCTGTTTCGAGAACTTTCTGTACCTTGTTGAAGATGATGTGGGACAAAAGGTCGAGCTTACGTGATGGCATGTGCAGATCAACTTGTGGGCTCCTCTCCCTGGTCAAACCTACAAAAAAGGCACCCCTACATTGTGGTCCGGGGAACGCCTCTCCGATGGTCAAGTCAGAGGAGGCTCCAAGGGAGACAAATGCGGTAAAGAGAGAGAGAGAGTAGAGTCAATTGTGTCAGAGTGTGAATCCTTTTTCCGAGATAGGTAGGTGAGTATTTATAGCTCCTGTAGCAAGGGGTACGATAGTAACTTCATGCTGGCGATCCCCAAAGGGGGATGCTCTCTGGTTTGTACCATTTAGGCCTCTGGTGGGAGCCCCAAGAGGCCCATTTGGGCCCACTACGCCCGGTTGGGCCTGTCTTGCGATTGGGTATCCTTAGGCATTCCAAAGAAAATCATATTTTCCGGATCATTTAGCCCCCCACATTTTACCTACACGCTGGCCCGGCTGGATAGTCATGGAATTTTCTCAGTGTAACGAAGGTCGGCGGATCTTCGGGAAACGCACTATCATTGGTTGGCTACCCTCTCCTAATCTGACAGTTGGCTGTTGGTTAGTGCCGTTTTTGGGTTTCTGAGGCTAGCTGGCGTTACGAGATCCTGTTAGCTTTGGGATATAAAAAGGAGATACCTCAGAACCTTTATTTGCACCGCGCATTTGGGTACCCTTGCTCCAAAGCTCCTTCCCTTCTAATATGGGGTTCCCCCGCTCGCTGACAACTGACGAAATGGCGCTCTACGCTCTTGGTAACTTCGAGTGATATCGTAAGGACGTGGCATTTCCTCCTCGACCGCTACCATCTGATTACGAGGAGCTATGCCCGGACTTTGTCTTTGCTAAGGATGAGGAGTACACCCGGGACTATAAGGTTCCTAAGTTACCCCAGGTTGTATTCCTCGCGGTGCTCCTTAATGACGCCATGAAGCTCGGCATCCTATGTGGGTGGATGATCAGGATAATAGAGTCAGCCCTCAAAGAGTTATAGTGGAGCACCTTCCAGGCATAGGTAGGGCGTAATAGGGGCAGGATCTTGGAGGCCCGCCAACAGGAAGCACTCAGCGACTCAAAAGAGGAGGAGAGCTCGGGGTCAAATGACCAAACCCCCATCTCCAGTGATGGCAGTGAGGAGTGAGGCTTAGCTAGCAATGACCTCTGGGGCGTGCATTCTGTGTGTCTTTTTTTTTTGGGTACTTTGTAAGCATTTGTAATAAAATAATGGCCTTCTTTACGGGAGCTTTGCCTTAACTTTGGTGTTTTTGCTTGCTTCCACTAACTAGGCAGCTCGGTTATCAGCTATGTGATGTTTTGAGGCTCAGCCCTTCGGGCTAGTACCTAAATGGATAGCCTCATGGTCTTTCTCTATGACGGGGAGCCTTTTGCGATGGTGACATCTGTGCTGGATACTAGGTAATCCATCGTCACATGGCCGGAGCTGAAGGGTGCATCAATGCGAGGGCATCTTAGGAATGTGTGGTCCCCCTTTAGCCCCTTCTATTCCCCTCTGCAAAGGAGGAGCATGCATCCCCACGAAAGATCACTTGGAAGCACTCTCGAACCATTTTATAGAGAGAGAGTGAGAGAAGAGTTCTAGAGAGAGTTACGGTTTTCCATCCTCATCATGGCTTTTCCCCCCTTTCAGGACACGGAAGAGATGGCTGATCATGTTAGGGAAACCTTCAAGTGGCATCTAAGGAGGGCCTCACGTCCTCCTCATTTGCTCCCAGAAGATTAACGGGACCTATGTCCGAGCTTTGCCTTGCCCGATGAGGAGGAGGCTGCGCGCGACTTTAACATTCCAGAGATGGTGCAGGCCACTTTCTATACGATCCTTCTTAACGCGACCCTTGAGGGCTTGCGATGGACTACTTTCGAATCATGGTTAAACGTTAGCAAGCGTGCCCTCCTGGAGGCGCAGCTCCGCGAACGGATTCCTCTAGAAAGCGGTCCTGGGCCTATGGGTGGCCAGGAGGAGAGTTCGGGCTCGAATGACCCCCGGCCCCCTTCTAATGATGAGTACTCATGGTCTTTCTTTATTGCTCGTTCCTTCGTTATGCTCTTTTTTTTTTTTACCCTTGTACCGACAATCCGTGATTATTAATAATGATAAAAAGTCACCCCCACACGATAGGGTTTGATTTCCTCGCAGATGTTACCATGCTTTTCTCCCTATCACAATCCCACATAGCTATAACGACCAACTCTCATCCTCGTCGAGCCTCCGGCCCTTTATAGGGTTTGGGAGGTAACTCACGGTCCAAGGATCATGTTGCTGGACCCTGGGTCCAGAAGGGACGGGGATTTGTAGCGGTTAACCACGAGTGGTACCACAGGGCCATGAGTCCCTTTTGAGGGCTGAGAGATATGTGAGGTAGCCCCTAGTGTGGAAGTGCCACATGGTGTGAAGGGAGTGGTGTCTCGATCTTGACACCTCCTTGGGGGCGAGCCATCTTTTACCCCACTTGCCTCGTTTTATAAAGGTAGAGTGGAACTTCTTCGTGGAGGATCACTTGTCTTGTCGCCTCAACATTTGTAGAGAGAGAGTGAGCGTGTTATAGAGAAAGAAGAATCTCCTCATGGCTTTTCCCGACTTCTTTAGCACCGAGCAAACAGCCCATTACGTCAGGGCGACCTTTCTTTGGTTTTTGAGGGAGGACTCCCATCCTCTGCGACCACTTTATGAGGATTACCATGGTCTCTGCCCCTACTTCACCCTCAACATGGCCAAAGAGTCTGCCCAAGACTTCTGCATACCTGAGATGACTCAGGCCATCTTTTACGCCATGGTGCTCTAGAATGCGGTGGAACTGGGAGTCACAAGCGAGGTAACGGGTGGTACAATGGCGTCAATTCTGAAAAGTCTAAGCTGGGACATCCTTGAGTCTTGGTTGGAGAGGAACAAGAAAGCTCTGCGGAGAGCGCAGCTTCCTAGGCTCACCGACCTGGGGGGCGTCGCTGAGCGGGCGGACGACCAAGAGGAGGACTCGAGGTCAAGTGACGCCCCTCCCCTTTCCAGTGATGAGGAGTAGGCGTAGGGTCCTTTTGTATCTCGCTTCTTCTCATTGTCTTGTTAGCTTCTTGTAAAAGTTGATCTGTAGCTATTCATAATGAATAATGAAAGGTGATATCGTCCCGTAGGGACTTGATTTTCCATTTAGTGCTCTTGCATTGTTCTTTACACGACATCCCAAATAGACTTACATTCCCCAGCCCTTAAGCAAAGCTGTAGGACCCTTAGCCCCCATTGGAGCTAAGGGTGTATCGGCCGGCCCTAATGCCGAGCTATAGTACCCTTAGTCCCCTTGGGGATAAAGGTGTATCGACTGACCCTACGACCGAGCTGCAGGACCCTCAGCCCCCATTGGGGCTATAGGTGTATCGACCAGCACTGCGGCCGAGATGCCGGACCCTCAGCCCCCATTAGGGCTACAGGTATATTGGCCGATCCTGCGGCCGAGCTACAGGACCCTTGTCCCCTATTGGGGCTAAAGGTGTGGCCCGGCTTTGGGGCCGAGCTATAGGACCCTTGCCCCCCTTGGCGCTAAAGGTATGTCGGCCTGTCTTAGGGCTGAGCTATGGGACCCTTAGCCCCCATTGGGGCTAAAAGTGTGTCAGTGGGCTTGAGGCCGAGCTTGAGAGACCTCTGCCTCTCTTGGGATTAAAGGGTTCAGGGGAAGAATTGCAATCGTGAGGGTTGGCTCTCAGATGCCATGTGTTGCTTTTGGTGCCACGTGTCATGATGATGTCCCCTGGAATCCCTGGAGAAGAGTGCCTCCCTTCCTCCTTGTCTTACCTCGCTTATATAAGGGAAGTCGAATCTCTTGGGTCGAGTCATTTCTTTGCACTCTCATAAATTTCTTAGAGAGAGAAGTGAAGTTATAGAGAGAGAAGCTCTACCTCTCCTTTAGTCTGTATTAAAACTCACTGTAACGTCTTCATCCCCTCCCTTTGAATCTTCAAAGGGTCTGTGTGTAGCTTCATCTCTGTCTTCAACACCCCCTTCAACCCTTCATCCTCTTCCCAGGTACGTTTCTCGTGCCTTTCTAAAAGGGTCACATCTTGTATTGTATTTATATAAATATGTCTTCATCTTATTCATTGAGTGGGAAGGTCCCTGAGAGATTGGCCGGCCCCCAAGTGGAGGGCCACCATCCTCAGTTTCCAAACCTTCGACCCTAATTGATGGCCGGTTGTTTTCACACATTCCCCCCAAAGAATCAATTTGGGGAACCAAAGAAAATCCCCTATGTCGTGTCGATATTTGAGCCCGGCACCCCCTCGTGGTCTAACTGCAAGTACTCCTCGACTCCTAGTATCATCAGTAATCAGGAGGATGTCGTTTATCCGTGGGAAATTGATGTGGCGATTGACTGTATGTTTGACTTTCAGGAACGTAGAATGGCCAAGACCAAGACGATTACTTGGCTGAGGAGTCCTAACGAGCTTCTGGCCGAGGGAACTTCCGAAGGTAATCCTCGCTCCTCCTCTGACTCCCATAGGTCGAGTGTTGAAGTTGAGTTAATTCCACCAGCACCAGCTCTTCCTTAGAGGGGGAAACAAGTAGCTCGGGACGGGTTGTGCTTAGGAAGAGAGGCCGCGCTCGGGAAGAGCCGGTCCAGGAAGTTGTAGCCGAGGGCACGGTTTTCCCAGGGGCCTCTTCGCGCTCAGACCTCTAGGATGGACCGAGCACTCATTTCGCCAACCCAAAGGTTATGGCTTCCCTAAAAAGGTCGGCTCTGGAGGATAAGCACCTCCTGCCCGCGGGGTACAGATTTGTACTTCCAAAGGCGGATGCCACTGTAAATAAGCCTCCCGCCAAATGCATAGCGGTATATCGAGTGGCCTTTTCCTACGGCCTAAGGTTCCCACTCCATCCAGTGATCGTGAATATCCTGAATAAATACGAGCTGGCGCCTACGTAGATTATGCCCATGTCCTGGCACAACATATGTTCTTTTATGACAACGTGCGAGTTGCGCAGGTTGACGTACATGGGCCGTGTGTTTGTGCAGGTCCACTCGGTCCAAAGGGCTCCCAGCGAGATAGGGGACCTTGGGTGGTATTGCTTCAACAATAAGAAAGGCTCCATGACGGCCATCAAGAAAAAGTCCAAAGTGAAGAATTAGAAATACATCTTTCTTTTCATACGCCGCCAAGTGGGTTGGGGTGATCTACCCGATTGGAATGAGGGGAAGCTGGTTCGCAATCCGCATGGAGAGTAGACCAATGCTGAGAAAAGGATGGCTCAGCACTTTCATTTTTACGTTTGGGAGGACGACTGTCCTAGGCTGATTCCTTCCTTCATAGCTCGGGTGGTGGATGCCCAGAAAGCGCCTGAGTGAAAACGGAGAAAATTAAATGACAGATAGCCTATGAATTGGCTCCCTAGGCTGAAATATTTTACTAACGACTTTTTTTTGGCAGCTGCTGGCCTTCTTATCCTTAAAAATTTTTCTAAGGGTACTTGACGCCCCTCTTGTGGTTTAGTTTTTTTCTTTTGGCTCTGACCTAATTCTCTTTTGTCTTGTGCAAAGCAAGCACGGGTGAAGCTATTGCCTCTCGAATCTGGGGATGCCACGGCAGAGCAGGTCACTACTAAGGTTGAGCGGGTCCGTGAGGAAGAGCAGCGCAAATGCGTAGAATGCAGGCCAAGAATGTTTGGGTGCTGCGCCTCCTACTATTTTCCTTTGTAGCCCTTTACTGAGGGGAAATTGCTTATTGTCCCTACCTCTTTTAGGCCCCGTTGCTGGTGCCCTATGGCAAGAAACCTATTATGGGATCCCTGAACCTTCCTCGTTTGGGTTCCTGCAAATGACCGCGGGGTGAGAGCGGACCGGATGCTGCTGCGGCATCTGCTCCTACCCCCCTGAGAACCGATGATCCTTCTTCTAAAAGCAAAGGGGCTGAGGGGGTTGACCAGCATCTGCAGCCTGGGGACCGATGCCTCTGCTAAGTGTACCTTGGTAAAGAAATTGGCTAGGTCGTGGTCACTAGCGCTGGCTGACTCTGCTCAACCGCCCGTAGTCGATGAAGAGCAAGTGGCCATTGCTAAGGTGAGGTTAAGTCCACGATGTTTTATGTTGTTACTCTTTGCTCCTTTTTATCTGAATGTATCGAGTTTTCTCCAAGTCCTTACCCGAGTACTGAAGTTGGCGAGGTCAAGGTCGTCTATTCCTACTCTGGAGAAGCAGATCCGCAACCTCGAGAGCTCGGACGCCCTCCTGTGGGGGCAAATTAGCTACCTTTAGGTCGAGCGCCAAAGCTCAAAAGTGACGGTAGCCAAGTACAAGCATCGCCTAGAAAAGCTGAAAAGAGATAAGGAGGCCCTGGAGGCCGAGAAGAAGGACCTGGAGCGCCAGCTAGAGGAGGCTCGCTCCCGAGCAGAGGTCAAGGCCGAGAAGTCGACCAAGGCAAAGGACCAGGGCTATCGTCAGGGCTACAACCAGAGCACCGAGTTCTTCCGGGAGGTCCTGCTAACCATGGTGCCTGACGCCTTCAGCACAGAGGGCTACTTTGAAGTGTACATCAAGTACGCAGAGGATTACTGTTAGGCCCGAGCCGAGGGTCAGGACCCTGAGTTGGTGGAGTTTAACCTTCATGGTCAGGTGCCGAGGCTTCGGGCAGTGATCATAATGAAGACCCTGATGTTTAGGGCCTCTAACGCCTTACTTCTTTCGTCTTTCTTTTTGACCATTGGTGCTTGTACTCCTGCTCTTATTCAATCAATAAAATGTTTCTAAGTTTTCAGCACGGAGCCTTCTGTATTATCACTTGCTTTTCTACTTGCTATTTCGCTTATTACCATTTGTTTGCCTGTCTTTGCATTTGCCTTGTTAATTTGCTTATGCCTTGTGAGGATGGTGGCCCCTGGGTGAAATGACAAGTAGGGGATAGGGATAAGGACCCTTAACCTCGATTTGGGCTAAAAATATATCGACTTGCCATTAGGACGTGCTTAAGAACCTTTAGCCTCCATTGGGGCTAAAGGTATAGCAATCGGCCATGAGGCTGTGCTAAAGAACCTTTAGCCCCCATTAGGGCTAAAAGTATAGCGACCGGCCATGAAGCTGTGCTTAAGAACCTTTAGCCCCTATTGGGGCTAAAAGCATAGTGACCGACCATGAGGTCATGGTTAAGAACCTTTAGCCCCCATTGAGGCTAAAAGTATAGCTGCTTAAGAACCCTTACCCCTATTGGGGCTAAAAGTTATAGCGACCGGGCATGAGGCCGGGCGTAAGAACCTTTAGGCCCCATTGAGGCTAAAAGCATAGCAACCGGCCATGATGCCATACTTGAGAACCTTTAGCCCCCATTGGGGCTAAAGTATAGTGACCGGCCATGACACCGTACTTAAGAACCCTTAGCTCCCATTGGGGTTAAAAGTATAGGGACCGACAGTGAGGGCGTGCGTAAAGAAGAGTACCAGACGATGCGGTGTATCCGAAACGGCCTTTGCGGCCATTGTATTTATTGCATGGAAAACATAAGTACATAAATGTTATGCTTGGACAAAGGACACGTGCTAGTAGTAGTACTTTTGTAGGTTGCTGCTCTGCCATATCTGTGGAATAGGCGTTCTACTGGGGTCTCTGAACGATACGTGCCTGGTCATATCTGGGTAGTGACCTTATACGGTCTTTCCTAATTTGCGGTTAGCTTGCCGTGTTCGCCTGCACGAACTACGGCCTCAGTACGACAAAGAATGAAATCTCCTATGTTGATTGGGTGGAGTTTGATGGCACGGTTATGGAAGCGTGCGATGCATAGCTTGAAGAGTGCCTCTCGGAGGGGGGCATTATCGCGGACTGAGGGTAGGAAGTCCAATGCTTCTCGGAGCGCAGCGTTGTTCAGCTCTTCTTGGAATGTGGTGAGACCATAGGTGTGAAGGGCGACTTCAACGGGCAGAACAGCTTTCGGCCCATATGCCAACATGAATGGTGTTTCACCTGTTACAGTCTTTTCAGTGGCCCTTAATGACCACAGGATGCCATGCAGCTTATCGGTCCATTTACCCTTGGCGTCGTCTAGTTTTTTTTTGTAAGCCGTGATGGATGACCTTGTTAACAGCTTCAGCTTGGCCGTTGGTCTGAGGATGGGCAACAGCTATTGATAAGTACTTAATATGTACATCTTTTTAGGGCTATTTTGCCTCGTTTTTAGGAGTATTTTGTACTTAATGATGTTGTTTACTCTCCTATTCTCGATTTATACTTGGGTGTAGTTGTTTTATGTGTTTTGCAGGATTTTTTGCCTTTTAACCCAACATTTACGCTTTAATGGCTGTGTTTTGACCTCCCCCAAGGCCATCTATGAATTGTTACGCTCATGGAGCAAGAACAGAGCAAGAAACTGGTTCCAGCATAGATGCGGTCAAACCGTGGTAGATGCCATGGACCGTGGTAGACCTGTAACTGTTGCCTCTTCATTTTCCCTCGGCTGTGTGGCTGAGATCAACTTGAATTTCCTACAAAAAGCGACGTTCAGTAGCGAAGAAGAGCAATCCCTAGCAAGCAAAGCAAGTAAAGTTAGCCTAGTGAAGATTCGTTTAGTTTATTTTTCTTTAAATTTTGTTCTTTGCTTAGTTTTGTTTTTGCTTTTGTGTGAGTTTCAAGTGTGAGAGTTTTGTTCCTGAGGCGGTTCTGAAGCCCTTGGTGAAGGCCATCTCAGTTGAGCCCCTTCCGCTCAGATTTCACCGATTTTTGGTTAGTTTGTTTATCTTTTATCATGTCTGAGTAGTTTTCTTAGTCTAGGAATTTAGTAGTTTTTGGAAGTGTATTTAATCATGTTTTAGTTTATTCAATTGTGCTTATTTTCATGATTGGTTTGATTTCGTTCTATCAAGTGTTTGATATGTTGTGAGTTGATTTTTGGCCAAAATTTACTTACACACTTGAAACAATCGAGTGAACATTCGAAAGACGACATTTGGTTGTTAGACTGCTTGAGTAGACTTAGCATAAACCTCATCTCAAAAGAGAGGTTTATATATTAGGAGGGCTAGTAAGTAATCAAAGACTTTGAACTTGAATTAAGTCAAATTAGTTTGAAAGAACGACGTTTGATTAGTTTAGGCAAATTTGATTGATTTCAAAAGAATAGATCAAGTCTCTAGAAAAGATTACAATTCCTCGGAATTAACCAATTAGAGAATAGCACATGTTTATTAATTTTGATCCAATTCTCTTCCATAGCTGCGAAAATTCCTAGACGTTTTTCTCTTATTGATTTAGACGTTTTTCTCTTATTAATTTAGACGTTTTTTCTCTTGTTGATTTAGACGAGTTTATTTGCAGTAGTTAATCAAAACCACTTGAAACAGAGTTTTACTTAGCATATTCTGACAAGACTAGGCTCGATAGATTACTTTAGTCCATGTGGAACGATATCTTTTATCTATACTACAACTACGCGTGCACTTATGGCAGTGGTCAGCTGTAAACCAGGCCAAACAGCCGAGGGTGCTCAGGTAATCTGTGACTTTGGTAGTATCAAACTAACGTCCGTTGTCGAAGACCATTGTGCGGGGGACTCCAAAGCGAGTGATGATGTTTTTCCATATGAACTTTCGCACTTCAGCTGCAATGATGATCGGGCCACGTCTTCTTCTTCTATCCACTTGGTGAAATAGTCTACAGCGACAAAAAGGTACTCGCGCGGACCCGTGGCTTTAGGGAAGGGCCCAAGTATGTCTATGCCCCATGTAGCAAATGGTAAGGGGCTGACAATGGGTGTCAAAGGGGTGGTGGGCAGTCGTTGAACTGGAGCAAACTTTTAACACTTGTTGCAAGCGCGAACTAAGTTCATAGTATCTTCTCGCAGACTTAGCCAATAGTATCCGGTTCGTATTGCCGTCACCGCAAGAGCGCAGCACCCTATGTGGGAGCTGCACACCCCTTCATGCAACTTCTCCAATATCTTCTTCCCCATCTCCGAGGTTACACAGTGCAGAAGTGGTCGAGCGAAAGATCACTTGTATAGGATCCCGTCATATAGTATAAACCAGTTTGCCCGTCTCTTTACCTAGTCGGCCTCCTTAGAGCTCATGAGTAGGGTACCATCAGCTAGGTACACGCGAATGGGATCCATCCTTGTCAAACTCCGGTCCAGCACGAGCACCTCATGAGGGTCGATGCTTCTTTTCGTCAGCGTTTCCCATTGAATGCACTTCAGCTTCCCATCTTCGGAAGAGCTTACTAATTTTCACAATGCATCAACCTACTGGTTCTCCGACCGGGGGATATGTGTTATTGAGAAATGTTTAAGCAACTTGGTAGCCTCTCGTACCCGCCGAACGTACGCCGCCATAGTATCATCTTTTACCTCGTACTCCCTATTGAGTTAGCTGACCACCAGCTAAGAGTCCGACAATGCTGGGACCAAGTCGGCCCCTGCGGTCTTGTATAACTCTATTCCTACTATCAACACCTCGTATTCAGCCTTGTTGTTCGATGCCTTGAACATGAACATTAAGGCATGCTCGTGTCACTCCCCCCAAGGGCTTTCGATGATCAGGCTAGCCCCGCTCCCGCCTTTGGTGGACGAGCCATCCACATAAAGGTTCCACAATGGAGGGAGTGGGCTGCTATCCTCAATAGTGACGGTGCTTTCGGCCAGGAAGTCTGCCAGAGCCTAGGCTTATATATCCCACTGAACTTCGAAGACGAGGTTGTACTGTGATAACTCAACGGCGCACTTCAAAAGCCACCCAGAAGCATCCAGTATTTGGAGGATGTTTTTCAGGGGTTGGTCAGTGAGGACAGTGACCCTATGTGCCTCGAACTAGGGTCGTAACTTTCAGCTGGCCATCACCACCGTGTAGGCGAACTTCTCTATGAGGGGGTAGTTCACCTCGGCCCCGGCTAGAGCGTGACTCACATAGTACACAGGGATTTGTTCCTTAGCCCTCTCCACCAGCAATACGACACTAATAGCCTATTCTGAGATGGCAAAGTAGAGTTAGTGTGTTTCCCACGGAGGGGGCTGGCGATCCTAGGCAGATGAGCCAGATAGGTTTTCAATGCTTGGAATGCTTCATCCGCTTCCTTGTCCCAAGTAAAGTTAGCGTGTTTGTGTAGCACACGGAAGAAAGGCAAGCACTTGTCAGCGGATCTGGACATGAATCATCTAAGGGCCGCAAGGCATCCCGTCAACCGCTAGACCTCCCTGATGTTGCGCGGTGGCTTCATGTCTAACACGGCTTGGATTTTGTCGAGGTTGGCCTCGATTCCCTGGCTGCTAATCATGAACCCGAGGAACTTGCCTAACCGAACTCTGAACACACTCTTCTTTGGGCTAAGCTTTATCCCATACGTTCGAAGAATGTCGAACATCTTCCGTAGATCTTATCCATGCTCGGCATCGAGCATGCTCTTTACTATCATGTCATCCACGTACACCTCCATAGTCTAATCGATGAGGGGCTCAAATAGTTTGTTTACCAGCCGCTGGTACGTAGACCCCGCGTTCTTCAGCCCAAAAGGCATCACCTTATAGTAAGGTAGGCCGCGATCAGTCATGAATGCAGTCTTTTCTTGATCCTCTGGGCATAGAGGTACCTGGTGGTACCCAGAGAAGGGGTCTATGAAGCTCAGCAGGGTGTGCGCGGATGTGGCGTCCACGAAATTATCGATCTTCGGGAAAGGGTAACTGTCCTTTGGGCAGGCCTTATTCAAGTTGGTGAAATCTACCCACATCCTCCAAGCCCCGTTGGGCTTTTTTATAAGGACGACGTTTGAGATCCACTCAGGGTACTGGCACTCCCTGCTGAACCTTGCTTCGAGTAGCTTCTGCACCTCCGCGGTTGCCGCAACTGCTCTCTCCGGACCCATGTGTCACTTCTTTTGAATGACTGGGTTTGTGTAGGGGGTCTATGTTTAGTCTATGCTCATGACGGCAGGATCAATGCCGGGCATCTCCTCCGGTCCTGATGGAAATCCCTCCATCCCTTTTGTTACAAAAGAATCAAATCAAATTAGGTAATCTTATTATGCTGGTTTAAGGATAAATAAATCATCCAAGTTTTGATTAAGCATTGAAACTGCAGGGCAATGGTTAAATAGAGCAGCTGACCCGTTTTTGTGTGCATAATTTCTCAAACATACTAAGGGTTTATGTCTAATATTTTTTGATGGATTTGAAGATCAAGATGTTAGCTTTCCAACAAATTAAGTTTCATCCAATTTGGACTTCATTTGGTCGTTCAAATCAGCAATTAAACCCAAGGTGTCAAAACTGCCCAGCAGGGCCAGGACGACCCCGGTTTTGTTTTTTTATTTCTTATGATATAGTTTAGCTTAAGTATTGAATTTTTACATATTTTGGGTCCACAAGATCTTAGCTTTCATTTCCAATTGGAATTACCAGATTTGGAGTTCAATTGGTTAGTGAGCTAAGCTAATTAGTAAACCTGTGCTGTTTTGGAGTCCAATCTGCACGGTTTTAGGAATCAAGCTGATTCAAGGGGCAAATGACGTCCAATTGCTATGATTCAAAAAGGATGGTAATCTAGACATCTTGAGGTTTCCATACATGTAATAAACGTAGCAATTAGTCATCATTTGAAGTGTCAAGCATGCGTTGCAAGTTGAGGCAGAAACCGGCTGACTGACACCCGGTTACTTAGCCTAGTAGTTTTCCTCCTTCAAGGGGTTTGCTTAAGGTGGAAGACTGCCAACTAGGTCAGTTTGAGCTGCTTGATAAACCACCACCCAGCTGCTTGTGAGAGAGACACGTGGAGCAAATGAAACACCACCATTTTGCAAGCTCTCATTCGACCACTCAAGCATGACATAGCACACATGCATTTCTCAGTCCTTTTGAGGTGGCTAGCCGTGCACTCTTGCCTTCCTAGCTGGGAAATTGAGTCATTTACATTCCTTAATGCAAAGGAAAAGGCTTAGGAAGATAAATTAAGTGCTTTGTAATATAAACCTTCAGCTTATGTGTGTTTTAGCTTAAACCGTGCATTACTTAGCATAGGATTAGTTTAATGACTTTCCTTGCCTAGAAGGAAAGCCCTTTTCATGTAATCACAAGGCTATATAAGAGCCTTGGCTGCACTTTTGTAAAACAACAAGCTTGAGTATTGAAATTAAGAAAAGACTTTATGTCTTGTGTTCCTCTGAAACACTTAACTTGCTTATCCTTAATTAGGCCGATTAAGGTGGTGTCCAAGTGAGTCTTAATCATTGATTAGGTGGTGTATCTTATCCTAATCAAAGGTTAAGGGCCCTAAGCTAAGTGATTAGTGGTGTATCTTATCTAATCACAAGGCTTAGAACTATCCAAATTCCATTGAATTCACTTAAAGTTCATGAAGTTAGCTTTTGGATTCCTTAAACCATAAGCTCTCTCTTTTCGTGTTCTAATCAGTGAACTTCATTCCCCACGTCTCCTTTTCCTTTTCATATTCTTTTCAAGCTCAATCATGGCCAAGGTTTCTTGCTTTGATTTAGTTTGAGTGCAAACACAAATCCATCTCAAACTGTGAGGAGTCACAAATCTAGGCGTGCTAGGCAGAACTTTGGCACGGTCATACCGTATCCTTAAGCACAGCCGTGCGTCCTTGGATCCATGAGTTTTTCACTTGAGTTGATCGTGTTCTTGTTGTAAGTTAGCTTGGGTCATTCCTACCCTTGAGACTTACATCAATTTTAGTATCAGAGCAAGTTCAGATCCTTGCCTGAACTCCACGCTCCCAAATTCAATCCAAACACAGTCAAGCATAAACCGTTCCTTCCTGCGATCACAATGAGTACTAGCATGTCTGTGGAAGAGAAGCTTGAAGTTCTTTCCAAGCAAATGCAAGAAATGAGTGTGAGTAATCAAGAACTCAAGGCTCGAAATGAGTACTTGAGAAAACAACTTGGAAACTACATGAAGCAAAAGCAAAAGGCGTGTGAAGAACCCATCCATTCCGAACCATGGAGGCAAGAACAAGTGTTTAGCCATACTCTTGATTCATCTAGTGAAGATGAACCATTGAGAATGACTAGACAAGACTCACGGAATCAAGCTAGTGCAAATGATTTCAAGGTTGAAATTCCAGAATTTGAAGGCAAGCTTGATCCTGAAGATTTTTTGGATTGGTTACACACAGTTGAAAGAGTTTTTGAGTACAAGGACATCCCAGAAGACAAGAAGGTGAAGCTGATTGCTTTAAGGCTTCGTAAGTATGCTTCTCTATGGTGGACTAACTTGTGTGCCAAAAGAGTAAGAGAAAGGAGGTCCAAAATCAGAACTTGGGAGAAGATGAAGTCAAAGCTCAAGGCTAGATTTCTTCCTTCTACCTATGTTCAAGATTGCTACTCTCAACTCCACCATTTGAACCAAGGTAATTTGAGTGTTGAAGAATACACTCGTGAATTTGAAAAGCTTGTAATTAAGTAGTGATATTCAAGAGCCAGAAGAACAAACAATTGTTAGATACTTGGGAGGTCTTGATCCTAGGTATGCTAATGTTGTTGATTTGCAAGCTTACACTTCTTTTGATGAAATATGTGTGCTAGCTCACAAGGTTGAGCAGCAAAAGAAGAGCAAACCGCCCTCACGGCATGAAATCCCAAATCCCTCCCCATATAAACAAACCTTAAACAAAGGGAGTTCATCTTATGTCCCTCAACCCACGGCATCCCTTTCCCCTTCTTCACAAAAGAACCAAACTCCACAGAAAGGCCTACCCCCACAACTCACACCAAAACCCCTTCCTAGAAACATCCCAAAGTGTTTTAAGTGCCAAGGCTTTGGCCACTTAGCATCAGATTGTACAAACCGAAGGTATGTTACCTTGGCTGAATGGAAGGCAACTGAGGAGGTCGAAATAGAAAAGGAAAAGAAAGAGGATGAAAAAGATGATCTTGAGGAGATAGTGATTGAGGCGGATGAAGGTGAAATGCTCACCTTAGACACTTACCACCCACCAAAATACAAAGAGAATCGAAGTATTCTTTTCATGACCTTTGGTGAACCATCAACCTTTTCCCCCACTCCACCCACACCCAAAGCACTCAAACAAACCTTCTGTCAATTCAATTCAGAATCATTCCTTACAGTTCCTAATCCTGAATTAAGAGCATGTGAGAAAGTGGTTCCAATCATGTTCAAGGAGGCCCCTACGTCCACCATTCCAATCAACAAGGGGAAGGTAAAGAAAAAGTCTCTAAGTTCAAAAGAGACTTGTTTTCATGGTTGATTTTATTTCAACCAGAATTGAAGCAAAAGAGGAGTTCATTACCTACTATGATTTGAGGGCAAATCATTTTTAACAAGGGGAGTATGATGGAAATCCCTCCATCCCTTTTGTTAAAAAAGAATCAAATCAATTAGGTAATCTTATTATGCTGGTTTAAGGATGAATAAATCATCCAAGTTTTGATTAAGCATTGAAACTGCAGGGCAAGGGTTAAATCCAGCAGCTAACCCATTTTTGTGTGCTTAATTTCTCAAACATACTAAGGGTTTATGTCTAATATTTTCTGATGGATTTGAAGATCAAGATGTTAGCTTTCCAAAAAATTAAGTTTCATCCAATTTGGACTTCATCTGGTCGTTCAAATCAGCAATTAAACCCAAGATGTCAAAACTGCCCAGCAGGGCCAGGATGAACCCGGTTTTGTTCCTTTTATTTATTATGATATAGTTTAGCTTAAGTCTTGAATTTTTACATATTTTGGGTCCCCAAGATCTTATCTTTCATTTCCAATTGGAATTACCAGATTTGGAGTTCAATTGGTTAGTGAACTAAGCTAATTAGTAAACCTGTGCTGTTTTGGAGTCCAATCTGCATGGTTTTGGGAATCAAGCTTATTCAAGGAGCAAATAACGTCCAATTGCTATGATTCAAAAAGGAGGGTAATCTAGACATCTTTAGGTTTCCATCCATGTAAGAAACGTACCAATTAGTCATCATTTGAAGTGTCAAGCATGCGTTGCAAGTTGAGGCAGAAACCGGCTGACTGACACCCGGTTACTTAGCCTAGTAGTTTTCCTCCTTCAAGGGGTTTGCTTAAGGTGGAAGACTGCCAAATAGGTCAGTTTGAGCTGCTTGATAAACCACCACCCAGCTGCTTATGAGAGAGACACGTGGAGCAAATGAAACACCACCATTTTGCAAGCTCTCATTCGATCACTCAAGCATGACATGGCACACATGCATTTCTCAGTCCTTTTGAGGTGGCTAGCCGTGCACTCTTGCCTTTCTAGCTGCGAAATTGAGTCATTTACATTCCTTAATGCAAAGGAAAAGGCTTAGGAAGATAAATTAAGTGCTTTGTAATATAAACCTTCAGCTTATGTGTGTTTTAGCTTAAACCGTGTATTACTAAGCATAGGATTAGTTTAATGACTTTCCTTGCCTAGAAGGAAAGCCCTTTTCATGTAATCACAAGGATATATAAGTGCCTTGGCTGCTCTTTTGTAAAACAACAAGCTTGAGTATTGAAATTAAGAAAAGACTTTGTGTCTTGTGTTCCTCTGAAACACTTAACTTGCTTATCCTTAATTAGGCCGATTAAGGTGGTGTCCAAGTGAGTCTTAATCATTGATTAGGTGGTGTATCTTATCCTAATCAAAGGTTAAGGGCCCTAAGCTAAGTGATTAGTGGTGTATCTTATCTAATCACAAGGCTTAGAACTATCCAAATTCCATTGAATTCACTTAAAGTTCATGAAGTTAGCTTTTGGATTCCTTAAACCATAAGCTCTCTCTTTTCGTGCTCTAATCAGTGAACTTCATTCCCCACGTCTCCTTTTCCTTTTCATATTCTTTTCAAGCTCAATCATGGCCAAGGTTTCTTGCTTTGATTTAGTTTGAGTGCAAACACAAATCCATCTCAAACCGTGAGGAGTCACAAATCTAGGCGTGCTAGGCAGAACTTTGGCACGGTCATACCGTGTCCTTAAGCATAGCCATGCGTCCTTGGATCCGTGAGTTTTTCACTTGAGTTGATCGTGTTCTTGTTGTAAGTTAGCTTGGGTCATTCCTACCCTTGAGACTTACATCAGGTCCGAAGGCAAAGACGTCCCGTTACTCTTGTAGGAGCGTGACCAATGAGTGTCGAGCAGAGGCCTCCATCTCCCGTCCTAACTGGACCGTGCGATCGGGACGTGCGTCTTCCAATGGTATCTGCTCAATACCATCCATGGCCTTGGGACGAGGCCGCTCAGGCTCGACCAAGGTAACTATGTGTATCACCAAGGCCTCTGCTGTCAGGAGAGGAGGTCCGGTCCGTGCTTTCTTGCCCGTTGGTGGGGGTTTCTGCTCGATTGTTCGATCTACCAAGGGTCGAATGCTAACAAGGTAGTGTTCGCAAGCTGTTCGCTGATCTCCCTGCATCGTGCCAACGCTTCCGTCATCAGCTTCGAACTGAGGCCGGAGCAAATAGGGGGCGATAACGGCCTTCACTCTATGGAGGGTAGGCCGCCTAAGGATGACGTTGCAGGCCGTGGGGATGTCAACGACTAAAAAATCCACCTCTAGATTTTTTGCCTTAGCTTTGTCGCCAAAGCACAAAGGAAGACGGATTATCCCTGCGGGGTTCACCTCCTGTCCTCCAAAGCCCAGGATGGGGTGTACTAAAGGGACAATCTCTTTGCCTGAGTAGGTTAACTTCTTCAAACAGTATCAGGTGTTGATGTATATCAAACTCCAAGTATCAATGAGAATTCTCCGCATAATAGCGCTGGCCACCTTCATTTCTATTATCAGCGCGTCGTTGTGTGGAGATGTGAAGTGCGGGCCCTGTTCCCCACCGAACACCATAGTGGGCACTGTAATTCGACTTCCTTGTTCGGCTGTGAGAACTTGCTGGGCTCCTCGAAGCTAAGCCTTCTAGGCAGATCAAGTGATGCCCTCAGCGTATCCTCCTACGATAGTGGCTACCATCTCAGTGGAGCACTCTTGATCTCACGGTATGGGCCGTGCGGGCTCACGCTCCTTTCGGAGGAACCGTGGACCTCTCTTCAAGAATTGGTTAATCTGTCCTTTATCTACCAGCTCATGAAGGGCCTTCCTCAGTTCCCGATATTTGGCAGTCGTGTGCCCATTTTGCTCATGAAACTCGCAATATTTCCGGTTTTTATGGGGTTTTGGCGCCGAGGCCATCAGGGGCGGCCTCTTCAATGTGGGATGATTCCTCACTTCCATAAGGGTACTTCTGGGATCGGTGGTGAATCCAGGATCAACAACCTCAAGTCGTGGCCTCCTATCTCCTCCGCCCTCGCCTGTCCTTCGGCTAGGGTTTCTGTCCCCAAAGATCTTAGCCTTCTTGGCAACATCCATGCTTTCAGTGCACATCTCGATGGCGCGGATAAAATCGGCGGCCTTCCTTAGTACTTCCGCCAGGGTAATCTCCTTTTGTTCGGCCAGAGAAAACTTGAACTGGCCATTCTTCAGGCCATTAAGGAACGAAGTGTAAGCCACCTCGTCCTCTAAGTTGGGAATCAAGACCGCCTCCTGGTGGAAGTGCTTGACGAAGTCGGCTAAGGACTCATGCGGTCCCTGTTTTATCTTCGAAAGGTGGATGCGCATTCGCCTTTCTTTGTTGCTGACAATGAACTGGCTGACAAACCTGTCAGCTAAATCCTGGAAGAAGGAGATGGTTCCCGGAGCCAGGTCATTAAACCAACACTATGCCACCCCCTTAAGGGTCGCGGGGAAGAACCGACAGTATGCGGTATCATCAACATCTTAGACATACATCTGCACCTTATACACACCTAAGTGCTCCTCTAGGTCAGTTGTTCCATCGTATAGGTCCATGGTGGGCATCTTCATCATCCCATAGCATGGAGCATTTACAATCTTTGCGCTAAATGGGGTGGAAAAAGGGACGGGCCCTGTACAAGCAGCCATGCCGGAGACTTTAATGGGGGTCTCAGGACGCCGCTCTATCTCCATCAATGACGTACTCCTTCAAGGAGGATCATCCCTGCGAGACATAGGCGGAGTCTGGTTGCATCGATGAGACCGCGGGCCATTCTTCTCCCGAGGGGGACTTCGTGTGTGCTCACGATCGGGGCGACACTCGGGGGCCCGCTGTCTTTCATAGGCTTCACCTCGAGACCTCGAGGTCTGCTCTTCCTCCTTGCACCAGGTTGTTCGTCGGGAGTGTGTCGGATACGGCGTCGACGCCGTAATTAACCTCGTCGGCCCTCCATGACTCGGACAGTGGCTATGTTGGATGTTGAAATCGATAGAATGGTCTTGGTTCTCTCCTCATGCCTGCCTGTCTCCGTTAACATGAGGGGCCTCTCTCATCCTCTCACTGTGGCGGTGGGACATCAAGGGGTCGTGCCTGTAGGAGGGCTCGCAGCCTATGGTAGGCACGTACTCGAAGCAAGGAAGAGGCCTTGCAGAACTCGCGGCCTCCACTGCCTTTTTCACCTGCTCTGAGACCTACTGCATTATGGCGTCCGTCATGGTGGACATGAAGTTTTTGAGGGCATCCACCGTGACTTAAGCCTCTTGCCTGGCCATGTGCTAGTTGACTGGCTGAGGATCTGCCCGAGAACTTTATGAGGCGTCCGCAGCCTCTGGAGGGACTGGGGCTTCCGTAACGGGTGCTTTATCCCTCCTAGTCCATGCTCACGTTGCTTCACTAACTACCACCGTTCACCGATCTCTCCCTACAGAAGGCACCAAATCTGTTTCGAGAACTTTCCGTACCTTGTTGAAGATGAAGTGGGATGAGAGCTCGAGCTTACATGATGGCACGTGCAGATCAGCTAATGGGCTCCTCTCCTTAGTTGAACCTGCAAAAAAGGCACCCCTGGTTGTGGTCCAGGGAATGCCTCTCCAACGGTCAAATCAGAGGAGGGCCCAAGGGAGATAAATGCGGTAAAGAGAGAGAGAGAGTAGAGTCAATTGTATCAGAGTGCGAATCCTTTTCCCGAGGTGGGTAGGTGAATATTTATAGTTCATGTAGCAAGGGATAGGATGGTAACTTCATGCTGGAGATCCCCAAAGGGGAATGCTGTCTAGTTTGTTCCGTTTGGGCCTCTGGTGGGGGCCCCAAGGGTCCCAGTTGGGCCTATTTTGCAATTGGGTATCCTTAGGCCTTCCAGAGAAAATCATATTTTCTAGATCAACTTTCATTAAAGTTAACTATGCTCTACAAGATGACCTATTCAACCAGGTGTCAACAGCGCCAAAATTGTGTAGAACGAAAATAACCCAGCCCAAATCTAAATCCAAATGAAAATCTCATTGACTTAAACATGAACTAATCTAAAGTTGACCTAGTGTAATTCAAACTAAACGATCCATTTCCTAGGTCTAAATTTCAATCCAGCCATTCTTGTTTAAAGGGGTTTTAGACAATAATATACTATGCTTTGAGAGCATTGGACGATGATACTCTCAACTTTGAACTTAGATATTCGTGAACCATACTACCAGCCTATTTATTGTTTGTATACCAAGATCAATTTTGAAGGGTGTTTTGACTCTAATGCAACAATTTCACTGGGTTTGCAAGTGCATATATTTAAAATGTAAGAATTTTTTAACGTGTGCAAGTGAATATGCTTAATATGCACTTGCATCGCTGAGTTAAAACAAATTCAAACTCAACCTTAGTATGCGTACAATAAATAGGATCATAATAGAATGTAAGGATGTCTACGTTCACAGTTGGGTGTGTTCGTCTAATACCCCTAAGATACAGTATGTAATCATCCAAAAATCATTGTTTAAAAAGAAAATGTGGAGCCAAAATTAAATTTTTCATAATATACTGAAACACGTGAGAACATGCAATCAAGAACTTCCAACTTCTTCAAGAAAATTAGTAGATAATGACTTGGAGAAAGAGCAAGGAGGCATCAAGTAAAAGAAATGCATCTCGCACAAGTAAATCGAACGATCAGATGCTGATATGATTTTTGATATCAATCAACACGCTCAGTATGCCATCGCATTTAAATTGTGGGCGTGGAAAATGTTAAACTCAAGCAAACCACAACAAGGCAATTGCTCCTGTGAAATGCTAAAGCATAGTAAACAAAAAGACACGATGGTTCTATCCGTTATTAAGAACCCTGAGGAGACTGAAGCCCACGTTATTAGCTCGGTTTTGGCCTCTGAAGATGCGCCCATGAACCTCTTCCGCGGCCAGTAGATGTTAGTTACCATTGTACGCCCAAATGTTCTTTTTTTATTGGATTTAAATTAAAATATGAAAGCCATAACCTATCTGCTACTTCATAAAAAGTTTAAAAAGAAGAGGCGAGGAGCAGTATGATAGAATAACTTAGTTTAAGAATTGGATATATATATATATATATATATATATATATATATATATATATATATATATATATATATATATATATATATATATATAGTAACTTTGTAATCTATTGGGGGAAAAAAAATATATATATGTAATAGTAATCCTTTCATATGTTCAAAAGATAACATCTATGTAACATAATGTTGGAGCAATATAATATTGCACATGGCATAGACCAAAATGAATCTCTATAGGTTTCAATTGAATATATTGTTTATGCCTTGGTTTTTTTTTTGGGCTTTTTTTCCTTTTTTCTCTATTTGTGTGCATTTGATAATGTGTTTTATTGGGATTGAGTAACTGTCAGCTGCAATAAAATTATCTCAATCTATGCATTCTATGTTTGTAATATTTAAATGTCAGATTGAGTTTTTTTCCTTAATTAGAAAGTTAAATTCATTAAGCTATTCAAGATTACCCAACCAAAATATCTATGTGCAAATAGACCTATTGAAGTGCCTTAATATTCGCATAGAGAATATGAGCCGACCAAGACATAAAACCCTAGTGAGAAGCAGAGAACTCAACTCCAATGCTATCCATGCTAAACCAATTTGGTAATTCGAGACTTTGCTTATCAAATAAGCATCGAACTACCTATAGAGGAGGTTGTGCCCTTGGACTGGTGGTTTTTTAAGTTAGTACTAATTAGTTAAGGTTATGAACTATGGGTCATGGATACAATAATTGTGTCGATGGTTATCGAAATGTAAGGTACAAGATATCGGAGAGGTCAGCACCGAAAGACGTGGTCTACCAAACAATCCACAAGGCGCTGATGTAGGACGGCAACCCCATGCTGAATTTGGCTTCCTTCGTTACCACTTGGATGGAACCCGAGTGTGACAAGCTCAGGCCGAAGCCATTAACGAAAACTATGTTAACATGGACGAGTACCCATCACCACCGAACTTCAGGTGGCTAGTTATTTCATTGCAAAAGAAAACATATGTTTAAATAGTCGCAAAAACCACCTTGTCATTTATGATCTGATTTGAGCACAAAATGAGGTATTAACTCGTCAATTTTAGATAAGATTCAATATTTTTGAGAGCATTTGTTTTTCTTTTTTCTTTTTGGTTCCTATGCACCACTAATAGAATGAAAATCATAGGAAAATGTCAATGGTATGCTATACAAAAAGAGGAAAAAACCTACTTTTTCAACTTCACACTACTTAGATGATATCACATAAACCGAGTAATTCATCCATATTTAAATTTCTTATCCAAATTTTTGTATTTTTTCGTCAATCAAAACAAGAGGAAAAAACTCACTTGCTCCCTACGCTTTTTTTCCCTTATATTTTTTTCATTCAACTTTTCTTTCCACAAGATTTTCTAAGGACCAAATGGAGCCTAAATATTAGGAAAATTTGGGGAAAGTTCCTATCTCTTAAGCCCGACCCTCACATTCACTCTACTCGATTCGGTTTTTCACGTAATGCTAATCCTGCTCCTTTGCCGCCGACACTGCCTCCTTAGTTAAGACAATGAATCCATCTTTCGACAGTGTCGGAAAAGGCAGTGACTGACAGTTCTGGGATGAATTGGGATGAGACTAAGAAGCAGAGAATTGGAGGAAGAAATAGGTAAAATAGAGGGAGAAGAGGGACAAGAAGTGAATGCAAATTGTGATTTGATCTTATTTGCATTTAATTTAGTTGATTATTAATTGAAGTTATCGCTTGGACGGTGCTGTGAACTCCAAGAGTGAGAGAGGAGAGAGACGACATGGGGGAAAGGAAGAGAGAGAGAGAGAGAGAGAGAAGCATATGCAAAATTGCAAATCCCTGGTTGTGGGTACATATTAATCACTTTCTGTAAAATTGAAGATCTTGTTCAGTGAAATGAAATGAGGCGTAGTTATGTCCCGCTACATAAGGATAATATGCACAGATTATGTATTTTTTCCTTTCATTTTTTTCCATGCGTCAAACAAGAGGGGGGAAAAAGTTGCTTTCTTTGTATTTTTTCTCCCATCTACTTTTTTTCCCCTCTAAATTTTCTTTCCCTCATACTTAGAAGCAGAGAGCCTTTATCATGCTAAAAAATGGGTAAACCAAGTGACTCATGACTGGGTTAGATAGCAAGCATGTTCTTTGAAGTGATAAAATTGGCTAAAGGATATTTATTGCCTGGACGGTGTGGCTTTGGATGCGTGTTTCCACGATTGATCCTACAAAAATTCCTTACACTGACAACAAAGTAATTATAAAAACATTGCTAATAAGGGATGGATTTTTGCAGTTCTTCAAAAATGTTCAGAACCGATGTGTAAACACGATTGGAAGGTTGCTTCATGCGCCTTCAGCTGGAGGCAAAAATAGAGTATCAAATGGCGGTGGGAACAGGGTTCATCATAAGCAATAATGTTGGGTGGGTTGGCTTTCAAGAAGAAACGGCAGCATAAGAGAAAGGCAGAAGGGAAACCATTTGACAGGCCTAACATCGTCACTGGAGCAAACGTTCTGGTGCACCATTTCACATTTGCAACCCTTTTCGAACGACTGCCATCTGCAAAGCAATAGATTTGGTAATCTCTTTTCTTCGGTCTCCTTGGCTAGTTCATTAGGTATGCTGGGAGAAGTTTGCGAGGTACTTTGATGTGGAGTTGAAGCCTGAAGGAGGAGCTCAGCGAAGGGTACTATGTGATGGACCCAGTGAAAGCTGTGAAATGGTGGACGAGAACACGTGTGGCTGCCATTCTATTCTTTTAATGGAGAATTTGAGGATGTTAAGCTCTTGAACGGCCTCCTTGCTGAAAAGAACGAGAGAACTGGGTAAGATCGTCTCTCATCCCTCTCTGAACCTTGCAAAAAGTTGATGGAGTACATGGCTCAAATAGGATCTGGATCCAATTATAGCGCATCTGCATTTTAGGTTCTTCAGTGGATTTATACAATAACCTCGTCAGGAAGGCCCGCATATAATCGTCAGAAAAATATGAGTTTCGTAGCTTTGTTTCGAGTCTGGTTTTGGGTTTTTGGTAAGTAGCTTTTGGAATGCAGGTGGAACAGTCCAATACATGTAGATGCAGCAAGTGGCGGAATTGTGGCTCCAGTCATATACCCAGAACAGGAATGGGAGTAGGCTACCGATGATCAAGAGCATCAATGTCAGCGTCATAAGTACGGCCTGGCATGCCGGAATCAGATGGGTTGTGTGAAGGAGCAAAGAAGACCTCCCTGACGAGCTGGTCTTCCATAAAACTGCCTTGGTGATGATTAGCCTACTTTTAGTCATAACGTAATATCAAAATAAGAACATTTACCAGAAAAAAATACATTCATAATTGCACTTTCTTACAGGGAGAAGGAACAGCAGAGAAACCCTGAACTTTCTTATCTAATGGAGTCAAATAATTGGACAATATTATCAGTTCATAAGGCTAGGGTTTGAGGTATGTTTTCTCATTCTTCTTTATCTAGCCAGAAACTTGCACAATACAGACGACCATGCACCTTGAATGTACTCAACTTCACTCACTACAAGCCAAGTTACGTCATACCAGCGTGATTCTCATTATCTTAATGTAGTACTCTTAGGTAGGGTATAATTAACTGTAGCAGAATCAAGAAGCAATTAACCATAGCTTGGTTAAAGCTTAGCTCCAGTGTGTTTTGAACAGAGCCAGGTCCTTTGAAATTGTTTCCTTTTTCCTTTTTTAACGTTTTCTTTTTCATAATTAATATAAGTTATGGGTCATGCCGTCAAGGTCCATGGTTTGAGTCTTGATTTTCATATGATTTGGACATATGCTGTTAGATTTTGGTGCGCAAACCATTGTATTTAATTTCACTTGAATGGGAAGCAGAAGGTCAATCAAGCCAAGCATGAAATGTACGAACGTGAGTCCCTCAATATCTATGAGCTCCAAAAGCTCAAGTTGAGCTGCATCGCTGGAGCGAAGTCAACCCATAGACTCCAAGTCCAAGCATCGTTGGATCAGTAAATAGGATCGTCTATGAATTCAATAATGACTTTCTTGTTGCAAACTATAGGACAAATTACGAAGACTCTTTCTTCCAACTGAAATAGGGTTACAAAACTGTGATTCAAAATTGCACGGAAAATGGAACGCTCTGAGAAGGACTACAGAAAATGGGAACATTCGACATGGTCTTCAAGGATGAAGGAATACCCATAGTGGCCTTCGCATTCAAAGATGAGAATAAAAGCCTAGCATTCAAGCCGTCAAAGGCCCTGTGATACCATGGACGGATTGTACCACCAGACAAAATGCCTTCTGATCTAGAGCACATGATAATACTCCATGTCGGGGGACATGACGATTTAGGGAGGCAATGGTGGACAACTTACTTTCACACATAAAACATGCACCAATGGAGCTCACTGAGGGTCCGATGGTTCCGAGGATAACTTTGAAGGTGGAAGCCAGAGTACCCATTGAAGAAGAGAGAGGTGGAGAAGGGATTTTTGTACATACCAGAAATCTCAGTCCACTGGGAGAGAGATAAGCATAAATTAACTAGCAAGGGAGCGAAGGTTACTGGTGGGAAAACCAAGGGTGTCGGCTGACTACCAAGATCCACACTAAAACTTAATTTATAAATATATCAATAGAAGAAACAAGTGTATATCCAAATGTGAAACTCATTTAAAGAGGGTTTGGGGGAATCCAAATCAAAGCAGCCTTCACCATACAAGTAGAGGCACTACTTCCGAGAAACCCTTTAAAAAAAAATAAAAAACCTTGTAAACAATTAGGTAAGTAATAAGGGGGGGAGAAAAAAAACAAAATGTACACTTCCTTAAAAATATGTCTCCATTAGCAGCAACAAGTCATGCATGTATTTGCAGCATATCTTAAGACATACAGCAAAGCACTCAAAGTATGTAGGAAATAAGGCCTTGTCCACCACAAGGTATTGTCAAATGTGATTCAAACGAATGGCAAAAATCAGTCACATGTCTCAGGTTTGATGATCTGAATACATTAAAATAAACAGTAGTCATAGTCGTTTCTTGATACTATTCTTTCTTTTGCTAGGCTGAGACGAGCCAGCAGTATTTTCAGAATTGGAAATGCTTTCTATTGCAGACGATTCAACTGAGATAGTTTTACAGTACTTTTTGATCCTTAACGAGATAAGGACAGTGGACGCGATCCCAATAAGTGGGAAAACATATGACGCAACCTTAGATTTCTGAGAGCCAGAAGCTGAAGCAACAGCAGCACCAGCAAGACTTCCAAGTGAAGTGTTTTGTAAAATCATAGGCAAGCCACCAATAATGGTGGGAAGCAGAAAATCCACCAAAAATCTGACCTTAGTAGCAGCAAGGGCATAATTGATGACATAGGAGGGGACCGGGGAGAATCGGGCAAGAAGAACAAATCGCCAACCATCTTGCTTCACACCTTTCGAAAGCAAATGGAAATGCTTGTTCTTCTGGACCCATTCCGTTGCTGAACTTGAAGTGAAGAAAATGAGCCTTGAAATGCAAATGCATAAACAAATGTCAAAATTATTTGCAAAAGCAGTAATGCGATAAATATGCAAACATTGGGCCTACATGAATGCATACCTAGTAAAATGATAACACGTGATGGAATAGTGAAAAGCAATACAATTGAAGAGTACCGTGATCCCCCTGTTTCCTACCTTAACACGTCATTGTACACCTCATATATGTATTATCATTAGCCAAAGGAAGGAGGCCATTGTATGGAAAATACCTCAATTGAAACCCCCAACCCCTCCCCCCCCCCCCCCCCCGGTGGCCCTAAAAAAAGTAAAAGAAAAAAAAGAAAAATTTTAAAAAAGAAAAACAAAAAGAGGAAAAACTCAGAGATTTAACAAATGAAATAAAGGAAAATGGTTGTGAACAACAGTTGCACCAGACAGTGCTCCGAACTTCAAATGCTGTAATTATATGTGGAACAATTGGGTGGCAGTCAGGCTGTTAACTATTCCCTATATATGCCCACACCAGCCTAAGATATCATGACATTAGATAGGCAACAAGTAGACAATAACATAAATCTGACGCCGTCAGAATTTATCAACTTTCAGGCTTAAGCAAATTCATATCCCTTCAATCAATGATGCACTATTGTACATGAGTAAATTGGAAGTTGGAAGGAGTAATGTTTAGAACATAACAGAGCTGGCTTCAATCGTTCTACAGCTGTGCACTGCTGCCACAATCACATGGATAAACATTGAGCATATGCGCCTAGCCATGGTCAATTCCCAAGGATTTCATTCATTGCCACTAACCAGGCAATGAGGCCCCAAACTTGTGAAGCATGCATGAGCCTACATACAGTTTCGACAAATATGGACTTACTATGTTACCTCCTATCACCAATCCACTCCAAAAAATAAATAAATAAATTTAAAAAAATTAATTCAGATAGTTCAGATCGAGATTCACTAACTTTTACTTTTTGGAAAAATAAGCAATCGATTTACTAGGTGACAATGCTATTACAAGACACTTAACCATATTCCATTGAATGTTCTAATATTAGAATGTTCTATTATTGGTATCCCAATATGCAACAATAAAAATAATGGTCAAATTTTGGTCTTCAGGGCACACATTGCACAAGTTGTACGAAATATTAGAATCAAATAAAAGTTACAAATTAGCAATTCCAGCACGCAGAGAACAGACAAACCTGATACTCCTCACAGCTCCCACAAATGATTTGATAAGAACCACACCAGCATATGGACGAAGTGGACATACCATAAGAAGCAGCAAGCGTCCTAAGGCAGACCCCCTCACATGCAGGGTGGTGTTTAAATGACAGTCATCATCTTTCCCAATGCCTCTAATTTCAGAGGGTACAGGAACTTGCAAGTCTAAAGTGCAGATAGTAAACCTTAATGCTTATAATCTGATGTTTCTCATACCAAAAGAAGTTCAGAATACATTAATTATCTCAATGTGTGTGTGAAGGCCACTTAATAGGCCTGGTGATGAGAAAACCTGAAAAGTAGAACTTAATATTTTCGCAAACTTATTGGCTAATTAGTTCCATGCTTCAATACAACATGAGGGAAAAGCAAAGGGGCCATCCATCACACAGTTTACAATCCAGCTCAAGCTTTCCGATTCTCTTCTACCAATTAATGCTCCTCCACAACCTTCATAATGCGCAGCATGGGTCCAAGTACTTAGTTTAGCTGCCTATGATCTCAATGGAAAGAAGTCAAAGGTTATGATTTAGAGATAAAAACAATCCAGCAGCCTCACACAATACCCAACTGTCGAATAAAGCTAAAATCGCTAACTGCCCAACACCCCCCCCCCCCCAAAAAAAGGAAAAGGAAGAAGAGAAAGGAAAAAAAAAGGAAACCTCATTACCAAGGATGTAAAGAATGCACCACTGCCCAAGGATAAGCACAATTTCATTTTGAGGGTCCCCCCCCCCCCCCCCAAAAAACCAAAACTCTAAAATTCGCATTAACAAAATGTCTGAACCTACAAGCCTAGAGGCTCTGTTGTTCACTGGGGAAAACAACAACCTAGAGAAAATCATATAAAGTAAGCAACCCTAACTAAATTCGAAGCTGGTACGCAACATCTAAAGAAACCAGAACTAACATGTCACCATAGACAGGGAAGTCTCCAAAAGAATCAGGGTTTCTCTCAGAGCTGTACCAGCATAAAGGCTACCCTTTGTAATTCGGAAACCTGATATGCTTCATAGAAACAGCTACGCAATTAAATAAGCATATATAAAGAAAACAAAGTAAGAAGAAACATTGACAGAACTTCACCTAAAACTGTCATCTTCACCACACAAAGTTTCCTAGCAACCTAAGTTTATTTGTGGCATAATGGATTACCATTTACCACATATATCCCAAGATATGTCAACTAAATGCCAATAAAGTAGATCCTGAAAACTTCTCGGTATTGGCTCAGCAATTTGAACCAGACAATGTAGCTCTAATCCCCAGAACAATTTGGAGCTTTTGCTTTATTTTTCAATCAAGCTCAGAACTGATAATCAGTTTCAATTCATTACCCATCAAAGATCACTTCATATGATTCCATATAACTGGCTATAACGACAAAAGGTATTCAAAGCAAGCAATAAAGATCACAAAAGTGAAGTCAAGATGACATGACCAATGAATCTTGAACGTGGTGGAGACTTCATTAGAGTTCTCACAAAAATTCTTTAAAAAAAAAAAAAAAAATTGTATGATGCAACAAGCATCTACACAATCTTAGCTTCCTAGAGTTAGAAACTTGATCTTTTGAGTAACTCACAGGATTAAGCTTTAGAAAGACTCGAAGAGCACTTTATAAGACTTGGATCCACATCACTTCTCACTAAAGACCCCCAAACAATTAAGCTCATACCAAAAGCAAAACAAAAAGTGATGCTCCCCCAACACCGCCTAAGGAGGTTTGACAGGGTCATTGGAGAGCGCTACCATCAAGATTTATACCAAGGAAGAGAATCCATGTCTTCAACTTGAATCCATTTCTTAATATGACCAACATGGTATCCCTAGGTCACCCTCAATGTGCCAAATTCGAAGGGAAAAGATGACACCATCAATGCATCAGCTTCTCTCCCATCAATGCAGAAATAAGAAAGCAGCAGCCATACAATAGAAAGACCTGAAGGATTTTCCAACCTAGACATAAACCACGAAAAACATCCCAGCTTCCAGGATCCTTCACTGCTTCTCTTTCTACAAACCATCATCACATGGCAAGACCATACAAATCATTATCCCCTACATGTATCTTCTGTGGTTTTTAAACCGACCTGTATGGCTGTATGTCAAAGGAGGTTGGAAGCAACTTGCAAATATACCATTGTGTGCCAAACCTAGATAGTCCCTGGTTGGTTGATCTTCTTCAAGTAAAATGCCATCAACACTTCAATTTGACAGCTAGTGCTCCAACAGAAGACCTGAGTGCTAGATGAATTGCTAACTCCATCCCTAGAAAGAGACTCAAGCTTTACCAACAGTGACAAATACACACACTGTGGATTCCCACTGCTCATAAGGCCGGTCACACTCAACATTTATGCAACTCAATAGGCTAACCAGCCAAGACAACCACTCAAAACCTGTTTCTAGAACTACACTGATCACCCTCTTACAAAAGATCACGGTACAGTTGAATCACCTCAGTCAATCAATGCTTGGTTTAACATAGTTTACATAACCCGCGCCTCACTGTTCAATTATCCAAAACCTCAAACAAATAAATACTAGTTTCAGAAATTTCACAGGACCATGTTTAAATTTTTGTACAATTTTTTCTGAACCATCAAAAACCAAACAACTCTAATCAATCACCACTAACTACGATTGGATCACCAGAAGGAACAAACAAAAAAATGTAATGAACAAAACGCATTCAGATTCAAGATGAGTACCTGCCGATCCAGAAGGAGAGAGAAGCGCCAAGGACTTTAGCAGCAAAGACACAGAGAACAGCAGGAAAGAAGCCAAAAAGAAGAGAAGCCGCCGCTTCAAAGAAGACGGCGGAAGGCAAGCAGAGAGCCAAAGTGAGAGTGTGAACAAGCACGTAAACAGGGATTGCCCATATCCCCAATCGATCTGATAATTGCCTAAACAGCTCTACCAGTGCTTCTTTGTCAAGTCCACATTGTTTCCCAGCTCCCCTTGCTACTACCACTATTCCTACCACAATTATGCCCGCTGCCCACCATCGCCATCCCATCTCACACGCTTTCTCTTAACAGTTGGATCCTACGGGTCTTATCCAGAGGATGAATATGATAAGGGTAGTGATCGATCCGGATATGGAGGTGATTCACCTATTGATTGATTGATTGTTTATCAGAGAAATTAAACGTAGGAGTGCCCGCAATGATTTTCCATCCGGCAGCCCCAGGAAAAATGCGGAGGAGAATGCCGTGAAATTTCAAAGTGAGACAAAGTCCAACTGCCTATGGCAGGCCAGCAATTCTACAGTATATACCAATGCACTTAATTATATACACATCTATGTAAGGAAGTATGTATTATATTTTAAAAATTCTTAGATATAAACGTATATATTCTAGCATGGTACACACCGTCTTATATTGGTGTGTACATAACTAAGTATATGGATATGTACCATGCAATTTTTGACATTAGGATACCTACTAGCTACGACAACTTGGGGATGGCAATAGATTAGATTTGGATCGAATATTAAGATATTCAAATCCAATCCAATTAATATTGGATTCGAAAATTCAAATTCGACTTCATCGGATTGTATGCTAAATTTTATGCGGATTGATTTGAATCGGATTAAATTCATATGTAATCAAATAAACCCGATTACATATTTTCATTTAATCTTTCTTTCTTCTTTCCAACCTTATATTTTCCACTTGTAAATGCAGCGTTAACATCTTTTTTCAAACACTTTTCAATATAAGACATTTCAATATATTAAATTAAGAACATGTTGAAAAAAGAGAATGCAAAGTCACTTAAATGAAAAAGAGATGGATGATAGTAATGCATCTGGAGGGAAAAGGAAGAAAATACAAGTTCAGTTGACGATGAGGAGAGATCGAAAGGAAGATTAGAAAGGGATGGAAAGCTGGTTGATAAAGAAGAGGATATTGCGTACAGAGTGTAGACTTTACACAAATCTTTTTAGGATTACGTTATTAGGATTTTTCTAAATTAGAAAAGGTGAAATTGTGAAAAAAAACTTATCGGACATGAAGAACATCTCTCCAAACTTGATTGGATTGAAGGTGGATTCAGATCATTTTTTATCGTATTTGAATCAGATAATTTTCTTCTGAAGTTCAATTGGATAATTTTGTCTCAAATTTGCATCGAATTCGGACTGCACAGTCATCCCTACGACAAATACATCTTCATTCAAGTTATTTGATACTTGTTCCTCTCAAATAGTCTTAAATTCGAGTCCTGCCATAGAGATTTGTAATTAAAGAGCTATAACTTTTCATAACCCAATAGCAATGTAACTTTGATAAAATAGAGGTCCAAATAACCACAAAAAAAAAGTACTAACTTAATTGGGTCGAGAGACATGGACGTGGTCCGTTCAACTAGCATGACTTTGTTTGCCACTAGTATACATATGGTAGGAAATTTGTGAGCAAAATTTTCTACATAATGAGAAATGGGTAAATGTGTAACACCCATAATTAAGCATGTTTCACTATTTGCAATCACTGTTTTGATTCCCTCAATTACAACTGATGAACCTAATGATCAGGGCGTTACCACCGTCCAAAAGGATAAGGCTTCAAGCATGTGTGCTAGAAATAATATAGTTAGACATAACTTCAACCATACACATTCATACATGATCAAACCATATACGGTCAACTGTTAACCAACATAAGGTTTATAAACCATAGTAAAACAATTCACCGTATAATCTACACCTCCGTCCACTAAAGATTTCAAAATATAGTTTCAAAATATGCATGCATTATGTCACTGTTGATCCATCCAGATTCTCTTGCTCAACTTATTTTCTTCAGCTAGTTTGCTAGCATGAGGGCGATTCACTGAGCATTTGCCCAAAACAAAACATGAAAAATATTTTGAACTGTGAACCGAAGCTCAGTACATGCATTTCTATATTGTTAAAAGATTTCAAAATGCAGCTTCAAAATATGCATGAACTATGTTACTATTGATCCATCCAGATTTCCTTACTCAACTTATTTTCTTCAGCTGGTTTGCTAGCATGAGGGCGATTCACTGAGCATTTGCCTAAAACAAAACATGAAAAATATTTCAAACTGTAAGCCGAAACTCAGTACATGCATTCCTGTATTGTTAAAACATCTCTGCATAAATTGGGTGAGCGCCCGCTTTGCAATTCGTTTTAAGTTAAAATAATGAATGAGATGAATGTAAAGTTGCATTGCTAATTATTATCTATTAGTGATCCCCTTCATACTGTTAAAATCTATGGATAGATGTACACCTGCCAAGCCGATCAGAGGACCTGACTTGAAGCCGTGCGAGTAACTGAAGGGCAATGCCCTGTAACTGATAACTGATGAGGTCACTAATTATATGACAAATCACCGATTAAATTGATTCATTGATATACTTATCAAAACATTATAATTTTGATAAATACGAGCTAATTTCTAAAGATACAGGGAATGAACGTACCTGAAATGTTTAAAATACAATCTCACTTGATAATACTTATACACAATGGGAAATAATAAACTAGGCCTCATTTCTGCTTAAAAAATGTAGTTATAGGTAAATGCAATCAGCAAACAACTTTCACTCCCATAATTTGTAACTTAATGGAAATTGATTAATAAAAAGGGCATCCATAATTCAAACAATTGAATACAAGATAAGTTATACTAAAATGATTTTGAAAAATGAATAAGTTAGGGTCATTGAACTCGAGGTAAAACAAATTGGAGCAAAATAAACCAAAATGAAGAAATTGAGGTGATAATGAAAGGACTTTAATGGTTATAAATAGAGTATGGGTTTTTAATGTTTCTGAAATGAATAATAAAAGGTTTAATGCCAAAAGGGGTGTTGTGAGGTTTATAAAAGCTCATATAATTCTAGTTTGGCCCGATAGACACCGACCTTGTGTCATTACTCTCCCCACTTCTCAAATTTCATTCTCATGTGCATGTAACTTGGTTTTCTAAACCATGTGACCTTCTATACATAATCAAAATTGTTGAACTCAATAAACTTTGTAATTTCTTTGCAATATCCATAATTATATAGAAACTCCGGATAATATTTTCAAATGTCATGATTTTTTTCTACCCTTATATTGTCGTTTGAAGGTCTACTTTAGAAAATCCATATCTTTCACTCCTAACCTCTAATTGAGCTACAAAACCCTAATATTAAAAGCTTAGGAAGTCTCGCAATACTTTCATTCATGGTACAAAATCCAATTACTGCAACACGACCCTTAAAAGTGAGCTGAAATACAACTGCGCATAGCTCGGGTTTATCCTGCAGAGTCTTAGCAAAACGGCTAGAACTTTTTTCACACAACTCAAAATGAAGTGATCAAAAGATATTTGAAAGATAAGTCAGGGATCTATCAACCCACCAAAAATCATAAATTTGCGATGGGCCAAATAGTACCGGTTTAATCGCAAAGAGACCCCTGTTTCTGGTTTGTTCACAGCCCTATTATTCTTGTTTTCTCCCTTTTCTTTATATAATTTCCCTCTAAAATTACTCCTTAAAATCATTTAACAATGCCTTGTTCCTTTTCCTCACCTTACAAAGCCATATTACTCAAATTTACTCCATAATCATCTACATCAAATTTTCAATTCTTCTCTTTTTTAAAATCACTCAAAACACATTCATAAGCTTACTTATTTGTATAAATGAGCAAAATGACCTTCTATAATCAATTGGGGAAATTTAAATAATCCACACCTTTATACACAATCACCTCAAGCGATTTCCTAAGTTAAACAACACATCCAAGATTTATTTTTTTAATCCAATTATACACAAATAATACACTTGATGTCAAAAATAAATCAACCCTTGCTTGATCACCAAAATCCTAACTTATGACCAACACATTCTTGCATTTAAACTCATCCAAACTCAACATAAACATCATTATATCCATTACTAATGCCAAAGATCACAAAATCGAATACAAAACAATCCAAATCCATCACTTCAAACTTGAGCTTGCATAATCATGAGCAACCTCAACCCTTATGTACTTTCAAGTTCAACCAATAATTAAAATATCAAAATAATACTTGTTTATATTAAGATAACATGATCAATAATAAAATCCAACATAAAACAAAAAATTAGACGAAGTTGGGTTAAGGTTTTTACCTCACTTACAAGTTTGAAGGAGAGAGATGAAAGTGGCTGAGGAAGGGGGGAATGTGTGGAGAAGAGTACAAAGAAAACTAATACTTATCTTGGTAAAAAATAATTTTGTTGCTATCCTAATGTTTGGATGATATTTATGCATGAAAAAGGGCTTTATGGTAATTTCAATTAGATATACATAATGACAATTTGCTGAATCAAGTGCATAAGCTTTTGGGTTTCAAGTTGGGCCCAAAATATATTGGGCTCGGTAATAAAATGCTCCGTTGCAATAAAATTTTTACGTAGCTCAGATTTAAATTTTTTTGATGTTACGGAAAAATAATTTGATCACCTAAATCATAATTATCAAGGCCTGCTATCAATTTTCTCAAAATTTTATGTTAATAAAAACCCGAATTGCAAAGTGAGGGCCCAAATGAATTTTTTCTAATTGGGATGATTAAATGCGATATAAAAATCCAAGAAAATTAATAATGTGCTTAATCAAATAAATAAACATGATTTAGGGTCGGGCTATTACAGTCTTTTCCCCTTAAAGAGTTTCGTCCATGAAGCTTATGAGCTTTGACAAAACATACAAGTTTATTTTAAATAGATGTGGGTACTTGGCTCGCATCTCATCCTCAATTCCCCAAGTGGCTTCTGAGGATGTATGATTTGTCCAATATACTTTGATTAAAGGTATCTGCTTAATGCATAGCTGCTTAATTCTGCGATCTAGTATATGGCTGGGTGCTCTTCAAACACTAGGTCCTCATTGACCTCGATGGGTTTGGTGAAGAGAGCGTGGTTAGGATTTGGAATATGCTGCCTGTGTTGTTAGGTAAGTAGCACGTTGTACATGTGTTTGAGTTACATAACCAGATCTAGTCAACAAGCTATGGGATTCAATCTTTCAATAAACATGTATGGTCCAATAGATCTTGGCCTCAATTTAACTCTAATTTAACTTCCTTATACCCTTAGTTGGCGAAACTTTCTGAAAACCTTATCATCTACCTGGAACTCCAAGGATCTCCTTCTTTTATCAGCATAGCTTTTCTATCAGTTCGAATAGTCTGCTTTTAAGAGTCTTTTGATGTATGTCACCTCATTAAATGTTGAAGAAGATCTTCATGACCCAAAAGATGATTTTGCCGCCAATGTCTGCGTCATTTTACCCTAATATTTCATGTAAATTTCTCTACTAGTATTTTAATAACATCGATCGTTGGGAGTTCCATGCTTTCTTCAAATGCAGATGTTGGTCCTAGGTCCTGAAGTACTACAGGCTCCAACTTAAAAGAGATGGATCCATTGATATTTTTAGATGCTTACCCATGTGATACTAATTGAACATCCAAGTTCTCAAGCCCTCTCAAGAGGTTCAACTTAGTGATGACTACAGTGTTAGGGGTATGTTATACCTTCCTTGTCAGTGTATCTGCCACATTATTTGGCTTTCCTGGGTGATATTTGATCTGCAAGTCGTAAACCTTAAGTAATTCTAGTTAATGTCATTGTCTCAGATTGAGCTTTTTATGAGTGAAAATGTACTTCAAGCTTTGGTGGTTAGTATAGTTCTCACAAGATACTCCATATAAGTAATGTTTCTAAATTTTTAGTGCAAAAATCACAACCGCTAGTCTTGTGTCATGGGTAGGGTAATTTATCTCATAAGGCTTGAACTGTCAGGACGTATAAGCTATCCCTTTATCTTCTTACTAACTTTTTAGCTTCCTTCAACAAATTGGTTAGGGAAGATGTTATCTTTGAAAAATTCTTTCCAAAACTCGATACTACGCAGCTAAATCTAAAAAGTTTCTTGTCTTAGTAACATTGGTGGGCTTTGGACACTCTGTAACTACTTTCCCGTTTTGCAAATCAACCTTAATCCCTTCCTTTGAAACCATATATTTCAAAAATACCACTTCTTCTAACTAGAACTCATGCTTCTTGTATTTGTTATGTAACTAATGTTTCCTTAAGGGTTGCAACACTATCCTGAAATGAACAGTATACTCATCTCAAGATATCTTTTATAAACACCACCATAGACTTGTCTAAATAGGGTCTGAAACTCTATTCATAAGAGGGTCGCGGGGCCATTGGTCCGGCCAAAAGGAATCACAGTGAATTCATAGTGACTAAACCTAGTCCTAAATGCGATTTAGGAATGTGTTCAGGTAAAATCTTAAGTTGACGGTATCCTGATCTCCAATAGATCTTGGAAAAGACTTCTGCTCCTTACAGTCAATCAAATAAGGCATCTACTCAAGGCAATGGGCATTTGTTCTTGATGGTGATCTCATTCAGTTATCTGTAATTGACACATAACCTCAAGGTTCCTTCCTTTTTCCTTACAAATAGAACTGGGGCACCGCATGCTGACACACTTGATCTGGTAAATCCCTTTTGTAATAGCTTATCCAACTGAAACTTTAGTCTCCTAAGCTCTGTTGAGGCCATACGATATGGGGCTTAGAGATAGGTAGGGCACCAGGGATTAATTCGATCTCAAAATCAATTTCTCTTTATGGGACAGTCCCAGTAATCCTTCATGAAAATATCTCTAAATTTACAAACTACAGGGATATCTTCTGCTTCTTCTTCCTGTGGTTGAGTGTCAATAGCATAACACCAATACCCAATATATCCTTGACATAAGAGGTCACTTACTTTCATAACAGAATTTAAAGGACAAGGTTTTTCCTATCTTTGCCCATAAAACATATTTCTCTCCCTCGTTCATCGCTTAAAATAACCTTAAGGTCCGCATAATCTATCTTGACCCCATAAGTGCACAACCAGCTCATTTCCAGAATGATATCAAAGTTTGATGAGTCAAATTGAACCAAGACTCCAAGGAATACTATAATACTATCCCATCAATAGTAATTGGAATAAGTTTATAAGAAATAGGACACCAACTTTAGAGTCATTGGGTAACTTGATTCTATAATTGGTTTCTATCTCCTTATTTTCAAGGTTTAGTTGCATGCCATATTGAGTGAATGTAAATGAATGAGTGGTAACTGAATCAATCAATACACAAAATGGTTTTGAAATTAACTATCATACTATAGGTGGCAACTTTCTTTCTTACTCAACACATACGCCCTTCCTACAGCTACAGGCCTTGTAGGTGGGAGCCCTTGTCTACAGCCTTCAGTCTTCGGGGGTAGGCAGTAGTGAGGTATTCCGAGCTACCACACCACATGCATTTGTTAGTTCGCACTCGATACTTAGGAGTGGTGTTTTTAGTTTTTTCACATGTCCTACAGGCCTTTGCTAAGCCTGCAGAATGACTTTTGGGAGGAGCAAGAGTAGATTTCTTCTAGTTTACACTCTCGCTTGGAGCTCCCTGTTCAGTCCACCTCCTCTTCTAATTGATCGGGTTCAAGGCCCTCAATTCAGCCTTCACTCGTTCCACCTCAGCTGCTTGCTTATATAACTCTTAATGGGTAAGAATTGGTTGACCAACTAGCTGGTTGCGAATTCCGAAAGAAATATGGATAGTTCTATAAATTTGCTAGTATATTGCATCATAGTCATATATCACTCATCTTCAGTTCTTCCAGAAATCTACTTGAAGTGAAGTTAGGCCCTAAGAACCTATCCTTAATAGTGTTCCATCAAAAGTCTACTTCCTCAGTCAGGTAAAATGTTCCGGTGTGAACCTTTTTATCCTCTAGAACCTCTACTGTAGTGAAAATCTTTTATGTTCCTCTAATCCATGCTTCTAGCTCCACCGGGTCATACTTTCCATCATATACTTTAGGGTTGCATCCCCCGCCTTATCTGCTAAATTATTAACTTTATGAGGGATTTCGAAAGGTCCTGGGGCTATTCGTTTCATAAGCTCAGACACCAAGGACTGTTAATAGTTAGAGTTCCCATGTTGCTAACCAACTCAGAGGGAATTGAGGGTATTCCATTAAGGGTTATTTCCATATTACACAAAACTTGGTCACCTAACCCCTGACTATGATATGAATTTTCTTCTATGTGGGTTTCTGCATTATTTTACACATATTCTGATATTCTGACTATCCATTTAGCCGAGTAATTCAGTCAACCGACTACAAGCAACATATAAGATACATATGCATAACAGATACAACTAGCATGGCCCCAGTATTATTACAACATAACACAAAGCTTCAGTATATCATTGCTATAATTGCTTGCGTATATACATATACATGGCTCCATAAAGAATGTCACATCCAACTGACCACCCAAGGTTAACCTTCATACCTACGTCCTAACTAAAACACTACTTAGCCCCAATAGACTAAGTCTGCCACATGCCCAGAAGTAGGCAAGACTAGTCAACACAATTAGAAAGACCTGTCCAATTATATGTAATGTCATAACCTGCACAAAATTCTTCTATCCAATTAGCTATACTATATACATGTGAGCTCAAAAAGTAAATCTATTTGAGATGTCCACATATAGTATAAATCAATCTAATGATCCCTAGATGGATCATAGTCTAGGTCAGACTTATCCCCAGGCTCCCCGCCCGAATCAAAACTGTTGTCTGAAGCACCAATCTCTGCATTCTCATCGCCATGATCAAGCTGATGCTTCTCCAATTCTGGGCCCTTCTCTGAGTCCATGAGGTCACCATCAGAGCTAAACTATAGTATATCAGGGAGATCTATAACAATATGAACCTCATTTATCCATCAGATGCAAGGATCCCCTCTCTAGGTCCCGATGGCTTTAGGTTGTTAGGCAGCTGAGGAGTGCTCGGTGCAGGTGGCGATGGTGGGGGAGATATAAAGTATAATGAAAATATATACTGTAGAATGTCCATGTTATTCCTTCTCGGTTCAAACTCCTCCCTTAATAACAGCTCGGTGATAATGTTAGCCTAAGCCTCGCGAAACTTAAATCTAGGTTCGTCCCATCCTAAGGCTCAAGTCATTATAAAGTCATGATATTGAGTCCTAAACTCGACCCAAGGTCCAACTGTAGATAAGGTCCACTACAGCCTATGTGTATAGACCATATATGAAACTCAGAAATGGGGTTTGCATGGGGGCTACCATATTAGCATATAGTGAAGAGATGTGAATGGCCATAAAAGTACCTGATGTCATATTCACTGATATGGATCCATCTAACAAGGAGGAACATAAGTGAAGAACATGGGAGATATGAACAGATATTTCTACTGTCATAAGTCTCTAATATCATAAATCTCCACTGATAGCACAATGACCCTCACTAACCAACTTTCTTACTCTCCTAACTTCACTCTCCATACTCCGTATTTGATCAAGGAATATCAAACCTGGCTTTAATATTAAAACTGTAACGCCGCTAATTAAGCATATTTTACTATTTGCAATCACTGTTCTGATTCCCTTAATTACAATTGATAAACAAAATGATCGAGGCATTACCGCCGTCCAAAAGGACAAGGCTTGAAGCAACATTACTAGAAATAACATAGTTAGGTGTAGCTTCAACACATTTATACATGATCAAACCATATACAGTCAACTGTTAACCAACATAAGGTTTATATACTGTAGTAAAACAATTCACCATATAATCTACACCTTCGTCCACTGAAGATTTCAAAATACAACTTCAAAATATGCATGCACTATGCCACTGTTGATCCATCCAGATTCCCTTACTCAACTTATTTTCTTCAGCTGGTTTGTTAACATGAGGGCGATTCGCTGAGCATTTGCCTAAAACAAAACATGAAAAATATTTTGAATTATAAGTGAAGCTCAGTACATGCATTCCTGTATTATTAAAAGATCTCTGCATAAATTGGTTGGGCGCCCACTTTACAGTTCATTTTAAGTTAAAACAGTGAATGAGATGAATGTAAAGCTATATTGCTAGTTATTATCTGCTAGTGAACCCTTTGATGCTGTTATGATCTATGGATAGGTGTACACCTGTGAAGGTGATCGAAAGACCTGGCCTGAAGCCATGTAGTAACTGAAGAGCAATGCCCTGTAACTGATAATTGATGGGGTCACTAATTACGTGACAAATCACTAATTAAACTGATTCATTGATATACTTACCAAAACATTATAATTTTGATAAATACATGCTGATTTCTAAAGGTACAGCTAATGAACATGCTTGAAGTCTTTAAAATGGAATCTTACGTGATAATACTTTTGTACAATGGGAAACAATAAACTGGGCCCCGTTTCTGCTTAAGAAATATAGTTATAGGTAAATGCAGTTAGCAAACAATTTTCACTCCCATAATTTGTAACTTTATGGAAATTAATTAATAAAAAGGGCATCCACAATTCAAACAATTCAATATAAGATAAGTTACGCTAAAATAATTTTGAAAAATAAATAAGTTAGGGTCATTGAACTCAACATAAAACAAATTGGAGCAAAATATACTAAAATAAAATAATTGAGGTGGTAATGAAAGGACTTTAATGGACATAAATGGAATATGGGTTGTTGATGTTTCTGAAATAAATAATAAAAGGTTTAATGCTAAGAGAGGTGTTGTGAGGTTTATGAAAGCTCATATAACCCTAGTTTGGCCCGATAGACACTGACCTTGAGTCATTACTCTCCCTACTTTTCAAATTTCATTCTCATGCCCAAGTAACTCGGTTTTCCATCCTATGTGAGCTTCTGTACATAATCAAAATTGTTGAACTCACTAAACTTTGTAATTTTTTTGCAATATCCATAATTATATAGAAACTTCTAATAATATTTTCAAATGTCACGATTTCTTTCTTCCCTCATATTGCTATTTGAAGGCCTGCTTTAGAAAATCCATATCTTTCACTCCCGACCTCTAATTAAGCTATAAAATCTTAGTATGAAAATATTAGGAAGTCCTCTAACACTTTCATTCATAATGAAAAATCCCATTACCACAACACAACCCCTAAAATTGAGTTGAAGCACAACTATGCATAGCTCGGGTCTATCCTGTGCAGTGCTAGTAAAACGGCCATAATGTTTTGCACACAGCTCGGAATGAAGTGATTCAAAAGGCATTTTAACGATAAGTCACTAAGCTATCTGCCGACCAACAATCACAATTTTCAAAGGCCAAACAGTACCAGTCTAATTGATTTATGATCCGTTCATAACCCTACTGTTCTTATTTTCCCCCTTTTCTTCACAATATTTTGCTCTAAAATTGCTACTTGAAATTATTTAACAAAGCCTTGTTCATTCTCATCACCTTACAAAGCTATATTACTCAAATTTATTCCATAATCATCAACATCAAATTTTCAATTCTTCTCTTTTTTAAAATCGCTCAGAACACATCCATAAGCTTACTTATTTCCATAAATGAGCAAAATATCCTTTTATAATCAATTAGAAAATTTTCAATAATCCACCCCTTTATACAAAATCACCTTAAATGATTTTCCAAGTTAAACAACACACCCAAGATTTGTTTTTTTTTAATCCAATTATACACAAATAATATACTTGATGCTAGAAATAAATCAACTTATGCTTGATCACCAAAACCCTAACTTATGACCAACTAATTCTTGCATTTAAGCTCATCCAAACTCAACATAAACATCATGATATCCATTACTAATTCCAAAGATCACAAAATTGAATACAAAACAATATAAATCCATAACTTCAAACTTAAGCTTGCATAATCATGAGCAACCTCAACCCTTGCATACTTTCAAGTTTAACCAACAATTAAAATATCAAAATAATACTTGTTTATATCAAGGTAACATGATCCATAATCTAATCCAACATAAAACCAAGAATTAAACAAAGTTGGGTTAAGGTTTTTACCTCATTTACAAGCTTGAAAGAGAGAGATGAAAGTGGTTGAGGCAGAGGGGGAATGTGTGGAGGAGAGTAAGAAGAAAGCTAATACTTATCTTGGTGGAAAATGATTTTGATGCTATCCTAATGCTTAGATGATATTTATGCGTAACAAAGGGCTTTATGGTACTTTCAATTAGATATACGTAATGATAATTTGCTAAATTCAGTGCACAAGCTTTTGGTCTTCAAGTTGGGCCGGAAATAAATTGGGCTCAGCAATAAAACGCTCCATTATGATAAAGTTTTTACATAGCTCAAATTTAAATTTTTTGATGTTATTGGAAAAATAATTTGATCACTTAAATCATGGTTATCAAGGCCTACCATCAATTTTCTCGAAATTTTACGTTAATAAAAACCCGAATTGTAAAGTGAAGTTCCAAATCAATTTTTCCCAATCGGGATGATTAAATGCGATATAAAAAATCCATAAAAATTAATAACGTGCTTAAATTAAATAAATAAACGTGATTCACGGTCGGCTATTACAATATATATGAACTATGAATGACTATAATCAACATAGTGATTACAGTATTATACTTCGTCTATTCTATATTTATCCTTAAAAACATTCTTTCTATAGTTCTATATTTTTATCAAAGTTTAAATTTTTAAGACTTTACTATATTTTTATTGATTGAAAACTTATTTCAACGATATAAATGTATTTAATATTTACTATGCTAGGCTTATGCTTTGCACGGTGCATGCTCAAATAGGCAATTTATAGATATGTTATTGAAATAATAAACAGATAGTTATTGCAAACAAAATTAATATTATAATTTAGAGAAGAGAAGGGAAAAACTCAATGAAAAAGTTAAGTTTACTGCAACTTTATGCATAACCAATGGGATTAACAATTGAAAACTATATCATTATGGAAGAAGTCTATATAAGTATGATGGAGATAGTAGATGGTGATTTTGTACACGGCATGGTAAATGGGGTGATGATAAGTTAATCTATGACGCCAATGACGAAGAATCCACTTCCTCCTCTTTTGCCTACAAAGAAAATAAAGATTTAGTGACAATTTGATTAACAATGACAGAATTGAAGGTTATGTATAGCCATTATCTACCTGGTGTACCTAACATTAGTATGTTGTATGTAGTGAACCTCTTCCTCCCAATTGGCTAGCGCAATAAGAGCGATAGATGACCATATGGCTATGGACAATATTAACATGGGTTAGGCAACGGCAAAACAATAACCTGTGTAAAACGTTATAAACATTGACAATGATAATACCTGAGCTGCATACATATCCAACTGGATAGTTGTCGTATGTAAAAGAATTCGAGCATCTTCATGAAGAACAGTGAACTTTCTACAACTTGTACTATCTTGTAAGACAACTCCAAAGATGTACCTGTATTTTTGAATTTAAAAAGGATGGTTACATTAATGTAAACATGTATTTGGGAAAGTATAATAGAGTATCAAATAATAGACAATCAAGGATGCAAACCTATTGCAAGTCAAACTTGGAAGTCGACATGTGTGGTATGGTACATTAAGCACGATTACGTAAGTGTGGACACGTTGTTGCAATTAGTGCAAGCGTCATAAAGCAGTGGATGGATTTCAACAATATAAGCAAAAATTCGACAATATCTAACTTGGATATAGTAAAATTAGAAGATTATATGATATTGAATGAATATATGTAAGCATAAGACATTTGTGTAATACATTTGTAGCTTACATTTGTCGCAATTGCATATTTATCTAATCTAATCCTTTTAACTTCAAAAACTTCTCTAGATGGTAAATATGTAATGTTCTCATACGCATGAAATCAAAATGTTTCATCACACCTATAGTGCTATAGTACCTAATACATGTATAGAAAGTGACACGTGTGAGGTCAAGTGTATATAACTTGCATGGAGAATGAAAACTGAAATTAGTGTTACATTTTGTATATACCATCCTTCAAAGTCTTATGTTGCTTCAACATCTGAGTTTATCAGTAATCTACTAACGGGTAAAGTAGAAACCAGTATTCCTAAATGTATATTGTAGGCGAGAAAACATATTACAAAAATATACAATCAGAATAATGAAAATTAGATAGTTTTGTGAATGAAAGTATATCAAGTGGACGTAAGGATACCTTGATAATCTCTAATGTGCACTCTGTAAGTAAGAAGTATATTTTCAGCAGTCAAATGTTGCTGAATATAGGTGCCCCCAACCTCTGTAAAATCTCCCCATAAAGTCATTCTCAACGGGTGCATCCCACACATATATACTATATGTACTGATCTTCATATAATTGAAATGCATCAAGAAATATAAATAAATATTAACTGATGACAATACATACTGCATGTCATAAAGTAATAATTCCCGCCATGCAGTGCCCCTATCTCTAGTCTTTTCCAAGGAATATATAGCAACTGCCATACCGACGATGTCCACAGAACAATAGGGAATGAAAATATTGTAAAGATTACGGAAGAAATACATGCATAAAATTAGTTAGCAAACTTTACCTTCTGAATAATATCTACCAACAACATTATTTGGTGTTCATAGACGTCGAGGGACCTCAATGAACAACACAAAAGGTGGTTGGCGCTGGTAGGGAATATCCTAATAGTCATCAATGACGCCAAAAAGTGTCATTCTTAGCGTAAAAACCAATTTGTAATTGTTGGTGACCACATTCCATTCGCCATCTGCAGCAGCATCAACTGAGAGTTCGGATATGTAATAAACCTTGTCAGCACTGAGTATCAAGCTCCATCAAGTAATATCAACATCGCATTCTATGACGCTAAAGATCTGATCACACTGTGAAATAATAAAGTGCATTCGTAAGTAACATACATGTACATGATAGGGACTTTTTTCAACATAATAATGCAATACCTGGTAGTCCATGAATATAACTTTCCATAATGTACGTTGCCCATATACTCGAACAGACATTGCTCGCGTGAGTCAAATCATCAATGTCATAGATCTATTGCAGGGGTCGATGGCGCATATAGGCATAGAAGTATGTGCTAAAGATTCCATGTCTGCAATCTTAAAAAAATAAAACCAAATAGAATGGTATGATAATAATGCAGTAAACACATCACAATTGTAAAGGAAAGTATATTACTGTAGACAATACTATTATTATATGATTGAAAATAGGTTAACCAAACATCCAGAATGCAATAGGTGAAATAAATAAACTGTACGATATAGTAATCTATAAATAGTGCAATACATCCCTATACACCACATTTTTTGTAACGTCTACTGGAACTCCTCTCTTATTACAAAGCAGTACTTTTAATCCAGAAGGGCATAAAACACATGACAGTGCAATATAAAATTGGCCATGGCTAAACACGGGCCTTGGAAGCTATACGCCAACTCTATTCAATGTTTGCCCTCGACTTTTGTTCATTGTCATTGCAAATGCCAGTTTTAGAGGGAACAGTCTTCTGCTGAGTTGTAGATCTGGAAGATTGGATAGAGTTAAATGAATTCTGGCTATTAGGATAGTCTCTTTAACTTTTGAGCCAAACATTACTTTGGCCTTAATCACTCTATCCCCTAGCTTACTGATAATAAAGCGAGTACCATTGCACAACCCTATTGACTGATTCAAATTTCTTAATAATATAACCGACACACCAACTTTAAGATCTAAATAATGATTTGCCAACCCAGAAATCTTTAAGGAACGTAATAATTCAGGGGGTTCCATGTCACTAAAAGGACGATAATCATTAGCATTTGAAAGAATATCACAACTCAAATAACTTTTCACATCTCCAGGAGCATAGACAACATGATTGTATTTATTTTATCAACATCATCATTTGTTGGTGGAAGAATCCCTCGTTCACAAAGGTATGATCAATCTTCATACTTAGTGTCAAAATTAGGGTAAATTGATGTGATCAAATTGTGCAGACCATCCTCGTCATTCTGTATGAGAAATTCTATCGGTATCTTGATCCAATTAGGCTCTCCGTCATCTGAAATAGTAATTCGTCGCACTTGACCTTCCCTAACTTATAATATCCATTGAGCAAATCCCTCTACAATTTGCATAGTCTCGTTGGGTTTATGTATTCATTGCGGCCTCATGTTTATATGCAAATGCATAATACTACATTTATTACAAAATGTTGCTTGATGGAGCGTAGTCACAACAATAGCTTCGCGACTCCTGTGGGTAATCACAGGAAGTATCTGTCTAAAATCTCCCCCAAGAATGACCAGTTTCCCCCAAAAGCATTCTGATTATCACATATGTCCTTGAGGTGATGATGAACGACTTCAAAAGCTAAACAATTCATCATTGGTGCTTCATCCCATACAATCAAGTTGTTTCATGGATGAGCTCCGCATGTTTAGGCCTCTTATCAAAGTAACAAAATGACGTCTCATCAGGTTGTAAGGGTATTTTGAACACTGAGTGGGCTGTTTTCCCTCCGGGTAGCAGTGAAGAAGCAATTCCCAATGATGCTACAGCAAGGATATGTGCTTTTCTGATCAGAACTTAGAGATTAAGGTATTCCATAAATAAGACTTTCCTATCCCACCACTACCATATAAAAAGAACCCCCTTCACCTCTATTATGAGTATCGAGTACTGATCTGTACGCATGATACTAATCTGAGTTCAACCCTCATGCAAAGCTTTCAAATCTTATTGTTTTTAGATTTGTATCATAATCAAGTTCATCAATAATAAGCGGATTTGTTACATAAATTGCAGCTTCGATAGAAGGGAGCGGCATTGGAGGGAAATTTTGTAGTGATCCTCCATTTATATTCAAGATACATTCTATCTCAAGTAGTCCAAGATTCTGGAGCCCGGTAGATGATAAATCCATATCTGGCATTCCTGTTTGCCATTTTATAGCATGTACAAGGTTATTTGTTAGATGCGCCCAATGTGCATCCCATAAGTTCACGAGGTTAGAAATCTCGGAGAACATTAACGCGGAGCAAAAACATATTTCGTAGGTCAACCCCTAAAGCCTAGGTTGATGCTTCAGTCAAGACAGCATGCCATGCACCATCATTATCGAACAACCCCAATGCCATGCATGCCGACTTAAATGTTGGGTGTAAGACACCATGTATTATACGAATATCTTCAAAGGAAGTTGCTCCACAGATCTTTGTAGGAAGCAATCTTAAATAATATCGTTCACCATAATTTGGATGTGTAAATGGTAGTCGACCAATTGAAGAACCTTTTTGACAGACCGTCTAGATTTTAGAAGAATGATTCCATACCGATTGCACGGGGAAGTGAAGATGCGTGGTATATAGAGCTTCTAGGTACTCCTTATTTGCTTCAAACCACATTATCAACATTGTTTTCCGCGCTTCTGGTTCATTTGCAATACAAAAGAGGTCCTCTCTGTCACTAAACACAACTAATTGTTCTCCCGGCAAGTGGTATTGAAATTTTTTGTACAGAAGGATATTGATGTTATAAGCTGAACTCAAAAATCCGCCAACATGACTCAACTGCAGATACCTAGCGATAATCCAAATAATCTTGGATTTCATTCCTTTCACTATGTTGCAGAGGTTGCTCATTATCATAATGTGTTATATTGCCTTCAATGACAATAGTGGCACGATCATAACCCTTGTGTACATACTTATATAGGTATTTGGCCATGCTACGGACAGCTATGCGCTCGACATTGATATGAGCATCATATTTTATGCATAGATCTATATTATATGGGACCACACATTGATTATCAATCTCTCGACCATTCATCACCACTTAGTGGGAGGTGCGCCGCCTGCAGTATTGAGCGAAGTCATGCTCATCAAATGTTGTTTGATTACAAAATCTTTTTGGATAACATTTTGAGCATTTCCCGTCAATCAAACATGATACACCTGGGTCATGTATCATAAATCTTCCGATGCTACTGTTAAGAGAATATGAGCATAGGGAAGGCCACACTTCTAACATTCAACAACATATACTTCTGTGAATGATACAGTGGGCATAATTAGTACATTTGCTATATTTTAAGGGAAAATAATGTGTATGATGATGTCAAGAACTCACTTGTAATGACTATTCTAAAGATTGTTTTTGGTCTTAAAATCATCACATAATTGTCATAACTTTATTCTGAAAACTCGAGATATTAGATCTGGTCCATCCTCCAATCGTTGACTAGATAATAACGCATTAGTGATTTCAGGCCAGCTTGGATTACATGTGAATGTGACAAAGAAATTGGGAGGTCCCACTGCACGATAAATTACAATTGCATCCTGATAATGCCGTATCATATAACGTGGCCTTCTAGTGGAAGAAGATCGTAGAATATATCTTCGCCCGATTGATTGTGCATTAATGTCACCTACGTTAGGTGCATCTTGAATGCCACTGTACAATACTGTCCATAGGCGACCTTGATGGTTTTGGTACCATGTAAGCCTATATTGCTCAATGGCAGCCCGTGCATCTACGTAGAATTGTTTGCCCAACCGGCTACTCTTCTTAATAACTACAGATTCACCTACTCGATCTTGGATGCGTAATGCATAAAATTTCCTCATTGCAACTATTGATCTTGAGGTATTGGAGTTAGTCATTCTTGGGATATCTGGACTCCATCCATTAGTGCCATACAGAAATAGAAGAGGATATTGTAAAGGCATGTATGATGGAGGAATCTCATCTATCCTCTCCAAGGTTCCATTCATTTTTTGAATAATGACACCCCCGGATCCAAAGTGCTCAGTTCAATCCCCAACCTATCGTTTAGCGACCTTTTCTACAGTGGGTCTAATATATTGTTGCTCTCTCTCACTTGGATGATTCGAATTCGCAAATCTGAAACCTCACCATGGTCACGTAACATGTCGTGAGCTCTTCCAAATACAGTAACATACGGATTTGCTGAATCCAACATTTGTTACAACCCTTGCATAATGTCAGATCTAACGTTAGAACGACTAGATGCCCTAAGTGCAGTCATTCGGTTTGATAGTTCATTGCTAGTGTCTGTAGATGTACAACTGCGCAAAGGTTAGGTGTAATCCAGATCGGGGGAGCAAGGATGTAATTTTATGGTGATTGCTACCATTTATAGGGAAAACATACGACTTCTACCATCATTGACACTGTTGTCAATCCTTCCCCACATAGAAGTGAATGAGAACATGGAGTTGTAGATTCTAATATTATCAAGGAAATGTTGGTTTGGCAATAATGATTCAAGGAATGGAGGTGATGGTGGAAGTAAGGGAAGACTAACTTATCCACTTTGACAACACAAATTGAATCTTAGGTTGGTGATACTACTATTTCTAACTCTTTCCTCTATCCAGATAATAGCTATGCAATGTGGACATATAGCCGTTCATAGCCCAAAGTCCCATCGGTTTGAGAATGAGTGTCTTGGACGGTGACGTGTCCTTTCTGCAATGGTATTAGTAGGGTGAGCATGTAATTTATGCCTGGTTGAGTTATGTAAACATAAGAAAGTTTTGGGGGAGTACCCATTAGGGTGCATGAGATTGTCATGTGGTCTGTGCGCAGACGCCTTATAGAAGGAGCTCTATTAGATTGGAGATTTTCATCATGAGCAGCTCGTTGATCCGATTCTAGGAATAAATTTTGTGTATGTAAAAGGAAGTATTAATTATATGGTAAGTATTAGTGTGTAAGCAAGGGTATGATATTATACAATACAGGGGTAACATTACTAAGGTTGTCGATGTTACGTGCTGAGATGGTATTTTGTTGCTCAGTCTGGTGTTCAAGATGCGTTGATTGCATTCGTTGCACATCAATGTTGACCTAACTTGGCATGCCTCCCTCGCGAGCAAGCGACAATGGTGTGCCACCACATCATTTCATTCAATATGCCGATGCTTGAACAAGAATCATTGCCTAGTGTTCAATCTAGCATTTTTCTGTTGCAGTTGTCTTCGTGTTGTTGTAAACGATGCTGATGGATCCATTCTGTTTAGCGAAAATCATGTAAACACTTAGGTAAACTTTCATTCATTTCCTTGTGTTAAATAGATTATATCGAATGTGAAAGAAATTCAACTACAGGGGCCATATATGATGATCGTGTTTTATTTTCAATTGTTGTGTATTTCACGTTCAACCCTTACACACACACACACACACACACACACATATATATACACAAACACACACACACACACACATGCACACACACACACACACACACACACACACACACACACACATATATATATAAATTGAAGTGAGTTAAGTTTGGATTTGTTTATGTTTAACGCTAAATTCAAAGTATTCCATTTTTGAATTTTGGTTTAGGGTGAAATTGAATGTTAGGGTATGTTATTCGGGTTCTATAATTTATAATGTTCGAATTTTATGTGACTTACTAATGCAATCTTGAATTCCTATTATTGGTGAACAGAAATTTATAAAGTTGTTAATTGTTTACTCATGTTAGCTAAAAACTATTTTGAAATCGGTTTAGTTTATGTTTCGCATGTAACACAAATAAAATTAGTGTTTCACAAACATAATTTGATCATATTTATGCTAATATATAACTTTTTGGTTTATTTAAAGTGGCCCATTAGGGGATGCTAATATAATTATGTGTTCATAATTTGTACATTTGGGTTTCATGACGACTCAAGAGCTTTATGGGTTTTGCTATAAACTTTACGTGCCCTTTTGTTGTCTTGCAAGAGATGGGTTGAGTTTAGATTTATGGGTTGGGATATTTTTTAGTTTGAAGTGTTCTGGCGATTTGGGGCATTTTATTTTAAACGGTAAAAAATAAAGTATAATTTTAGGTGTTTTATGAAGGGAATTTGATTATTGGATTTGTATGGTTTAAAAGTAAATAGAAATTATTTCATGTTTTCTCGTGTGTTAGATTAGATTTTGGTCAATTTATGTGAAACATTAAAAAACAAATTACACTTTTAAGATTTAAATGAATTAAATTTAATTATAAGATACGTCTGCTTTGAAAGAAAAAGAAAATTATTTCATTTATTTACTTGTGTTAAATAGATTATATTAAATGTGAAAAAAAAATTCAAATTCACGGGCCTAATATAATGATTGTGTTTTGTTTTTAATTTTTGTATATTTCACATGCAACCCTTATAATATGTTATATTATGCTTGCAATATGTAATTTTTCAGCACAATCCTTACACGTATATGATCATAATTAAATTTTACTATATTCTCAAATTCAAAGAAAAAGATAACAATGACAACAACGACAATGATGACAACAATAGTAATAGTAACAATGGAAATAATCATGGAAATAAAAAATGTTTATTATTTCTTTGTAATTGTGTGCATTATATTATTTGTCAATAATAAGGTATCACATAAAGTTTTATGGCTTGTTCAGTAATTATAATTTGGTTTTGTTAAGTTAAAACTTATAAAACATGAACTTATTTTATAATAATGAAATAATAAAAGCTTTTATATCCATCATAATCTCTTAATCTCTCTTTGATAATTAGATGATTATAATTAATGTTGACTACGTTATAAAATTCAAATAGAAAGATAACAACGACGAGAACGATGATGACAACGACGACAACAACAGTGATAACGGAAATAATCATGGAAATCGTATTTAGTTTGCTATTATTTCTAATAATACATGCTTAAATGTATATCTGTGTCACAAAAGACAAGAATATTAATACTCATGGAAATCAAAAATGTTTATTATCTCTTTATAATTGTGTTTATTATATTATGTGTTAATAATAAGGTGTTATATAAGATTTTATGGCTTGTTCAGTAATTATAATTTGGTTTCGTTAAGTTAAAACTTCTAAAACATGAAGTTATTATATAATTATGAAATAATAAAAACTTTTATATCCATTGTAATCTCTTAATCTCTCTTTGATAATTAGATGATCATAATTACTATTCACTATGTTATCAAATTCAAAGAGAAAGATAACAACGACGACAACGACAATGAAAACAACAACAATAATAGTAATAATGGAAATAATCATGGAAATCATATTAATATTTCTATTATCTCTAATAATACATGCTCAAATTTATATTTGTATCGAAAAATACAAAATAATAACAATAATCATGGAAATCAAAAATGTTTATTATTTTTTTATAATTGTGTGTATTATATTATGTGTTAATAATAAGGTGTCACTGTAGGCACCAAAATATTTACATGGTGTACCAAAATAAAATCAAATAAATTAACTAGGCCAACTCTTTTAATTAATTTAATTAGACCCAAAAGGCTCTCAAGTCAAGCCCAAGATGAAGCCCGAATGACTTCTAAGTCAAGGCTCAATCCAAACTCAAGTTAAAACCTAAATCGAGACTCAAGATGACTACCAAGTCAAGTCACGACCTAAAGGCCGAATGACTTCCAAGTCAAAGCGCGATCGAAACTAGGTCAAAGACAAAGTCAAAGGTCAAAGCCTAAGTTGACTACCAAGTCAAAGGTTAAGGCCTAAATCGACTCCTAAGTCAAACGTCAAACGACTCTCAAGTCAACATCTGATTAAAGCTCGAGGCGACTTGCAAGTCAATGCCCAGCCCAAGCCTGAGAGACTCCCAAGTCAAGTCAAAGTCAAAGTCAAACAAAATAACTCTTAAGTCAAAGTAATCCAGGATGAGGCCTGATTGAAAGGCCCAAAACCCAAGTCAAGGCCCATCTTAACTTTCAAGAGGGAGGGAGAAGCTTTCCTATAAATAGGACCCCATCCCCCCTTGATTCGAGGTTGGAAGGTTGGAAAGGTTAGAAAAATTCAAGAATCCATCTAACACTCAAATATTCTCTCTCTCTTAAAAAAGACAACAAACACATCGAGCGCGACGAGCACGTGCCGTCATCTCTTGAAGATTAAAGACTTGCCTTGATTGAGATCAAGCCTTTAAGGCCCTCGCTCAGGCCCAAGTTCATTCAAATTCAACAAGGAGATTGAATCAGAGGATCATACACATTGTATTCAATAGAGATTATACCCATATATTTGAATACAAAGATTCAATTTTGTATTCAAATTCCTGTCTAATTTATTTTAGACTTAAAATTTGTGTTTACAGTCACCTAAGATTTTATGGCTTGTTCAGTAATTGTAATTTGGTTTACTTAAGTTAAACCTTCTTACACATGAAATTATTCTATAATAATGAAATTATAAAAACTTTTATATCCATTATAATTGCTTTAATCTCTTGTTGATAATTAGATGATCATAATTAATATTCACTATGTTATCAAATTAAAAGAGAAAGATAAGAATGACGATAATGACAATGACAATAACAACAACAACAACAATAGTATTAATGGAAAATCATCGAGATAATATTTGTTTTTCTATTATCTCTAATAATACATGCTTAAATGTACATTTGTATCGAAAAAGACAAAATAATAATAATAATGATGGCAACCAAAAATGTTTATTATTTCTTTATAATTGTGTATATTGTATTATTTGTTAATAATAAGAGGTCACATGAGGTTTTTGGGTTTGTTCAGTAATTATAATTTGGTTTTGTTAAGTTAAAGCTTATAAAACATGAACTTATTCTATAATAATGAAATAATAAAAAATTTTATATCCATTATAAAATCTTAATCTCGCTTTTATAAGTGGATGATCATAATTAATTTTGACTATGTTATCAAAATCAAAGAGAAAGATAACAACGCCGACGACGACAATGACGATAACAACAACAATAGTAATAACGGAAATAATCATGGAAAGCATGTTTGCATTTCTATTATATGCTATATAACATACTCATATTTATTTGAAGATTGGAAAAAACAAAATAATAATAATCTTACAAATCATAAATATTTCTTGTTTCTTAATAATAGCGCATACTTTCATAGACATAAAACCAAAATAACGTTGGAAGTGGTGGGGTTAGTTTCGTCATTTATATGGCTGGTCTTGGTCTTTGTGGCGTGAGGTGCTAGAAGGATCCATTCATTTCCCCTCCATCATTCCTTCATCCCGATCTATCTCCTCCTCCTCCTCCATTCAATGCTTCGAAACCCCGACAAAATCCTTGGAAGCCAACAACCTCCTCAGAAAGGGATCGGCTGTCTGGGAAAGCAACGAATTTCAGTTGCCTTCAACCAATTCATCCGCTAAGTCCCCACGCTTTCTCCTTATATCTAGTTGTTAACATGTACCTTTCTCGAGGTTCATTTCTAGTTTGAAAATCGTAGTGGTGATCTTGATCTTTTTTGTTTCCCGATTTACCTCTCGGATGCATCAGTTTCATGTTTTTTAACATTTTTTTGAGGAAACTGTCGAATCTGGTTATATTTTCCCTCACGTTGCCACTTCTTTTTTTTTTTTTTTTCATTGGGGGTCTCAGATCTATATACTCTATGTAGGTGAAAGCATTAATCTTGTGTTTTTTTCAAAGATTTGTGTTCGATGAAATTATCGGATATGGGAAATTATGCCGTCCTTTCGCTAGTTTGTTTCTCCTATCTTAGATCTTAGAGCTATGTGGTTTATGGTTGGGAAAGTAGTAATCTTCATTTTGTTTTTAATTTTTGTCATTGGCAACCATCGGATCTAGCAAACTTTGCTGTCTTCTCTCTGCTTCTTTGCCGCCGGCCACAAGTATGAAGCGGTTAGAGGTCGGGTGAACTATGTGGCTGCTAATTAATGGGTAATTCCTCAGAAACCATATGGCTAAGTGCATGTGGATTTGTAGAAATGGTTATTTGGTTCATTTCTGGTCATTTTTGTATTTATATTATACAGAATTCATTTGTAACCACACTAATCAAGTACCCTCACTGATAGATATGCTGCATGTAGGATGATGAGGTCCAGTATGTCTATATCGGTTGCGAGTGTTCTTCTATTTTTCTGATTTTGTGCTACCTATATGGTATATGTTGTTGATTTGGTCCTTGCTATGTTCAGTTGATCAGCATCAGAGTGTAATTAAAGATCACAGATAGCATAAACATAGAAGGAAGTTAATTTGATTAAGGTATAAGTTCAAATACTTAATGTTAATGTTTGCATATGTTTCATCTTGAGCAGAAGGAGTAGTAAAATTATTTTTGTAACACTTAATCCTTTGTCAGTTTTATGCTTTTCATTAGAGGAATGACGAGATTTGATAAGGACCGGGAGGAATTGAAGATTGTAGATAGATTGGTTGGAGGGGAAGGTATAAGTTCAAGAATTTATTTTCTTATTTGTATTTTCTTATTGCAGTTAATTCCATTTTATTGCATATGAAATTTTAAGAGTTCACTTAATACTCTGTCAATTCTCATCTTGCCAGAGAGGAAGGTTAGATCTAAAGTTATCCCATAATAAATTGTCATATGATCCATATATAATACATCGTTTTGTTCATATGATAAGAAAAGAAGCAACAGAGACCAACCTAAAAATTTTAGATTAGACTTGTTCATCTTATGTCTCATGTCTTATATACAATTATGTACAAATTATTTCGTCTTATGTCTTATGTCTCGTGTGTTATATTTGTCCATCTTATGTCTCGTGTGGTATAATCCATATATAATACATCGTTTTGTTCATCTTATGTTATATACAATTATATACAAATTATATACAATTATATATTAAATATCTTATGTCTTGTGTGTTATATTTGTCTCGGGTGTAATCTTATGATCTAAACAGAGTCATTGTCTTGTTTATCTTATGTCTTGTGTGCTATATAGATTAGATTTAGGTAATCTTTATCTAAAATGTGAAAAAATTTGTATATAGTTGTAAGATCTAAATGATTTGAATTTAAATTTGAGCTTTGTATGCTGTAAAAGCCCAAAAAAAAAAAAAAGTCATTGATTTTCTTGTGCAAAGTACATTAGATTCCAACCTAAAAAACAAAGTTAAGCTTGAACATAAAGAAAACATAGGTGTATGTTATAACTTGGCATTATATTCAGCTATATATAATACATCTTATGTCTCGTGTGTTATGTTTGTCTTGTGTGCAATCTTATGATCTGAACAGAGTCATAGTTTTGTTCATCTTATGTCTCGTGTGTTATATATATTAGATTTGGGTAATCTTTATCTGAAATGTGAAAAAAATTGTGTATAATTTAAGATTTAAATGATTTAAATTTAAGTTTCGGCTTCCTATGCTGTAAAAGGGAAAAAAAAAATCTATCATTGATTTCCATGTGCTAAGTATATTAGATTTAAACCTAAAAAACATACTTAAGCGGGAACATAAAGAAAACGTAGGTGTATGTCATAACTTGGCATTATATTCAATTATCTATAATACATCTTATGTCTTAGGTGTTATATTTATCTCGTGTGTAATCTTATGATCTAAATAGAGTCACCAATTTGTCCATCTTATGTCTCATGCATTATACAGATTAGATTTTGGCAATCTTTACCTGAAATGTGAAAAAATTTGCATATAATTGTAAGATTTAAATGATTTAAATTTAAATTTGGGCTTTGTATGCTTTAAAAGTTAAAAAAAAAAAGAAAAAGCTTTGTCATTGATTTCCTTATGCTAAGTACATTAGATTCAAAACCAAAAAACATAGTTAAGCAGGAACATAAAGAAAATGTCGGTGTATGTCATAACTTTGCATTATATACAATTATTTACAATAAATCTTATCCCTCATATGTTATATTTGTCTCGTGTGTAATCTTATGATCTAAACTGAGTCGTTGTTTTGTTCATCTTATGTATCATGTGTTATATAGATTAGATTCGGTTAATTTTTATCTGAAATGTGAAAAAAATTGTACGTAATTGTAAGATTTAAATGATTTAAATTTAAATTTGAGCTTTGTATGATATAAAGGTTAAAGAAAAAATTTTGTCATTGATTTCCTTTTGCTAAGTACATTAGATTCCAACCTAAAAGACATAGTCAAGTTGGAACGTAAAGAAAACATAGGTGTATGTCATAACTTGGCAATTTTGATTATTCTCTCATTTTGTTTCGTGTGCTATATAGATTGGATTTAGGTCATTTTATTTGAAACTTGAAAAAATCTTTATATAATTGTAAGATTTAAATGCCGTAAATTTAATTAGGAGCTTTGTATGCTTTAAAAGGGGAAAAAAAAATATATGTCATTGATTTTCTTCTGTTAAGTGCATCAGATTCCAACCTAAAAGGCATAGGTAAGCCAGAACCTAAAGAAAACATAGGAGTATGTCATGACTTGACCATTTTGATTACTCGTTCATTTTTTCTTGTGTGCTAAATAGATTAGATTTGGGTCATTATATTTAAAACGTTAACAAATCTTAATGTAATTTATAGTTGTAAATGATGTAAATTTGGTTATGAGCTTATATATTTATATGCTTTAAATGATGTAAATTTATTTATGAGCTTTGTATGCTTCAAAAGAAAAAGAAAAATCTGTCCTTGATTTCCTTGTGTTAAATTCATTAGATTCCAATCTAAAAAACACAATTATGTCGAAACAAAAAGAAAACATAGGTGTATGTCTCTTGGTTAGTTTAAGTAAGAAGCATATCTTGGTGAAGTTATGTGACTGACATACGAATTGCTACTAAGCATAACTAAAAGATGCATGTTTACAATCAAAAACTACAACTCATTAATGTAATGGTAGGAAATGTCTTCTTTAAGAAGGTGGGTTGTGAGAAGTTAGTACCTCACAATGGGTGTTGGAAACTTGTGAGTAATAAGTATGCGCTCAGATCTACTATAGAACAGTAGCCACTATTAGTATCGATAGCCACAATTACTAATTCTTGAACCATAACAATTTTACAATTTATAAACTTGAACATATTGAAGTCAATACCTGCACGATAATAAGGTGGATTTCAAATTTACAGGGAAATGATTATAACAATTAGTGATTCTTGAACCACAATAATTTTGTAGTTTATAACACATTTACCATACTGAAATTAAAACCTGGAGTTTTAGGTGACAGGTACCTTTAAGGATTACTGTGTATGGACTTGCAAGGGTTGATGATGTCAGGGGATGAGGTGTCTACAACAATTTTGCAGTTTATAACATATTTTTATGCGTTGTTACCAAACATTTAGGTTTTACCTCACTTACATTGATCTGTGCTCTTCATATGCACCCAAAAAAATCTACTTCCATTCATAAATGTGTAGCCCAAGCCAAGGGCCCTAACTCCTAGCCTAAGTTAACATTAGAAGCCATTTATAGTTTGTTTTCAAATGAAACAAAAGCAATCAAAGAAAAAACAATCTAATAATGGAGCTTGCTCCACCCTCGGTTAGGGTTTCTAGGGTATTATCCCTTATTGAATTCTCTCAGTGATATGCTTCATTACTTTTGTTTCTTGATTTTGGTGCTTTTGACGATGGGATTCATTAATCACAATGTTTCTTCTGATGTAGAGCTAGTTACTCTACTCCACCTCTTATTGGATGAAAACAAAGATGGAGTTGGATTGGAAGTGGATGAAAATCTTAATAATGGACTTAATCTCCTTCTTGCTACAAATTTAATATCAAACCATTTTGTTAACACAAACACTACCAAAACCATCATTCAAAGAGCTTAAAACCCTAAGCTTGGGGTTAAGATAATTGACTTGGATGGCAATACCCTTCTGTTCAGGTTAAAGGCCTTGGAGGATATGAAGAGGATATGGAACAGAGGGCCATTGGTGATTATAGGAAACCATGTAGCCTTGTAAAAGTAGTATGGTGAAGTTTCCATTAAAGATATTGGTTTCATACTATCATGGTTTTGGGTTCGATGCTGGGTGCTCCTATAAACCTGAAAAATGCACCAAACTATGAGCAAACTAACTTAACGTTGGGCAATATAAAAAAAAAATGATCCTTGTAAGTGTGGTGGAGCCTTTCTTTGACTCATGCTTTAACTTGGCATTTGAAACCCTCTATGCTTAGGCTTCTCGATGAAATAAGGTCATAGATTGAGCAGATGGATATAATTAAAGAACAAAAGGCTTTCAAATTTTATTTCTCGATGACTTAGGCATGAGAATGGGGTTTATGAAGCATCATTACAAGCAAATTATTTTGAGGCATGGATGAGAGTGGAGTATAAGCTGATAAGCCCTACATACATAGCATGTGAAGAGAAGATGAATGCTTCGCTTGCTAACAACGTCCAAAGGGCACCATTGAGGGATATTGTTAACATCCCTAATCCATAAGTTATCTCTATAGTGGCATGGGCAAGTCCCCTCAAACATTAGCATGCTAATTCTTCTTATCTTGTATTATCTCCTAACCAGTCATTAGCCAGGTACAGGGATTCAAAATCAAAGGCACACAGAGGGTTAACCAAACTAGGTGATGAATTGACATTGGGTGGGATAAGACTTCTACTGCTGTATTAATGAAGCAATGTACTATGGCTTTTTCTATGGGAGTAGCACCTTTCCTAAGTAAGAGAAAATTTATTAAGGTGAAGAAACATGCTATGTCATTGAAAGTGAGTAAGAAATGATGGTTAAAGGCTGAGTTAACCTCTTACTACTATGATTTATAAGGCCAAGAATGTAGGCCAAATCATGTGGCTTCCTAAAGGGGATGTGTTTTAGCAGTAATGGTAGGTTGAAGGATTGAATTTTTGTGGATTAATATTGACATGGAGATTATCTTACTCTGATTATCACTTCCTGAAAGCAGCTTTGAGTTATGATATGAGTCTGATTTGGTATGTGGTGGACATTTATCGATGGCCAAATAAGGATGAAGAACATATGACTTGGCAAAGAATGAGGGATCGCAAGGATGACTCACCCTTCCCTATTATCCTCTTTGGTGATTTTAATGAAATTTTAATGGAAAATGAATAAGATATGGCTCCTTTTGAGGAAGGACAATAGATAGTCCGGGCTAGGGGTACAATATACTATTGTGGCATTCATGATATGCAACACACCAAATGCACATATTTTACTGTCTGCAGTGTCTCAAATAATTCTCATGACTAAAAGTGATAAACCTAATGATCGAAGCATTACCGCCATCCCAAAAAGGACAAGGCTTAAAGGAAATACTCTACCGAGGATATAGTTGAACATAAGTCAAACTTATATACATTTAACATTATAACTAACATGAGTTTTATACATCACAACTAAGCAATTTCCATAAAGTTACATCCCCATCAGCTGAAGATCTCAAACACAACTCCGAAAACGAAAACTATACATGTACGACATTACTGTTGATCCATCCGAATCCCTTGCTAAACTTATTTCTCCAGTTAGTTTGCTATTGTGAAGGCGTTTCACTGGTCATTTGCATAAAACAAAACATGAAAAATATTTCTAACTATGAGCCAAAGCTTAGTATATGTATTCCTGTATGGTAAAATGATCATTGCATAAATTGGTTGGGCCTGCTTTGTAATTCATTTTAAGTTAAAACAGTGACTGAGATAAATGTAAAACTGTATTGCTAATTATTATTTGGTAGTGAGCCCCTGTAACTGTGATGATCTATGGATAGGTGTACACCTGCTAAGCTGATTTAGGGACCTGGTTTAAAGCTGCACGAGTAACGGGAGGGCGAATGCCCTATAGATGATAACTGGTGAGGTCACTAATTAAATGATAAATAACTGTTTAAACTGATTCATTGATGTACTTACCAAAATGTGATAACTTTGATAAATATAGTCTGATTTCTAAAGATACAGGCAATGAACGTACCTGGAGTCTTTAAAAATACAATCTCACTTGAGATTACTTATGCACATGGGAAATAATAGATTAGGTCCTGATTCTATTTAAGAAATGTAATTATAGGTATATGTAATTAGTAAACAACAATGACTTTCATAGTTGTAACTGTAATAGAAATTCATTAAAAGGCATCTACAACTTAAATAATTCCATTGAAGATAAGTTATGCCAAAATGATTTGAAAGCTAAACGAATTAGGGTAATTTACCTCAAAGTGAAATAATGTGGAGTCAAATTGATTAAAGTAGAATAATTGGGATCATAAAAGAAAGACTTTGATGGTAATAAATTGATCACGAGTTTTTTGATATTTCTGAGATAGATAACAAAGGTTTGAGGGCAATTGGAGTGGTCGTAGGTTCAGAATAGCTTTAAACACACCAGTTTAGACTAAAAAATAGTAATCTTGAGTTATCAATATGCCCACTTCTCTAATTTCATTGCACGTGCTACACAACTTAGTTTTCCAAATCAAATAAGCTTCTAAGTACAATAAGAGTTGTTACCGATTCAAGGTCCACCTTAGAAAATTCATAACTTTCATCCTTGATCTCAAATGGAGACCTAAAATGGTAAAACCCCAAGATGGAAAGCTTAAGAAGTCCCTCAAAACTTTTATTCATAGTATAAAACACAATTCCGACAATACAGTTCCTAAAATTGAGCTTAAACACAACCATGCACAGTTCCGGTCTAACTTGCGCAATCTTAGCAAAACAGCCATAACTTTCTCCACAGAACTCAGATTAAAGTGATTCAAAAGGCATTTGAAGGATAATTCATTGATCTATCTACACACCAAGAAAACCACTATTTTTCAATGTGCCATGCAATACCAGTTTATTCATAAATAGACCTTTGTTCCAGGTATGAACATAGCCTACTGCCTACATTTCCAACCCCCTTTTTCACATAATTCCCTCTAAAATCACTTGTTAAAATTAATAAACCATGATTGGTTCCTCAACATCACCTTACATAGCCATGATACTTAATTTTTACTCCATAATCATCTTTATCAAATTCTTAATTATTCTCTCTACAAAATCACTCAAGACATATCCACAATCTTACTTATTTGTATAAATGAGCAAAGTGACCTCCCACATAAAATTAGAAAAATTTCCATAACCTACCCCTTTGTCATAGGAATCACACCAAGTCATTTCCAAGCTAATAACACATCCAAGATTTATTTCTTATCCACGTACACATAAATAACATGCTTGGTACTAAGAGTAAACTAAACCATGCATAATTATCAAAACCCTAGCTTATGATCAACTTAGATTCACCTTTAACCATCCAAAACCACACCAACTCCATCATAATCATTAATAATGCTAAAAATTACAAAATCAAATGTAAATCAATCAATTAACATCGTTTTAACTTAAGCTTGCATGATCATAAACAACCTCAATCCTTTACTTGCTTTCCAACTTAACCAACCATCAAAACATGAAAATAACTCTTGTTTCTATCAAAATAACATGATCAACCACCAAAACCACAAAAATAAGAATCAAAACCAAAATACAAATCAAAATAAACAAGATGGGGTTAGGGTATTACTTACTTTGATGCTTGAAAAAGGGGTATAAATGGTGATTGATATTTATGGGAGTGTGGGTGGTGGCTAGAGTGACTATTGGTGGTTGTCTGGTGGCTGAACTGGTGGCAACAAGGTTGGCTAGTGGTAGTGGCAGCCGTGAGCAGCAGCAGCAGCAAGGGTGCAGGCCAGCATGGCTTGGAGAGAGAAAGAAGAAGGAGATTGATATTTGTAGGTCTTACTTGGCTCAAAATGATTCACTCTTACTTGGCTAAGTTTTTATCTACTAAAAGTAAGCTTAAGCCAATGGTAATTAGACACATTTATTGGTGATTAGCTAAGTAAAATGAGGTAATAGCTTGTTGGACCAAAATTGGGCCAAAATGAGTTTGGGCCCGAATGAAAATTACACTTTATGTGATTAAAATTTTTCGTAGCTTGAAATGAAATTTTTGGGCTGTTATGAAAAATAACTAAATCTTTTTTAAAGCATATTTATCAGGATCGGCTATCGATTCACCCAAAATTTTACAATAATAAAACCCAAATTGCAAAGTGGGACCCAAATGGAATTTTTCCAACTGGGATGATTAAATGCGTTAATTGAATGTGAGAAAAATAGGAATCATGACTTAATTAAATAAATAAATATGATTTAGGGTGGGAACATTAGATGATATGGGTAATCCAAGGGATTTCTTCACCTGGAAAAAATGTGAAACTTAGGAATGGCTAGATCATTACATGGCGGATCATGTATGGTGTTCATTACTCTCGGGTGCTTGTGTCAGGCGCTTCTCTCAGCACTAGTTTGATCATAACGCACTTATGTTAGAAACTGAAAAAAGGTCTATTAAGGATATTTAGGGTAGGCTGTTTAAATTTGAACCTATCTGGATGTCTTATAAGGAGTGTGGTTGGGTGATTAGGTAAGCTTAGGACAGTGAAGACCCATGGGTTTGTCTCAACTCTAGTGCTAAAGCTATTTAATCCCAGAGTAAAAAGACTTCTTCTGAAGTGATGTTAATGTAATTGAGAAGCTTTTCATTGCCAACTCAAAAATGCCCACCTTTAGTGGACAATTTATATATGCAAGGGCCTAGGCACCAAAGTGGATGATCTACTCTACAAAGAGGAGTCATTTTGACATGTTCAAGTTTGCAGTAATGAATTGAAAGATGGTGACAACTATATGGCCCTTTATAAAGCTAATTTGAGGAGGGTTAGAAATCACATCAAGTGTATGGCCGATATAAATGGCAATAGTGCTTCTTCTTTAAAAGGCGCTGAGAGGATTGCAGTAAGTTGCTTTATTAATCTTTTCTCGCCCTCTTATTTTAGACATTCTAATAAGGCTCTAAATGGCATTAGTCCAAAGGATTTTGTTAAGATTAATGATGATCTAGATAGAGTTCCTTCTATATAGGACATTCATAACGCCCTTGATGATATGCTCCTAACAAAGGCTCAAAGCTTTGATAACATGCATGCTCCCTTTTTTAAAACGTATAGCGGTGTTGTGGAAGGGGAGATGGTGCCTTTTGTAAAGAGGGGATGGAAGAGGGACATTGATCTGTCTAATGTGAATACTATAGTTCTCATCCATGAGGTGAAATAACTAAATTTCATCATTTACTACAAACGCGTGAGCCTCAGTAATGTTATGTAAAAGTTCTTATCAAAGATAATGGCTAATCACCTCAAAAAGGATCTGCCAGGCCTTGTATTAAAGTGATAAAGTGCTGTTGTGTAGAAGCATTTAATTATATACAATGCTTCGATAGCCTTTGAGATTTTCAACAATATGAAGAGGAAGACAAGTGGGAAACAAGGCATGAATGCAATCAAACTTGGCATAAGGAAGGTTTACGATAGGATGGAATGGGATTCTTAGTGATAGAAATAAGAGACTGGGCTTTGTGCAAAGTTAGATTGATAGGGTATACTTGTGTATACTTTTTTGTTATTAATGTCAAAGTAAAAGGTTCTGCATCACCCCCATATAGTCTTAGGTAGGGAGACCTCATATCCCCATGCCTTTTTCTATTGTGTGCAAATCCTTTCTTAAGTCTCATTTCATGAATTATAGCACATAAATCCATTCATAGAGTTGTCATTATTAGGAATGCACCCCAAATATCACACTTATGTTTTGTAGATGATAGTATGATTCTTATCAATGCTAATTCTCAAGAAGCTAATATCATGAAACTCGTCTATAACTACGATGATAATTCAGGCCAACAAATTAGTGTTGGCAAGTCCGAGTTTCAGTAAGAATTTCAAGCCAATTATCAAAAAATAAATTTAGGAGATCTTGCAACTAATGCTAGTAGATTATTAGGCTAAATACTTGCTCCCCCTACTATTCTTAGGTGCTTAAACAAAGCTACTTCTGCAGGACTCAAGGAATGAATTTTAGAGAAAGTGAACGAATATAACGAGTGAATTATATCAAAACATGTTAAGGAAATTCCTATTAAAGTAGTAATCTAGGTTATTCCAACGATATGATGAGCATTTTTAGGCTCCGGGATGGTTCATTTGATTTGATTCATGCGATTACTGCCTCCTTTTGGTGGGGTTATGCTAATTCTAAGTGCAAAATCCACTGAAAATGTTGGAGTTCACGTGCAACCCAAAATGCATAGGGTGAATAGGCTTCTGAGACCTTCAACTTTTAATGAAGCTTTACATGCCAAGTAAGCATGGTGATCTATGGAGGGTAATGAGTCTCTTATTTAACATGTGCTTAAGGAGCAATAATATCCTAAATATGAATTTTTGGAAGCTTATTAGGGAAATAAGCCAAGCTACATATGAAGAAGCATATGGATTGTTAAGAGTTTGTTGTAAGAGTGTTTATTATGGTGCGTAGGGAATGGAAGGAAGATCAAAGTATGGAATGGTGATTAGGCTGTAGCAGATAATACTTTGGTAGCTTTATGTATGGGTGTTCATTTAACCATGAGCTTCAAGTTTGTTAACTTAGTAATGAGACTTCAATGACTTAGAGGAAGAACTTAGTTTGCTATCTATTCTCTGACGAAGCGCAAAACAAGATCCCAACTATAACACTAAGTTTGCATAGAGAAGAGGCCATACAATTTTAGTAGCCTGAGAAAAGGGGCTTCTGCTCTGTCAAATGTACTTATTGGTTGGGAAAATTAGGTATACTGGCAGGTCGAGATGCAGAAATGCTCACGAACGAAGAATGGTGGAAAAAGGAGTGAGGTCTCAATGTTCCTCACACGCTAAAATATTCCATAGGGCATGTGTTCAATGGATTCTTAGCTGCAAAAAAGGAGTTTAAAAGGTAACACACGATTATGAAAGAAACATGCCTAATTTGGTCTTAAGGGGGGGGGGAGACTTTTTGCCAATTCGTCTTTTTCAATATCCTTATCTTTCTTAGATGTAGAAGGACAGTGAGGTTACTTAAGTATGGGAATTGCTTGTACTAGCTCCTGTCATGAATATATTCTATGGTGTTTTGATAATCTTGATAAAGAAAATTTTGAAAAATCTATGGGTTGTATGTGGGCAATGTCGACTTGTAGAACTATGATTATTATGGTAGGTTAATATACAAATTTGGATTTTTTTTTCCTCGAGCTTCAAATGTTTGACTCGTGACTATAGGAAATATGTTTCTACTATCTATCACAATAAGGAGTTTGGTGTGCCTTGATCTAAAAGTTATAGCAGGCACCCCTACTGGGCTTATGGGCTAGTTCAAGGTTAACTGAGACATAATGATAATAGAGTTTAGGTAGGGCTCGAAAAGGTTTGACATTATCCCAAGGGGCAAATCATAGAGATTAGTGTCTAGCATATGAGAGTTGTTGGGACCTAGAGATGGTAGAAAGTGAACCAATCTAGATAACTTTGAGGTATGCACAGGATCGTATAGGAAGGTGATTGTTGAGTCTGATGTTATAGACACCCAATGACACTTACTTGACTCATTGGTGCCGAAGCTACTTCCTTTTAGGCTTCCCAAATATTTTTTAAGTAAAGGTTTGTGAAAATATCTCAAAGATTCCAAAACATATGCAGTAAGGCTAAATAAGGGCGAAACTAACCCATTTTATGAAGATTCTAACGGTAATTTATACCTCATTTATGATCTCCCCACACGATTAAAAGGTATATGAGTTCACAACTACAATATTCGTTAAAAGTGCTTTCCAACAAAATATTATAAACTTAAATATGATAAGCAAAGGAAGAGATATACGCCGGATAGTGAGAGGTGCATACAAACTGATGCCATGTCACTCTTGGGCGCATTGCTCTACACTTATCCAATGGATATAAAACTTGAATTATTCGAAATTATGCTCAATAAGATTTCAAATAAAAAAAATGATTAACCTAAGTGGAGAACGAACAAGAAAGTTCGCTAAAAATTAAATGACCTAAAAAACTACCCAGGCTAGTGGTCTATTGTCGAGACCAAATGGCTTGTGAGTAGCCTTTCTTTTCATGTAATTGATTCCAGGAAACATTTTCCCTTGCTCGCAATTTTGGCTGAATTGACTTAGACCCTTCTCCTAAACAATTTTATGGAATATAATTTTAATTGAATCTATAAACCTTAGGAGGATTAGTCTAACTTTCTCCACTATAAAAGGAGCCTCTCATCTTTCTTGAAGAGACATCAAGACACATTTACATAGAGACATACATTCACTAGTTCTCTTCTCTTTTCTGTCGCTTGAGAGATCATCCGTCTTTTCTAGAGTTCTCCTCTCTTACTCTACTTCTCTTCTCCCCCTTGCTGGTGAGAAGATGCCTCTAGGCAATCTGCTTTTTCTAAATGTGATTGTCCTTCCTCCAGTGATCCTTTCTATCTTTCTCTAGTTTTCTTACCAAAACTTTGACACAATAATTTCTTAAAAAATACGAAAAAAAATTATTTTCTAAAATTCTTTAGGACTAGCCTCCAACCACCCACATTTGATTTGGAGTCCAAAGGAGCACAAAACAAAAGCTTTTCTGAACGGGACGAACATGAGTTTTGAGGAATAAACAAAAATAATGAATGTGTTATCCTAATTCACTTTTTGGCATTAATTTTAACTATCAAGATCTTGTCTATCCACCTTGATTATCTTTGGTTTTGTACATATTCAATAGTAAAATTATGTAATTAAATAAGTGGTCATAAACTTCATTCTTTTGCATTTATTGCCCTTATTTTCTATTATGTAAATATTAAACTGGCTGGTTTAACAAGAGATGACAAAAGTTCATGTCTTTGATGTGTAAAATCACTAAACAAGATAAACTCACATGAAAAATTCACTTGTATGGAATTATTTAGAATTCACTATTTTCTTTTCAATCCATAGTAGAGGCCATTGTTGAATTGGTAATGTTGGTTGGTAGATTACCAATTGTATGTCAACCCCTTAACCCAACTCTTGGCTATTGCCTTAGAGTTAAGTCAAATCCTCATTTAGAATTGTGAGGACTATTTTCTAAAAAAATATTTTCAAAATGGTTTTTACATTTTCCCATAATATGGTGGTCAATACACTCGCTTTTACAAATCTCAAACTTTCCTATAACAAAGCCAAAAAAGCAATCAGTTCACTAAAGCCAAGGCCGTTGGCTTGCGACTTTTGGTGGCAACTTCACTAGGGATGTTTAAGGGGGAGACTTAAAAGAATTACAATTGAATAGTGATTGTTGAATTCAAACTACATCATATTATGCATCTTGCATTACATTAGAGGCTTGATCATAGTCCTGAAAGGCTTTATCCTTCCCATAGTGTGCATACAACTTGAGCTTCACCTTTAACTGCAGGAATCCCTTAGATACATAGTTCATCCCATATGGCCGGGCCTTACCTTCAAGGGTCACCTCACTTGTGACACTCTTCCTTAGTGTCCATTTTGCAGGAACTGAGTATCGTCTAAATTCGTCTCACTAAGAGGGGAGATCACGCCTCAAGTCACAAGTCCCTTTTTGACCGAAACCCAAAGTCGAACCCAAGAGTCTTTAAACTCCGGAACCTATGCTTAGGAAACCAAATACATGTGATTTATGCATATTATGAATGTTTTTTGACGTATTCTGACGTGCTACTTATGTGATTGAAGTATATGATGTCTAAGATAGTATCCATGCATTCATATTAGACAATCTAGGACACCTTGTATATAGGTTTGACATTTGTATATGGGCTTGCATTACCCAAAAAGAAAAAAATTCATGCATTCATAGTAGCTCAGCTAGTATATTTTGCATAAAAAGAATAAAATACAAGATGAAAATAAAAACTGCACTAGGTAGCAGGTTTTTAGGAGTAACTGACACCCAATGAACGGCTGTAGGGAACCTGATGCATGGTGATTACCATTTAACCAAATAACAGTGTAAAATTCATATAAATAATCCCCATGGATGTTGAAGACCAATCTTCCCAAAGATGAACCAAGGGAGAGAATCCCTAATTAGAAGAAAGCCTCTAATGAGGATGAATCAATACTTAAAATATATAACCAAGAGATGAATCAAACAAGATATGTCTAGGCTAAAGGTTAAACCACCACCTAGATTAAATCAACCCAGCCTCTAAAGCTTAAAACCAACAATTAGATTAGAGGGATGAACTCAAATCACCACCCTCCTTAGAAAGATAAAGAATTTGAGATTTTAAGCAGAACTAGGCTTCAAGCTCTCATATCATTCATCAAGTCTAAATTTTCATGGAGGTAATTGGGTTTATAAATGCCCAGTTAGAGGTGAAATTAGCTGTGCATTAGTGGGGCACCTGGGCCAATAGGAGGCTTACAAAATATCCTAGAAAAATAAATCAAGATGCTTTAGATAATTAAGATCAAGATGAGTTGTGTTTTCCAAGATTCATCCTCCATCTTCTAGGGAGCTTTGAGAAGGCTGTACTCCACCAATGGAGGTTCCTTTACTGGGAAAATCTTCCATTGTATATGAAGAATCATCCCATGCTGACTAATCTCCAAAATTACAGTTGTAACTTACTTAATGAAGCCTATAATTAAAATCGTGCATTTTTCAATCGTGGACCTACCCTTGCTCAGTTTTTAACCCATAATTTTCTCAATATTTGGAGTTTCAGTGCGACTTAACTTTTGTTGGAAAATAGGCATCTTGGAATTTCCGTCCATGTATAACGTCTAGAAATTGGAGCTCATTTTCCTAGTTAAAAATGAGCTAGAAATAAGGTGAAGTATCCTACCTAGAAAAATTGAAAATGAGCAAGTTATGGGGTTTTAACCGAGCCATGGTTAGTGCAAGGTCTAAAGGTGCACGTTTTTACTCAAGGATTTACTTGGGTCATCAAATGGGTGACTTAAGGGTCCAAACTTGGTGGGTAGCCGATAGACTCTTCTAGAAGGCTCTCATAAAAATCCCCACCTTAATCTCATCCATTTAGATAGGTGAATGACATCACCAATGAGAAGGAATATGCAGTTAAATTCCACAGCACACTAATATCCCCTAGTCATCCCCCTTTAATTGTACAATTAGCTTGAATTTCATTGGATAAAATCCTTATAATGCTATTGGCTAGTACTAAGTTTGGGGGAGGGGTTATCTTGCTATTTATTTCCTCATCGCTTGTATTACATTCAGCCTTGATGATTGTGAATGAATGAAAAGGCCAGAGACTATTTTCTCTCTCAAAAATCTCCTAATCTTTATCCCTTTTAGAGTGGTGGTTTGAGTCATCCCTTTATATTAATCCTTGGTGCTTAGGCTTTAGGAGATCAATTGATGGGTTACATGTCTTGGTGTTCTTTCAAGAATCAAAAGAATTTCCTTTTGATTTCCTTTATTTTGGGCTGTTTTAGAGGTGTTCATCTTATTAGGTCTTCATTTGGATGATAAAGCCTTTATTTAGCCAAATGAACATCTAATCCGCTTCTGTTGGTATTAGAGTATAAGGATCCTTCAAGAGTAAGTATCAAATCCTCACACTTTGTGATTGAAATATGTTGTTTGAGTTCTTTCTTTGTTATTTTGGGATTTGAATCCTCTCTACTCCACCTTCTTCTCTTGTTCTCCTCAGAGAGCCCAAGGACTCTTCCATGCTTTCTTTTCAATCCGAAACCCTAAAAACCCACATTTGATTTCTCCACAAAACTCCTCTTTTAGTCCACAAAGAACCCCCAAAATAGCCTAAACACAATCCCCAACTAAAACATAACCCAAAAACTCCACAAGATAGGCGAAACACTCGCTGCGCCAAACTAGAAATTCGACACAACCTGCCGTGCTCCCTGGCATGACTATGCCACTATTGCCCAGGAAAATTTTTCCTAGTACTTTGGCACGGCCACCTTGTGCCGAACCGCATGACTATGCCACCCCACTTTGGCATGTGCTTCCTCTAGCTCGTCCGCGCCACCTTTGCTCAAACACTTAATCTTCTTCCTTCTCTTATGTACCTTTAACCATGAGAAATGATGCGAAGCCTTCTCAACCTAAAGGCATCTCTCTAGAGTTAGCCCATGAAATAAGGAGAGACAAGGCCATAATTGACCTTCAAAAATAAGTGAGAAAACTCACCGTAAAGCTAGAGCGAGTTAAGGGATCCGAACGACAAGTTCCCTGACCTAGGGAGCTTGATGTCAACCCCATTGATATTGCTTACTCTTCTTCTCATGAGGACTATAAGGATAGAGGTAATTGGGGTAGAGGTTATCCTAGAGATGATCTTAGTGACCTCAAGGTTGAGGCACCGAATGGCAACCTCAAACTTGAAAGCTACATTGATTGGGCGCAAGCTATTAAACGGATCATTGAACTCAAGGAGTACAATGATGAAAAGGCCTTCAAGTTGGTAATTCTCAAGTTAAAGGGGTATGCCTCCTTGTGGTATGAGACCTTGAAGAAGAATAGAGTTAGGAAAACTAAGTCTAAGATGAAGACTCGGTCCAAGCTCAAGAAACACATGGAGAAGAGGTTCTAACCTCCTCATACAAGCAAGAGTTCTATCTCAAGATCACCACCCTTAGCCAAGAGAATCTCTGGGTGGAGGAGTACATTCGAGAATTTGAGCAACTCCATATGAGAGTTGGCTTGAATGAAGACAATAAGCTTACTATTTTTAGGTTCATCAAAGAACCTTCTCCTAGCATAGCTCACAAGGTGGAACTTTAACCCCACTTGTCCTTCAATGATGTTTGCCACCTAGCCATCAAGGACGAGAAACAACTTAAGGGTCGAAAGCCCTTCGCAATGCCTTCCCCTCATCGACGCCAAAGCACACCTAAGAGTTTCCCTCCCTATAACAAGGGTGATACAACCCTTACACTCATCAAGGCCATTAATAAGGGTAAAGGGATTGCTAGTGAACGTCCAAAGAGGTTGGAGGGAAAGAAGTGCCTCTAATGCCATAGTTATAGACACTTCCAAGCAGATTGTCCAAATCGAAGAACCCTCTCTATTAGAGAGATCTGAGAGATGCAAGCTTTAAAGGAAGAAACTAGTGAGGAAGCATTTAAAGAGGAAGATCACACCATAGTCACTTTGGATGTTGGAGAGCTATTGGTGATCTGAAGAGCCCTCCATGCAAAGAGGTTCCCCTTAAACCTACTCAAAGGGAGAAAATCTTCCACACTCAATGCACCATTGGAGGCAAAGAGCGTGAGCTTATTATCGATGGAGGTAATTACACCAATGTGGCTTCTATAACTCTCATTGACAAGCTACAAGTTCCCACCAAGGTGTATCCCACTCCTTACACTCTTCAATGGCTCAAGCAAGGAAGCGTTCTAAACAAGCTCTTATCTCTTTTTCGGTTGGTCCTTACTGTGGTGAGGTCCTTTGTGATGTTCTTCTTATGGATGCTTGTCATATATTGCTTGGTCGACCTTGGCTATTTGACGATCATGTGATGCATGATGGGCATGCGAACACCTATGCCCTTAAGTTCATAGGACGTAACCTCACTTTGACCCACCTACCACCACCCGAACCTCTCAAAATTAAACTGAGGAAAGGAAGTGAGAAAGCCTCTACATGAGTGAGACATGGGTGGAGAGAGCCATTAGTAAGAGCAAGCCTTTATTTGCCTTACTTATGGTTGAATCAAACACAAGTAAGGAAGTGAAGCCCTTACACCCTCTTACTCAATCACTCTTGAGAGAGTTTGAGGATGTTTTCCCTGAGGATCTACCATCGGGGCTCCCTCCTATAAGAGGAATTGAGCACCAAATTAATCTCCTACTGGGTGCTCCTTTGCCCAAAAGCTGGCTTATAGGTGTAATCATAATGAGTCGAAAGAGCTCCAAATACCAGTCTAAGAGTTGCTTGATTTAGGACCCATTAGGGAGAGTTTGAGTCCTTGCTCAGTTTCCGCTTTTTTGGTACCCAAGACGGATGGTACATGGCATATGTGTGTGGATTCTAGGGCCATTAACAATATCACCATCAAGTACTGGTTTCCTATTCCATAGTGAGATGACATGCTTGATGAGTTGCATGGGTCCAAGGTCTTTTCCATGATTGACCTTCGGAGTGGTTATCATCAAATCCGAATGAAGGAAGGAGATGAATGGAGAACGGCCTTTAAGACCAAATATGGGTTATATGAATGGCTAGTTATGCCCTTTGGTCTTTTTAATGCCCTAAGTACTAGGCTCATGAATGAAGTCTTGACGTCATTCATCGGGAAGTTTGTTGTGATATACTTTGATGATATCTTGGTGTATAGCCAAGATGAGACATCTTATACGAAACACCTTACCCAAGTGTTCCAAATCTTAAGGCAGCGAGCTCTTTATGCTAAACTTACGAAGTGTGAGTTCTTTACTCCTCAAGTTGTCTTCCTTAGGTATGTTGTCTCCTGTGAGGGAATCCAAGTTGATGAAAACAAGGTTGAGGCTATCAGGAGTTAGCCCATTCCTACAACCATCACGGAAGTCTATAGCTTTCATGGGTTGGCTTCTTTTTATTGGCGGTTCATCAAGGATTTTAGCTCTATTATGGCTCCCTTGACTGAGTACATGAAGAAGGGTACCTTTAAGGGGACAAAGGCCGCCCAAAGAGCCTTTGAGTCCATCAAGGGGAGGCTTTGTTCAGCCCCTATCTTGGCCCTACCCAATTTTGAGTTCCTTTTTGAAGTTGAATGTGATGCTAGTGGAGTTGGGATTGGTATGGTTCTCACTCAAGCCAAGCACCCTCTTGCCTACTTTAGTGAGAACCTGAATGGTTCAAGACTCAACTACTCTACTTATGATAAGGAGTTCTATGCCATTGTCAGGGCTTTGGAGCATTGAAATCATTACCTCAAGCCCAAGTCTTTTGTACTCCACTCGGATCACAAGGCTTTGTTTTTCATCAATGGTCAACATAAGTTGAATGCAAAGGCATGCTAAGTGGGTTGAATTCCTTCAATCTTTCACTTTCTCTTGCAAGCATAAGAGTGGAAAAGAGAATGTGGTTGTTGATGCCTTATCACAGAGGTATGCTTTTCTATCGGTCCTTGAAATGCCGAATGCACTCCCGGGTCGCGAACAGTTACCAATAACAGCTTCTAGGATCATCGACTGGCCCCATAAATCACCACAAGCCTTTTTGGTGTGCTTTGTCCTTGCTCATACGTTACCTGGGAAACTTTCTAGGAGGTCACCCATCCTAAGATTGCTCCCACAGCAAGCACGCTTAATTGTGGAGTTCTTAAGAGTGCGCTTCCCAAAAAAAAGGTGCACCTTTAGTTATATAAGTAGTCACTTCGATCCTTTTAAGCCATATTCGGGCTGTTACAATCACCCCCACTTGAAGCGCATAATGTCCTCATTGTGCCTCACCAACTAGTCGACTTACGAGTCCTCTTAACCGGCAGTCCACACCCAATATCTTTGCCCCGCTAAGTGACTGCCCATGGGCTCTCCATCCACTTGCACAGCTTACGGTCGTAGGTCGGCTCTGATACCATCTGTAACGCCCGACCTCCTCCCGGGTCGCGGACAGTTACCAATAACGGCTTGAAGAGATCGTTGACTAACCCCACAAATTATCACAAGCCTTTTTGATGTGCTTCGTCCTTGCTCACATGCTACTTGAGAAACTTCCCAAGAGCTCACTCATCCTAAGATTGCTCTCACAGCAAGCACGCTTAGCTGTGAAGTTCTTAAGAGTGGGCTTCCCGAAAAGAAAGGTACACCTTTGGTGATATAAGTAGTCACTTTAATTCTTTTAAGCCACACTCCGGGTGTTACAGTCCTAGAGGCCAAGATTCTTGGTTTCTATTCCATGAAGACCTTATACATAGAAGATGAAGACTTCAAGATGGTGGTTGAAGATCCTTCTACTTATGACACTTATACCTTGCAAGAAGGTTTCTGCTTTAAGGGAAACAAGTTGTGCATCCTCAAAAGTCCTCTAAGGGACTTGATTATCAAGGAGGCTCATGGAGGAGCCTTACCCAGGCATTTTGGTATCAACAAGACTCTTGAGATCCTCAAGGAGCACATCTATTGGCCCAAGATGGGTGGGAATGTCCACAAGGTAATCTCAAGGTGTGCTATTTATCATATGGCTAAGAGTCGCTTACCAAGGCCTTTACACCCCTTCTGGGTCCTTTAAGGCCTTGGGATGGCCTTAGTATGGACTTTATTGTAGCCCTTCCAAGAACCCCTCGAGGGAAGGATGCCATCATGGTAGTTGTTGATCGATTCTCTAAGATGGCACATTTTGTTGCTTGCCACAAGTGTGATGATACTACATATATTGCGAATCTCTTCTTCCAAGAAATTGTGAGGCTTCATGGGATTCAAAGGACTATTGTATCAAATAAAGATACCAAGCTCATATCACACTTGATGTGCCTCTCAAGGGTTAAGCTTAACTCAATTCAAGAGTAAAAGCTAAAACCAAGAAAGATTACAATCAGGGAAGAAGGATAGAAACTAAAAAAATCCTTGGATATAGATTTCGCCATCAAAGATTAATCTAGTGAATACTAAACTATCACTTAGATACATATTTCACCACTACGCTTGAGTTTAAGGCCCTTAAGCTTAATTAGAATGCAGATTTCACCACCTAATCAAGGCTTAAGACTCACTTGATCACCACTCCAATTAGCCTAATTAGAGATAAGCAAGTAGAGAATTCAGGTAACAACACTGAGGAGTTTCAAACTTAACTTCATATTTCACTTAATCATCACTTAGTTACAAAATGACTAGCCAAGCTATTTATAATACACACCTAAGGTATTTCCTTAATCATTAGGTAACCATTAGTAGATTACTTAATGCTTAGGAAAGTCGCTAAGTACATTTAACTAGCTAAGCACATGATTTAGTACATAACTGAATCAAAGTAAGAACAAATGAGTGCGGTAGCTTTAAATGATTAACTTGAGCTATTCCTAGCTGATCCTAGCCTTGATTAATCATGTTTTCCTCCCTAGGAAGGAAAACATACATGGTTGCCACCTCAAAAGGAGAGGAGCAATACATGCTTGCCACCTCCTTCTTTAGTGTCCAAATGTGAGCTCACAAAGTGGTGCAATCTTCCTCTTCCACATACCCTTTTCTCCATTCATGAGTCACATGGTCACTAAGCTCAAGGTACCAGCCAACCTAGCACACATATTGGTGGAAGAAACCTACCTAAGAGGGTAAAACGCCCTTACTAAGCAAGCTGCCGTGGAGAAGCCATGTGGGCTGTGTTTTCATGTAGCCAGTGTCACTTCATTTTAATGACTAATCCTTGGTTTCCTTCCATGGTGGAAAACCACAAGATGTTTAGAAATCCTCCCATTTTGAAAATCAAGATTTGGACACTATTAAGGACCTTAATCACTAAGATCTTTTCAACCGTTCAAATTCAGGCGCCTACCAAGTAGCTTGACAAAATCAGCTACATTAGGCCTTAATGTGCTCTCCTTGGACTTTTTTTGACATGCTTGTAAACTAGACATCCTAAGTGAACTAACAAAAAAAGAATTACAATATTTGGATGTCATTTCATCTAGAAAATAATAAAAACAAAACTGAGTAAAAACTGTTCCAAAACTGCAGCTTGGATAGTTTGAGTTCAAGAGCTGATTAGAAGTATCAAATGAAGTCCAAATGAGTTGAAACTTATTTTTCTAGAAAGCTAACTTCTTGGAATTTACACCTATGGAAAAATATTTGACTTAAACCTCAAAGAGGCCTAACTAATTGGGCTCACAAAAACTGGGTGTGCTACTGGAATTAATCCAACAGCTAGTTCCTCTTGTACTTACAAAAATCTTATTGGTTCTCTAGACATTTGATGACTAATTTGCATTCTCTTGACTGCCACGGACTCCAAATTAGTGTTCCTTAAGGGGTTTACATCATCCTCCCCTTGTTGAGAAGGATTTGCCCTCAAATCCAATGGGTAAGCATGGATGGATTGGACTATGGCTGAAAAATGACTAACCATGCAAATAAGGCTTTCTTGGTTTGAATCTGGTGGGTTTGGAAAATGGTCATAGAGTCATTTGGGAAGGGATATTCTGGTTACTTTGGACCATTGAAAGGACACTCTTTGAAGGTTGTAAGCTCAAGATATGTGGCTTTGAAAAGTGGCTTGCTTGAAGTGAGAAAAAAATTAGAATGTTCTCGTTCCTTTGGTTTGTGGAGTTTAGAATAATCATAAGTTGAAGTAGGAAGATTAACATGGCTAGCAGGAACATCATGGGCACAGTTTCCTTTAGTAATAAGCAATGAGCATAACTTAATCGAAAACGTGTTACTAGAGTAAAATCTTTGTTTTTTTGTATCTTCTTTTGGTTCAGTCCAAGTTTTCTCCAAAGGAAGCATGTCACCCTCATCAGCTTTCACTATGAGTTCCTCTTAAGTTTCTTCAAGATCACCCTCATCATCCTTATTAATTTCGGACTCTTTCATAGCTTCATATTTGGCTAATGTGATGATTCTTCAGTTTGCACAATCCGAAGCCAAGTGCCTAAATCCTTGGCATTTAAAACATCTTGGGATACTCTTTGGAATGGGTTTAGATCTTTCTTGAGGTGGTTGGCTGTTTAGTGGGGCGGGGGTTTTTTATGGTGTGGAGGATAGGGAAACTATGGGTTTAAGTAAGGGATTAAAACTCCCCTCGTTGAAAGGTAGGCTCGGGGGTGTAGGCTTAGAGAATTCATACTGGAAAGACTTGTATCTTCTTTGTTGCTCAACTTTATGAGCAAGAACACAAACCTCATCAAAAGTAGTATACTGTTGCAACTCCACCACGTTAGCATACTTAGGGTCAAAACCACCCAAGTACCTAACAATTGTCTGTTCTTCAGGCTCCTGAATGTCACATTTGATTAGGAGCCTCTCAAATTCTCTAGTGTATTCCTCAACAGTTAAATTTTCCTAAGCCAAGTTATGTAACTGGGAATAACTGTCTTGGAGATACGTAGTTGGAAGGAACCGGGACTTCAGTTTTAACTTCATTTTCTCCCAGGTTCTGATCTTGCCATTTTTATTTTTAGTTCTCTTAGCACAAAGGTTAGTCCACCAGAGAGATGCATACCTTCGTAATCTAAGGGCAACCAGCTTCACTTTCTTGTTATCTAGAATGTCCTTGTAATCAAAAATTTGCTCAACAATATGCAACCATTCCAGAAACTCATCAGGATCAAGTTTACCCTCAAACTCAGGAATTTCAACCTCGAAATCATTTGAGTTTGGGGGTGTTCTTCTAGCGTCTCTAATCCTTCTTAGAGGTTCTTCTTCACTGGAATAACTGTTCACGTTACCTGCTTCATCTTTACCATGAGCAGATGTAGTTGGGCTTTCAAGGGCTTTCTGCTTTTGTTTCATGTCATTTTCCATTTGCTTTCGTAAGTACTCGTTTTGTTTCTCCAACTCTACCTTCGATGAAGACATAACTTGGTAATTCTTCATGAGGGCTGCAAACTTTTCTTCAAGGGTCATTTCACTTGTAGACATGTTGGAAGAGAAGGACACGAACCAAGGTTGGAAATTTTTTTTGTCTTTTGGAAATTTAGGGCGTGACAAGGGAGAGAAATGTGTGGGGGTTTGATTTCAGGCCAAGAATGAACTTGCTTTGATACCAACATTGATGTACCTCTCAAGGGTTAAGCTTAACTCAATTCAAGAGTAAAAGCTAATACCAAGGAAGGTTACAACCAAGGAAGAAGGATAGAAACTAAATCAATCCTTGGATGTAGATTTCACCACTAAAGATTAATCTAGTGAATACTAAACTCTCAGTTAGATACAGATTTCACCACTAAGCTTAAGCTTAGGGCCCTTAAGCTTAATTAGGATACAGATTTCACCATCTAATCAAGGCTTAAGACTCACTTGATCGCCATTCTAATTGGCCTAATTAGAGATAAGCAAGTAGAGAATTCAGGTAATAACATTGAGGAGTTTCAAACTCAACATCAGATTTCACTTAATCATCACTTAGTTACAAAATGGCTAGCCAAGCTATTTATAATACATGCCTAAGGTCTTTCCTTAATCACTAAGTAACCATTAGTAGATTCCTTAATGGTTAGGAAAGTCACTAAGTACATTTAACTAGCTAAGCATATGGTTTAATACATAACCGAATCAAAGCAAGAACAAATAAGTGCATTAGCTTCAAATGATTAACTTAAGCTATTCCTTGCTGATCCTAGCCTTGATTAATCGTGTTTTCCTCCCTAGGAAGGAAAACATACACGGCTGCCACCTCAAAAGGAGAGGAGTAATGCATGCTTGCCACCTCCTGCTTTAGTGTCCAAATATGAGCTTGCAAAGTGGCACTATCTTCCTGTTCCACATGGCCTTCTCTCTGTTCATAAGTCACATGGTGACTAAGCTCAAGGTACCAGCTAACCTAGCACACATCTTGCTGGAAGAAACCTACCTAGGAGGGTAAAACTCCCTTGCTAAGCAAGCTACCGTTGAGAAGCCATGTGGGCCGTGTCTTCATGCAGCAAGTGTCACTTCATTTTGGTAACTAATCCTTGGTTTCCTTCCATGGGGAGAAATCTCAACATGTCTTAAAACCCTCCCATTTTGAAAATCAGGATTTGGACACCATTAAGGACCTTAATCACCAAGATCTTTTTAACCATTTAAATTCAGGTGCCTACCAAGCAGCTTGGCAAAATGGGATGAATTGGGCCCCTTAACGTGCTTTTCTTCGACTTTTCTTGACATGCTTATAAACTTGACATCCTAAGTGAACTAACAAAAAAAGCATTACAACATTTGGATGTCGTTTCATCTAGAAAATAATAAAAACAAGACTGAATAAAAACTGTCCCAAAACTGCAGCCTAGACAGTTTGAGTTCAAGAGCTGATTAGAAGTATCAAATGAAGTCCAACTGAGCTGAAACTTGTTTTCGTGGAAAGATAACTTCTTGGGCTTCATAGCCATGGAAAAATATTTGACTTAAACCTCAAAGAGGCCTAAGTATTTAGGCTCACAAAAATCGGGTGTGCGGCTGGAATTAATCCGATAACTAGTTCCTCTTAAATTTAGAAAAATCTGATTGGTTCTCTGGACATTTGATGACTAATTTGGATTCTCTTCGCTGCCATGGACCTTTAAATTAGTGTTCCTTGAGGGATTTACATCAACACTTTTGGAGGAGTCTATGGAGGCTATTGGAGATTAAGTTACTTTTAGTACCACTTGCCACCGCCAAACCGATGGACAAATGGAAGTGACCAACCACACACTCACTACCTTGTTGAGAGGTATGGTGAGTAAGAGATTAAGAGATTGGGACACCAGGCTTCCCCATGTGGAATTTGCCTATAGTCGGACTCCTTCCTATGTTATTTCTCATTTATCCTTTGAGGTATGCTGTGGCCTCAACCCTCTCACTCCTCTTGATCTCATTCTCATTCTCAAGAGTCCAAAGAGAGCATTGAAGCTAAGGAAAGGGCCAAAGCTATGAAGAAATTATATGAGCAAGTCAGAGCTCAAGTTGAGAAGGTAAATAAGCAACATAAGGCCAAGGCCAATAAGAAACGGACTCATCTTGAGTTTAAACCGGGAGATCTTATATGACTACTTTTGACAAAGGAGAGGTTCCTTCAAGGAGAAAAAGCAAGCTTATGGCAAGGGGAGATGGCCCCTACAAGATTGTGCAAAGAGTGGGAGACAATGCCTACAAGGTAGAGCTTCCGGGTGACATGTACATCTCTGCCACTTTTAATGTTGGAGACCTCACTCCGTACATTAAGTATGAAGATGAGGACATTAGAGATTTGAGGGTAAATCCTCTTTAAGGAGGGGAGGTTAATGTGGAGCAAATCACGAAACCTAACCTCCTTATTGACATCACGGCTTGGATTTAACTTGGGCCCTTAGTCACTTATGAGGGTGGTACCCAAGTGTTTGGCTCTCCTAAGTCCTTGTTGGTTTGGGAGCCTTGAGGGGCCCAAAGTAAGCTTAGGGGAGGTGGCATGACACTCGGTAACCTAAATAAGGAGCCTAGCTATTTTATCTCCAAGTCACCCTATTTTATCTTACTTCCTTGTTTTGGGCAGAACATATGGCCTGAATTCAAGCTCATTTTTGGCTTGATAAATGGGACCCATTTTGGATAAATTTTGCATGGATGGATAAGTCCCTGATGTCTATTTTCCAACAAACCTAAGAGCATTATCGAATTTCAAGAATCGAGCAAGTTATGGGTTTTTAATCCAGCCATGGTCAGTGTAGGGTCTAGAGGTGCACGTTTTTACTCAAGAATTTATTTGGGTCATCAAATAGGAGAATTAAGGGTCAAACTTGGTGGATAGCTGATAGACTCTTCTAAAAGGCTCCCATAAAAATCCCCACCTTAATCTCTTGCATTTGGATAGGTGAATGACATCATCAATGGGAAGGAATGTGCAGCCAAATTCTAGCGCACCAATATCCCCTAGTGGTCCCCCTTTAATTGTAAAATTAGCTTGAATTTCATTAGACAACATCCTTGTAATACTATTGGCTAGTACCAAGCTTGGGGGAGGGGGTATCTTGCTATTTAATTCCTCATCTCTTATTACATTCAGCTTTGGTGGTTATGAATGAATGAAAAGGCTAGAGGCCATTTTCTCTCAAAAACCTCATAATCTTTATCTCTTTTAGAGTGGTGCTTTGGAGTCATCCCATTATTCCTTGGTCCTTGGGTTTTAGGGCATTAATTAGTGGTTTGCATAGCTTGGTGTTCCTTCAAGAATCAAAAGAGTTTCCTTTTGATTTAGGTTTTCCTCAATTTCGGTTGTTCTAGAGGTGTTTATCTTATTGGCTCTTCATTTAGATGATAAAGCCTTTATTTGGCCAAATGGACTTCTAATCCGCTTTAGCAAGGTTATGAGAGTTCTATTTGCCACCTCCATTTATCCATAGATTTGAGGATGGCATGCAGTGCTAAAGAGCAACTTAGTTAACTTAGACCCCACAAGTCTCCACAGGGATCTCCAAAAGTGAGATAGAAACTTGGAATCCCTATCCAAAATGATGGTTCTTGGAATACCATGGAGCCTCACAATTTCTTGAAAGAAGAGGTCCGCAATGTAATCTTGTAGAATACAATGAAGTGAGCCATCTTGGAGATCGATCCACCAAAACCATGATAGTATCTTTTCCCCGAGGGGTTCTTGGAAGGGCCACAGTGAAGTCCATGCTAAAGTCATCCTAAGGCATTAAGGGGACCATAAGAGGAGTGTAGAGGCCTTGATGGAAATGACTCTTAGCCATGAGAAAAATATTACATCTTGTGATCACTTTATGAACATCTCCACCCCTTTTAGTCCAATAAAAATGCTCCTTAAGTATCTCAAAGGCCTTGCTAATGCCAAAGTGACTAGCTAAGGCTCCTTTATGACCCTCCTTGACAATCAAGTCCCTTAGAGGACTTTGGGGGATTCAAAGCTTATTTCCTTTGAAGAGGATACCATCTTGCATAGTGAAAGAGCCAAAGTTAGAAGGATTCTCCACCACTTCCTTGAAATCTTGATCCTCATGGTATATAGTTTTGATGGAATGATATCTAAGAACCTTAGCTTCAAGGACCAAAAGGAGAGCATATGTCTTTGATAAGGTATCAACCACAATATTCTCTCCCCCCTCTTATGCTTACAAGAGAAGGTGAAAGATTAAAGGAACTCAACCTAGTTGGCATATCTTGTGTTCAACTTATGTTGACTATAAATGTAGGATAGTGTCTTGTGATTTGAAAGGAGCACAAAGTGCTTGGGCTTGGGATAATGACTCTAATTTCCAAAATCCTAACAATTTCATAGAATTTGTTGTCATAAGTGGAGTAGTTAAGTCTCAAACCATTCAACTTCTAACTAAAGAAAGCTAGAGGGCACTTAGCTTGAGTAAGAACCGCACCGATCCTAATGCCACTAGCATCGCAATCAGCTTTAAATAGAAGATCGAAGTTGGGAAGAGCTAAGGTAGCAGCCGAACAAAGCCTATGCTTGATGGTTTCAAAGGCCCTTTAGGTAGCTTTTGTCCACTTAAAGCTTCCTTTCTTCATGCATTCGGTCAAGGGAGTCATAATGGAGCTAAAGTCTTTGATGAACCAGCAGTGAAAAGGGGCCAACTCATGGAAGCTTCGCACTTCCATGACGGAGATGGGAGTAGGCCAACTCTTGATAGCCTCAATTTTAGATTCATCGATTTGAATTCTCTCATAGGACACAACATAGCTAAGAAAGATAACTTGAGGAGTGAATAGTTCACACTTCTCAAGTTCAGCATATAACTTTTGTTATCTCAATACTTTGAACGCTTGAGAAAGTTGCTCCATATGAGACATTTCATCATAACTATACACCAAAATATCATGAAAATGCACCACAACAAACTTCTTAATGAATGGTCTCAAGACCTCATTCATGAGTCTCATGAAAGTGCTAGGAGTATTAGATAGACCAAATGGCATCATAAGCTACTCATATAATCCATACTTGGCCTTAGAGGCAATTTTCCATTCATCTCCTTCTTTTATTTTAATTTGGTGATAGCCATTCCGAAGGTCAATTTTGGAAAAGACCCTGGACCTATATAACTCATCAAGCATATCATCCAATCGAGGAATAGGGAATCGATGTTTGATAGTGATGTTGTTTATGCCCCTAGAATCAATACACATATGCCAAGTGCCATCCTTCTTAGGTATCAAAAGGTTGAGAACTGAATATAGACTCAAGCTTTCCCTAATATACCCACGATCAAGCAACTCTTAGACTTATCATTGAAGCTCTTTTGATTCATTAAGATTGCACTTATGAGCACCCGATAGGAGATCAATTTAGTGCTCAATTTCTCTTAAAGAAGGGAGCCTCTAGGGTAAATTATTAGGGAAGACATCCTTAAATTCTCATAAGCGTGATTAAGCTAGGGGATGTATGGGTTTCACTCCTTCACTTGTGTTTGATTCTACCATACGTAAAGAAAATGAAGGCTTGCTTTTACTAATGGCTCTCTCCATCAGTGTTTCACTCATAGATAGGCTTTTTCTCACTTCCTTCCCTAGTTTATACTTGAGGAGTTTAGATGGAGGTGGCAGTGTTAAAGTAAGATTATGACTCATGTATTTGAATGCATAAGTATTGGCATGCCCATTATGAATCACATGATTATCAAACAACCAAGGCCTACCAAGTAACAGGTGACATGCATCCATAGGAAGGACATCACAAAGCATTGCCATAATATGGACTAATCAAAAATGAAATAAGTGCTATTTAGAAACAGCTACCTCGCTTCCTTGTTTGAGCTGTTAGAGAGCATAAGAGGTGGGATGCACCTTGGTGGGTAATTGAAGCTTGTCAGTGAGTGCTGTGGAAGCTACATTGGCGTAACTTCCTCCTTCAATGATGAGGTCACACACCTTGCCTCCAATAGGGCACTGGGTATAGAAAATTGCTCCCTTTGTCTTGGCTGACGTGGAGTCTTTTGGACATGGAGTGCTCTTCGAATCACCAAGAGTTCATCCTCATCTGGAGTGATCAAAGTTTGATCCTCATCCTCTACTTCCTCTTGATTAGTAGCTTCTTCAATAGCTTGAATTTCTTCCACTTCTCTAATGGTGAGAGTCCTTTAGTTAGGATAATCCACTTGTGAGTGTCCATAACTATGACATTTGAAACATATTTTACCCTCCGATCTCTTTAGTGGCTTACTAGCAATCCATTTACCATCGTTAAGGGTTTTGATCGGTGCAGATAGCTTTGTTGGGTGTGAGTAACCCTTAGGGGTACTTGGAGGGCGAATAGAGGAAGTGGTTTGAAAGGCTTTTTGACCCTTAAATTGCTTCTCAACCTTAATAGTTAGGTGGCGCACATCATCAAAGGATATGTAGGGTTGTAATTCCACCTTGTTAGCAATGTTAGGAGATAATCCTTTAATGAACCTAGCAATCTTGAGTTCATGTTCTTTATCCAAGCCAACCCTTATTTAAAGTTGTTTAAACTCCCTAGTATATTCGTTTGCCTTTAGATTCTCTTGGTTAAGGGAGGTAATCTTGAGATAGAGTTCTTGTTTACAAGGAGGGGGTAGAAATCTCTTGCCCATATGCTTCTTGAGCTTAGACCAAGTCTTGATTTTGGCTTTAGCTTCTCTGGCCCTACTCTTCTTCAAATGCTCATAGCATAAAGAAGCATACCCCTCCAACTTAAGAATGGCTAACTTGAAGACCTTCTCATCATTGTAATATTTGAGTTTAGAGATCATCTAGAGGACTTAAACCCAATCAAGATAGTTCTTCAGGTTAAGATTGTTATAAATTTCGGGG
>JAKOGI010000198.1:415000-477500 GCA_029747015.1 Carnegiea gigantea | reverse complement strand
CTTACTCGATATTAGAGTTGAGCTCATGGCCCCCAAGCTACATCGCCTTCAGTTGGTGACTCCATTGGGGATGTTTAAGAGGGTTAGACTTGAAAAGGATAAAATATTATCTTGGACTTTGCAAATCAATAAATTAGGCATCTTCCATTGCACTAGGGATTGTGGCTATGCTCATACAGGACATGGTCCTCCTCACATAGTGCATAAGCTTTCTTCCTTTCTAAACCTCAGAATCTCTTGGGTATATTGTCTTTCTCATATGGAAGGACCTTGCCTCCAAGAGGTAATCTCACTTATGAGACTCATATTTAGTACCACTTTGGAGAGACCGAGTATTATCCAAACCCGTCTTATGCGAAGGAGGGGGGCGATGTCTTGGGTCATAAGCACATTTAGACCAAATCCAAAAGCCAAACTAAATCCATGGCCTAAAACCTTTGACTAGCCTTCCTTATTTACGTGTATTTGTGCATAATATAAATTATTACAGACTATTGTCTTTTACTAGTTGTGTACATTATCATGCTTCAATATCCATCAAGCATGCATGGATGATGGATTTTCTTAGACATTATATGCTTGTAATAAATAAAATAAAAAAGAAAGAAAGAAAGAATAGCTACAGCCTGGCTGTTACTGTTGGTCATTATCCTAGTAGTAAGTATCTTCATTTAACTCCTAATTAGAAACTTCTAAAATCCCAATCATAAATTTTTTGGACCAGGCTATATACATTCACAAAAAATAATGAGACAAAACATACTCAAGCATTCGATGATACACATGCTAGCCCATCATACCATGTAATTTACAATCTATACAATTGTGTCATAGTCTACAGTACATACTTACGCATCATAGCCGATCATACATAATGTTACTCGATAATCCATTTAGGGTTTCCCATGGTTTATATTTTAGTCCACTTTACATCACTCACACACACCCATCTAGGATTTCCTATCATGTATACATCAGCATCACCTAGGCTTGCATTCTAACGTATCTAGGATGAATTCCTTAGTCCATCTAGCATGCCTCTGGCCTTAGAATCCATGAATTCATAACTACCCTATGGTTCACATTGCATAGGCCTTGACGTAAAATGGTTATCTTGCATACACCCTTACTAGCTCATTGCATATGCCTTTTTACGCACAAGTTGGCCCAACATAGGAAAATTTTCTAATCATCATAAGACCCTTGGCTTCTTCGCCCACTTAGGGCAAGCCTAATTACATCTCATCCCATATAGGGCAAACCCTCTCAACATTAGACTGCCTTGTTAGGCATGGTCTACCCTAGAGTCAACTATTAGACTTGTATCATAACCTAGAGTCAAACTGTCTCACCGTACCAAAGCTTAAGGCATATAACCCTAGAGTTATCTTAGGAGCTTAATAACCTTACCAAATCTAGTCTTCACCCTTGGTTGTAAACCTAAGCCACTACCGACATTCCATTTACTTAACTCTTAGATCACCATCAGTAACCCCGACCTTTAACCTTACCTTAAACCTTTGGCACAAGCCTCAATCTTACTTATCTGCCATCTAGGTCTTCATCTTTCTTTAAACCTTAATTAACCCAAGTGTTGACCTCATCCAACCCTACCTCTTAGGTCTTCATCTTTCTATTAGACCTTTGGCCTATGATCTTTACCTTAGATCTTCACTTTGTCTTATCCTTTAACTCGAGTCACCAACCTCAGGCTAACTAATAAATGCTTAGAGTGCACTTGATTTTAAGGCCATTTTGCTACATTTTTAGAAAAAATTATGTGCTTTATATTATAATCTATACTCCCCTTTCCATTTTATAATTGGGTATAGTTATTTTCTGTATTTTGCAAGTTCTTAGACCTTTTTGCTTTCTCTTTGACCCCAATTGAGTGTGTTTTGACTCCCCGTGGATGCCGCCAAGTCCCCATTCCCGTGGAGAAGAAAGAAGAACCAGAGAATGCGGAGATAGAGGCCACCATGGACCCTTCATGGTGAAGGCCACGATGTGTGGTGAGCTTAAAACTACTTGCCTCTTTGTCTTCCTTCATCTTATAGCCGAGGACAATTGACTTTATGCTTAAATAGGGATTTTTTTTGGGCTGCAAAAAGGAGAGAGAATAGAAAGCCAACACATCTAACACTTACTTCTATCATTAGTTTTAAGATTTTTCAAGTTTTCTTTAGAGTAAGAGAGGAAACTGAAGTGAAAGATTGGCACACGAAGTCTTGGATTTTGGGAAGCCATTGAAGACTACCATAGTTGCTAAGTTTTCTTCACCTTCTAATCTCTTCTTGAACTTTTGTTTAGATTTTGATTGTTTCAACTGTATGTGAGTAGGTTTTCTTAATCTAGAGACTTGTTAGCCAAAGTACTAAGGTTGGATCTTTAATTTCTAGTATTTGTGCTTTATCAAAATTGGTTTGATTGAATTCCATCTTGTCGATGAACTATTGTGATTAAATTTTGGCTAGATTTGCTTGCATATACTAGATACTTGAGTGAAGTGCTGAAAGGAGAAACTCACTATTAGAGCAATAAGTTAGAACTTAATTTAAGGACTACTTGGGAGAATGTTGCTTGTTGAGAGCAAAATTCTAGCAATCAAAAATCCATAACCAAGACTAAATCAAGGATATTTGAAAGAATGTTAATCGAATTAATTTAGGCAATTCAGTTTGTTTTGAAAGAAAAGATTGTATTCTTAGTTCGATTGCGCTCCTTTGAATCATTCAGTTTACATAAAGTGCATATTTAAATCCAACGATCCAACTCTTTATTAGGCAAAATAATTCCCTAGATGTTTTTAATCCGATTGAGCTTCCATTTGTTAAATAGTCATAGTTAAGACAATCCTTTTAAAATTTGGTTGCTTAGCCTTTTATAATAGGTTAAAACTTGATAGATTACACCTGGTCTTTGTGTGATCGATATTAAAACTATACGATAGCAACTGTGCACTTGCGGTAACAATTAAGTTTTTGGCACTGTTATCGGGGACCAATTCGTGCATATTGAGTTCGCCTATTTAGATTGATTAAGTATTTTTTGTTGTTTTATTTTTCATTGTGTTTTCTTGATTTGCGTTGGTAGTGTTTTGTAGTGACTTTTTTTGTGGATCTTTCAACTTAAATACGAAGTCCCCTTCTTTTGAATTTAACCTGAAAATATAGAGGACTTTTCGCTCTAGGAGGAAGAAGTTAAAGTTAGAGGAGCTAAGAGCTAAAACTCAAGAAGCCTCTCCAACGATAGCGGGAAGAGGAGATGACCAAAGAAGGACGCTTTAGGATTTTGTCACCTTGGGGGTCCAAGGCATTGCCTCTAGTATTACTCGACCCAACGTGAAAGCCCACAACTTTGAGTTCAAGCCCGGTCTTATTTTCATGGTGCAACAATTCGAATTTGGAGGCACTCTGCTAGAAGATCACAAGTTACACCTATTGGTTTTCTTAGCGGTTTACGACACGTTAAAGATTAATGGTGTTTCTATCGATGCTATACGATTGTTGCTATTTCCCTTTTTATTGAGGGACAAGGCGAGAGCATGGCTACATCCTTTGCCTTTGGGATGCATCACAACATGGGAGGAGCTCACCCAAGTTTTTCTTGGGAAATTCTTTCCTCCTAGCAACACGACAAGTTTGAGAAAACAAATCACCACTTTCGCTCAAGGGGAGGATGAATCATTATGTAAAGCCTGGGAGCGTTTTAAGGACCTATTGAGGCTATGTCCAGATCATGGTCTTCAACGATGGATGTTAATGCAAGCCTTCTATAACGGAGTCACCCAATTAGTGAGGCCTACTATAGATGCAGCAGCGGAAGGAACACTTATGAACAAGACTGAAGATGAGGCTTACAATCTTATTGAAGAGATGGTGCTAAATAACTACCACTGATCTAGTGAGAGAAGCCAACCTAAGAGGGTTGGAGGTAAGTTAGAACTTGATGCTATCTCTATGCTTTCTTCTAAGGTAGATGCCATGTCTCAAAGGTTAGAATGATTGAGTATTAATTCTGTTAGTTCAAGTACCCTTTCGCCATTATGTGAAATATGTGTGTTAGTTAATCATCTAATTGTGAATTGTCAAGTCGGGAGTCCATTTGCTCAAGATATTAGTGAATTAGTAAACTATGTTAACAATTTTAATCCTAAACCGACCTATGACCTATCTTTAACACCTATAATCCTAGTTGGAGGAATCACCCCAATTTCTCATATGAGCCTAATGCCCCTTCTATGTCTCAAATGAATTTTAGACCTCCTCATGGATTTCAAAGACCACCTTATCCTCAACAAACACGTCAAAAATCCAACTTAGAGACCATGATGGAGAATATACTTTGGCACAGCAAAAATGAGATGAGTATATTAAGCAATTAGCCTCTAAGCTTGATGTGCTTACTACATAATGAGATGTTAGAAGCTTAAATTGCTCAACTAGCTACCTTTTCATCTACACCTTTCTGTAGACTTTCTAGTAAGCCTAAGGAAACTCTCCATGAGTAGTGTAACTGTATTACCTTGAAAGGTGGGATAGAGGAGTCTACGGGTATGCAGCTTGAGGAAGGTGGAGAGGTGCTTAAAGCTAAAAGTGAGGTGAAAAATGCTGAGTCTTAGACCCTACCCTTTGGACGGGTTTATAATGTGGTGGTACATGGAGAGTTTCCCATAAACTTAAAGACCCAGGTAGCTTCCCTATTCCTTGTATGGTCAGTCAGGTGATGATTGATAGGATCTTATGTGATCTTGGTGCAAGTGTTAGTCTTATGCCCTATTTCATTTTCCAGAAGCTTCGTTTAGGTGAGTTGCAACCAACACCTATTTCACTTCAATTCGCAAATGGTTCCATGAAGTGCCCTTTGGGTATTTTAGAGAATGGTCCCGTAAAATTAGGTGACTTTTATGTGCTTGATGAATTTATCATCTTAGATATAGTCGTTGAGGTGCATGCTCAGATTATTCTAGGGAGATGAAGGGACGATATTTGACATTTGATGAAGGGAAATCTCATGTTGAATCTGCTTCGTTTGAAAACCACAATATCCCCTCTCCTTCATATGCTTTAGAAGAAGATACAGATTTTCACGAGATTGGCTCATTTAATGATTGGTGGCATGTTGACCCCTGTGTGTTTGAATGTGTTATAAAGGCATCAGCCTAGATTATGCTAGGGAGGAGTTTAATGCGCTTGCACCATATAGCATAGTCAAGGATAAGCCTTATGCTACTAATGGGGTATCCACGAGTGATTATTGCAGGTTTACTCAAGTAGTGCAGTCCATGCCTCCTATTGATGTTATAGAGCGTCACTTTGACTTAGTAGCCGAGCTCAGTAGTGGCTCATCTGATGGAGCCCACTACAAATTCATTTTGCATGCGGATCATATTAAATAGAGTCACTTAATGGTAAAGAAGGACGTCCATCCCGAGCTTTCAAGATGGTCCTTCTAGTGCAAGAGTTTGATTTTGAGGCCCGCGATAACGGAAAATCAGAAAATATGGGGGAACCTATTGATGAGCCTTCTGTCCAGCACCCTGTTGATCTTGAGCCCTCCTAGAAGAGACGGTCGAGCTCCCGATCCTAAAAGAATGCTTCTTGGGATGCAACCCAAGTTTTTCCCGTTTACTAGTTTTTCTTTTGTTTGGTTGCATATAGTCTATAGTTTTTGTTTGGTAGATGAAAAAAAGGAAAAAAGTAAAAAGGAGCAGGAAAAAAGCAAAAAGAGTGAAAAAGAATCAATAGAAGTACAAAAAAACAGACTGAAAAATCATTAAAAATAAAAAAATAATAAGAGAGTTTTAGCAGCTATATTAGAGCTCTCCACGGACCCCTGGTGGTGCCCAACTTGATTTGTGGAGCTGCTGCCGAAAAAATAAGGAAAACACAGAAATAGGGCTCACCACGGACCCCTTAGGGTGGACCCCACTGTTTGTGGTAAGGCTCTCCGTCCATGGTCAACAGGTTTTCAAGCCCTTTGACCCGGGCACCGCTTCACTTTCGTTTTACCTTTCATCCTTTGCTCTCTTAACTCTCTCGTTCTGTCTATTAACTCTATTGTTCTCTCCCTAAAACCTTCATAATCACCCACCTCTAAACCATTAATGTTTCCCCATTTTTCATAAAATTTCTTCCCTTTCTTTTTCTTTTGTTCACTTTCACTCCAAATCTGCTTGAAATTTCTCTCTTCTTGCCCTCTTTCTCTCAATTCTGCCCATCTTCATATTCTAAAATTCAACAACTCCACTTCACCTTCCATTCTTCCAAATTCTCTTTTTTTCTTCCACTTCCCCTTTCACCTTAATTTTCATAAATTTTGCATTTTTGGTTATTTTCTTTTCCATTTTCATTTTAGTTAGAGTTTAAAGGTTTCACCTATCCATTCACCATTACAATGACACCTAAGAAGAAGACAAGAACCAACCAAGAGATCGGGACATCCAGTCAAGCACCTCAACGAGCACCCCAAACTTCCCGAACCTCAATCAACTCATAAAATCAAGGTAATATCCCTATGCCCCTCAGTTTAACACATCTTGAGCATATTGTTGGATATAATAATTTAAGTAGTAAGCTAGTTGTTACTACTCGTTTTTATGACAAGGATTTGCTAACTAGATTTGATTAGTTGGATGACATAAGTTGGTTGTATACTAGGGGAGGTATGGGGCAATTTTAGAGATTGGGGTCTACACTTATCATGACCTCACCCTTGAAATTTTGAGCACGTTGCATGTGAAGTTCATGAGTGGGCCGCATTGTTAACAGGATACATTTTCTTCTATCTAAATAGGGAGTTTTATGAACTAAAATTTTGTGCCTTTAATAGCATCTTTCGTTCTCCATCGAGTATGGACTTGCCATATCGACATGTCCGTAAAGAATTTAACCCAAGTGCTTTTTGGAATGAAATTTCTGGGATCATTATTATGATACAAGCAACTCCAAAGGCACTGTTATTAGAAACCCCTGTATTCGAGTGGCCCAACGACTGCTTGCCTGTAGTTTGTTTACGAGGGAGGATAGTTTCAATGTGCCTCACCTATTTGAATTGTATTTCTTCTATAGCACACTCCAAGGTGACCGACTTGACCCTTATTCATTCTTAGTTAATCCGTTGTATAGTGTGGCCACTAGCTCCTCACAGAGGATAGTGAATGGGGGCCTTATTACCCCCATTGCTTGGTATGCTGGAATAGAACCGAAGCCCAATGATAGAGTACCCGGTTTCGAGCGGTTGAACTTAGCCACTCTTGATAAACTAAAGTCCTGTAAGGTACGCGCTGGGCATGTTGATTAGTTGACTAAACCACTCTATTAAACCAGGCCAATCTACTTTTTAATATATATACATACATCTACATATATATATATATATATATATATATATATATATATATATATATATATATATATATATATATATATATATATATATATATATATATATATATATATATATATATATATATATATATATATATATATATATATATATATATATATATATATGCATACAGACATACATATATATACATATATACATGTAAATGTGTGTGTGTGTGTGCGTGTGTATATGTATGTCTATATTATATATATACATATATATATATGTATATATATATATATATGCATATACTATATATATATATATAGATATACATATATATATGTATACATAATACACATAATACGTACATATACACACAGCACACACACACACATAATATTATACATATATATTATATGTATCTACATATAAATATATATATACGTATATACTATATATATATATATATATATATATATATATATATATATATATATATTATGTGTGTGTAATATATGTGTGTATGTATATATATATATATATATATATATATATATATATATATATATATTATATATATATATATATATTACTAATATATATATATATATATGTAATATATAATATATATATATATATATATATATATATATATCTATATGTGTGCATATATATGTATTTATGTATGTATATATGTATATATATGTGTGTGTGTGTGTGTATGTATATATAGATATATATGTGTGTGTGTGTGTGTGTGTGTGTATTATTTTAGGAATTTGTGGTGTTACTAGGGATGATGTGGGATGAGTGTGGGGTTACATGATGGCACATACAGAACGGATGACGATCTTCTCCTTGAGCGTTGGACCTGTAAAAAGGGAACCCCCGGGTTGGGGTCCGGGAAGCAATGCTCTGATGGTCAAGTTAGTGGAGGGTCCCAGTAAAGAACAAAGAAGTAAGGAGAGGGAGAATTTATAGTGATTGAGAAAGTGTGCCAGAGAGCGAATCCTTTTTCCGAGGTAGGTAGGGGTTATTTATGGCTCCTGTGGTGAAGGGGCCAAATGGTAGTTTCACGTTAGAGGTTAACCTAATAGGCTGCCATATTGTTTTCTTTGTCGAACTCATGGCTGAGGCCCCAAGGATCCCGTTAGGATCTATTATGCCCAACTGGGCCAAGCCCACCCAGGAAATCATACTTTTCGGATAATTTAGCCCTCGCATATTGCTTGCACGCTGAACCGGACGGATATTCAGGCGAAATGTGGAATGCATCCATGGCAAAAAGATAGTCGGCTAACCTCAGGAAATAGCTCATTGATTGTCAGGGCACCCTATCCTAGATTGATGCATGGCCATCGACTTCAGGTCCGGTGGACTTTTGGGATGGCCTAGTGCCTAAGGCTGGATGACGACTTGGGAAACCATCCACTTTTGGTGTATAAAATGGGGTTGCTTTGAGCTGTATTCCAACTTCCATGTGTAAGTTTCACTTCTACAAAAGATTTTCCATTATTAGACCTGAAAAAAATTAACACGACCCGAACATCCAACCTAAACCCGCCCGAAAGTTTTTGGTTTTGAACATGCTTTTCTCGGCCCAAGCCCAAAATAAACCGAACGCGAAAAACCCACAAACTTTTGGCTCAAACTCGACCCGAACTCGAACCTGAACCCGAACCCGAACCCGAACCCGAACCCGCCCGCTCAACTTGAATATCATATCTTTATTTTTTATTTTTCTTCAATTTTTTCCCTTTAACAATGATAGTTTTTTATTATAATGAATCGTTTAGAGAGACATTCTATAACTATCGCATCTCTTTGCAAATTAGACGATAGTATCCTTTCTTTCCAAAATTCATTCTCATAAAATAACGTCATATACAACTTATAGCTGGAACAATTTTAGAAATGGGCATGAAATATCTAGTGTTAAGAAAATCAATTCAAAATTAACACAAGTATTAAAACTGTGCAAGTCATACCATTATGTTCCTAGTGAATTGAAAACGTTTCATTGCATTTTAAATAATATTACTCTATATAATCTAAAATTTTGATGTTATACTTAATAAATAATTGTAACATTTTATGCATCTATAGTATGCTTTCATTTGGCTTCCTTATAATTGGTCTCAAACTTGATGTCAGTTTGAACAATGGACCAATTTGTGCTTATGTTAGAATCGGCCCACTAATAAAGCATACATGATTAGGTAATGGTATGTTAATTAAGAAAATATCGAATCATGAAATGGGTTATCAACGGGTCGAACTGCTCCAACCCGTTATTATGCTTTAGATGGGTCAGCCCATGAATAGCCCGACCTATTATTAATATTTAATATACAAACCATCCCACTCAAATGTGACTTAGTGTCTACCGGTACATGGCATTCATATATCATATTGAAAAGTTTAAATATTTTTTATATTCTTTTAGGAAATTATAAGTAGAATGTTTGTTCATTAAATATAGACAATTTTAAGCAATAAATATACCAAGATTTTAATTTTTACAAAAAGAGAAATAACTCACTAAAAAGGCGCTCCAAACTCGTTGGGTTGACCCGACCTGTAAAACCGAAATATAACCGTTCGTATTTTACCCGAACCTGAAATACATCTAACCCGTATTTTACTCGAGCCCGAATACACATGACATGTATTTAACCCGACTCCCCGAACTGACAGGTCTACCCATTATGGTGTGCCCTCGTTCTTTGAAGACAGATGAGATGGCCTTCTACGTCCTAGAAAACTTCAAATGGGACCGAAGAGAGGTTGCCTTCCCTTCATTACCTCTCCCGTATGATTATAAGGATCTGTGTCTGGATTTCGAACTTGCGGCGGCTGAGCAGGTGGCTCGGGACTTTTTTCTTCCTGAGATACCCTAGGTTGTATTCTACGTGATGCTTCTCAACGATGCTGTGAAGCTGGCTGTGCTACGTGGAGGCATGATTGAGATAATGGAGTCGACCCTTGCAGAGCTGCGGTGGAACACCTTTGAGGAGTGGGTGTGGTGCAACAGGGGCAACATCCTACAGGCCCGTCGTCAGGACACAAACAGCAACCAGGAAGAGGGTTCGAGGTTCAGCGATGCATCTCCCGCTCCTAGTGATGATGACGATGAGTAATGTTCAAGCCCTATCGCAACCTTTGTCATGCTCTTTCCCGTCTTCTCATCTTGTCTCTCTCCTTTTTTTTTCTTTTAGCCATCGTGTACTCCTCAAGTTTCAATACTAAAACGCTTACTTTTTCTCCATGGCTTCACCTTTGGTTACGTGCTTCTGATTGCTTAATTTGGCCTGCGGGCCGTGGTATAGGGAAATGGTCATTTGGTGTTGCCCTCAGTTTGGCTATCTTCCAAGGCCGAGGTTGTTGTGCGGCCGAGGGGATATTGCCCAGAAGGCTCGTCTTCCGGGGCCATGGTCATAACGAGCAGCCTTTGGGCCCAGTTATAGGACCCTTGGCGATGCGGGGATACAAAGTCATTGCGGCCAGCCCCTAAGTTGTCTTGCAGGACTGCAACCCCCTTTTGGGTGGCTAAAGTGGCTCGAAGGAGATTTTGAGTATTTAGGTGCCATGTGGCAGAGGCTAAGTGGCTTTCTGGTTCTGTAACCAGTTCAAGGGGAGTGTCGTTGTAGCGCCTCCTAATTAAGTATGTTTCACTGTTTGCAATCATTATTCTGATTCCCTCAATTACAACTGATAAACCCAATGATCGGGGTGTTACCGCCGTCCCAAAAGGACAAGGCTTGCTGCAAGTGTACTAGAGATAACATAGTCAGGCATAACTTCAACCATATGCATTCACTCATTTATCAACATAAGATTTATACACTACAGTAAAGCAATTCACAATAAAACTTACACTTCTATACACTAAAGATTGCAAAATACGGCTCTAAAGTATGTATGGTCTATATCACTGTTGATTCATCCAAGTTTCCCTTGCTTACTTATTCTCTTCGGCAGACTCGCTAGCATGTTTTTTAATTGACTCGCTAGCATGAGGGCGATTCACTGAATGTTTGCCTAAAACAAAATATGAAAACATCTCTAACTGTGATCCGAAGCTCAATACATGCATTCCTGTATTGTTGAATGATCACTGCATAAATTGGTCGGGCACCAGCTTTGTAATTTGTTTTTAAGTTAAAACAGTGAATAAGATGAATGTAAAACTGCATTACTAGTTATTATCTGATAGTGAACCCCTTGTAACTGTTACGATATATGGATAGGTGCACACCTGCAAAGCCGATCAGGACCTGGCCTAAAGCAACGCAGATAACTGAAAGGCTATGCCTTGTAACTGATAACTGATGAGGTAACTAATTCTGTGATAAATCACTGATTAAAATGATTCATTTATATACTTACCAAAACATTACAATTTTGATAAATATGTGCTGATTTCTAAAAACATATAGACAATGAATGTACCTGAAGTCTTTAAAATGCAATCTCACTTAATAACACTTATGCACAATTAGAAATGATAGATTAAGCTCCGATTTCTATTTTAGAAATATAGTTATAGGTACATGTAATTAGTAAACAATGATGACTCTAATAATTTGTGATTGTAATAGAAATTCATTAAAAGGCATCCACAACTCAAATAATTCAATAGAAGATAAGGTCTGCCAACATCATTTGAAAGTTAAATGAATTAGGGTAATTTAACTCAAAGTGAAATAATGTTGGCGTAAAACTGATCAGGGTAGAATAATTGAGATCATAAAAGAAAGACTTTGATGATTATAAATGATCACAGGCTTTTGATATTTTTGTGATGGATAACAAAGGTTTGAATGCAATTGGACTGGTGGTAGGTTCAGAATAACTTCAAACACACTGGTTTAGACCAATAAACACTAATCTTGAGTTATCAATCTCCCCACTTCTTCAATTTTGTAGCATATACCATACAGCTTAGTTTTCCCATCCAAATAAGCTCCTAAGTGCAATCAAAATTGTTATCGATTCAAGGACCAGCTTAGAAAATTCATAATTTTCACCGCCAACCTCCAATTGAGCTATAAAACCCTAATATGAAAAGATCAAGAAGTTCTACAATAGTTTCATTTACAGTCCATAACACAATCACAACCACACAAATCCCAAAATTGAGCTAAAATATCACCCTACACAATTTTGGTCTGGTCTGCGCAGTCAGAGTAAAATGGCCATAACTTTTTTCACAGAACTCAGATTAAGGTGATTCAAAAGCTATTTGAAAGATAACTCATTGATCTAGCTCCCCATCAAAATTCATAATTTTTGAAAAGCCACACATTACCATTTTTCCTAGAACAGACTCCTGTTTTCGGGCCCTTCACAGCTTGCCACCTACTTTATTATCCTCCTTTGTTACATAATTACCCTCTAAAATCACTGGTTGAAATTACCAAACCATGGAGCGACCATCAACATCACTTTAGACAATCATAATCCACAATGTTTGTTTCATAATCATCCAAGATTCATTTTGCACCAAGGTTCAAACAAATAACATGCTTGATCCCAGAGTAAGCTAAACCATGAATAATCATTAAAACCCTAGCTTATGACCAACTTAAATTCACCTTTAACTCATCCAAAACCAACATAAACATCATCATGATCATCAATAGGATTAAAGACTGCAAAATCAAAAAAAAAAATAAAATCCAAATCCATCATTTTGACTTAAGCTTGCATGATCATGAGCAATCTCAACCCTTGGATGCTTTCAAGCTTAAATAACAATTAAAACATCAAATAACACTAGTTTATATCAAGATAAGATGATCATAATCAAATCTAACATAAAAATCCAAAGTTAAACATGATTAGGTTGGGATTTACCTCACTTTAAGCTTGGATTTTGAGAGATGGAGGTGATGTTTGGTGTTTGTGAGAGTTGTGGGTGTTGGCTGGTGGCTGATGGGGTGGCAGCTGGTGGATGATGGTGGCTGCTAGCAGCAGTAGGTGGTGGCAGTAGGTGGTGGTGGTGGTGGTGGTAGCAGCAAGCCATGGGAATGGGTGAAGGGGAAGAAAGAGAGTGTTGATATTTTGATAGTTTACTTGGTAGAAAATGATCTAAATTTACTTGGTTGAGTTTATATCCATCAAAAGTAACCTTAGACCAATGACAATTAGGCATATCTCATGGCGACTAGCTGAGTAAAATGAAGTAAAGCTTGTTGGGTTGAAACTAGGCCGAAATGAGTTTGGGTTCAAAAGGAAATTACGCTTAATACGATTAAAATTTTTATAGCTCAAAATTAAATTTTTGTGATGCTATGAAAAATAATTTAACCTCTTAAATCATATTTTTTAGGACCTACTATCGATTCACTTGAAATTTTACGATAATTAAAATCGGAATTGCCAAGTAGGACCCAAAATAAATTCTCCCGACCGGGATGATTAAATAAGATAAATAAATGTGAAAAATTAATACAAAGGCTTAATTAAATAAATAAACATGATTTAGGATCGGGCTATTAGAGCCTTTCCCCTTTAAAGAGTTTTATTCTCAAAACTTATGAACTTTGCCAAAACATGCAAGTTTATCTTAAAAAGTTGTGCGTACTTGGCTTGTATCTCATCCTCGGTTTTCCTAACTGGATTCTGAGGAGGTATGATTTGCCAATGTACTTTGATTAAAGGTATCTACTTAATGCATAGCTACTTATTCCTATGATCTAATATCTGAACTGGGTGCCCTTCAAACACGAGACCCTTAGTGATCGCAATGGGTCTAGTTAAGAGAACATGGTCAGGATTGGAAATGTACTGCATGAGTTATAACGTAAGAAACACGTTATGCACGTGTTTGAGTTATACAGGTAGACCTAGTCAACAAGCAATGGGATTAAAGGTGTCTGCATATTGTATGACTGCTTAATCCCTTGTTTCAATAGCAGATCCAGATACTTGTTACACACTAGCTTCAATGAACTCAATTGCTTGGGTTCAAAATTGATATTCTCTTCGAAAGAAAAGAACCTTGTTACTAGTGAAGAGCTGCTCGCTACTAGTTCACCACCTTATCCATTAATGAAAAATTTTATATACCCTGATAAGTGCTCTGGTACTATTGCGAGTTATAAAACACGTTAAGTATGTGTTCGGGTTCAACAGGCAGGTGCAATCAACAAGTTACAACATGTAACCTTTCAACGAATCATAAACCCCAATGTAACTGGTCCCTAATTGTCCTTGGATAGTCGGTCTTTTACTACCTTCGACTAGAAAAGCCTTCTGAAATACTCTATAACCCATATGGGGCTTTGGTTGTTTCCTTGTTTTGCCAGCACAACTCTATTGTCGACCTTGTATCACCTCAACATGTACTTGAATTATTTCCCTCTTAATGCTTGCTTGGGTTAGCTCTGACCTTATACTTAACGTTTCTTCTAGCTTACTCAGATATAATTAGACAGTGCTTGAGACTATGCCCTTATCAAAAAGTTATCATATGATATTCTTAATGCATCACATGATCTCCCCTCTTCAGACTACTCAGGGATCTGCTTGTGGTTGATAATGGGTGATGAAATGACCGTGATTAAGGATGAGAGTGGTGGAATTGTTAGCCAAGTGAATTATTGCATACAAAAGAAATGAGCAATGAGACTAGAAAAGGCCAATAAAGGAGAGATTATCATGGGGTGGTTAGAATAAAGATAACTGTGAGTGTATCCAAAATTTTGAACCATAATGCCACAAGAATCATGGTTTATAAATATTGATTATAAAGGATCCAATACATAGTTATCCAAGAAGACAGATGGCCTGATTACCTTTGAGTGTACCTGATGATTTAAAAATAAGATGGCGAGCAACAGAGTTTCAACAGGATTGGATACCATTGACACGATAAATGCAATCGAGGGAGTGGCCAACAATAAATAGAGAAATAGATTGGATAAACAAGGTATAATGGATAAATAAATAGCTTAAACAAGCAAGGTCTAATGAATAGATAAATGGATTGAATAGGCTGCAGTGGAAACATGCCTTGGCTCATATGGAGCCAAGTCATGTACGCCAATAAGATTAAATAAGGATTACTGAAGTTTACTTATGAGGATATAAGATATAAGTGTGACAATTACAAGTGCAATAAATAGATTAATAGATTAAACCGGTAAAGTGCAATGGATAGATCAATAGATTGGATGAGCAAAGTACCAATGGATAAGTAAATAGATTGAGCAAGTGACATTAGAAACATACCTTTGCTCATATGAAACCAATTCAAGTCCAACAATAAGATTGAACAGAAAAGCTAGAGTTCACTTATGAGCATGTAAGATATATGTGTGGGAGTTGAAGTTCAAAATAAGGAGAGTAAGGGGATTATAACAATCGTAATCACCCACACCAATGATAGTTGAATTACATTATAAATTTAGAACAAGTTATACGACGTTATCATTATGAATAAATGAGATGTAAGGTAGATGTGTGAATCAGCTCCCAATGCAATGAACTACAACTCATGATCATGAAATAAAGATGGTGAAGGTCGAGAGCACAAGAATGTTGACAACCATGTAAGGTCGAACAAAAATGTATTGCACATTTAACAATGGGTTTGCAAAGACATGGAAGATCATGCTAACAGGAAATATCGGGTTAAAATGCAAGGGAGATTAAACAATATTAGATAGTATCAAGTTTTGAAGATGAGACAAACAAACAATTACAAGAATTACTATAAAAGGGCATTCTTGCAAAAGATAAACTATGGTTGCATGGTTTAGGTGTGATATTCGAACCTCAAATCATTCCTAAAAAAGACTTCTGTTGCTGGCAGTTAATCCCACAAATCATTTATTTAAGGTATAAGGAACTTGTTTTTGATAGTGATCTTGTTCAACTCTCTGTGCGCTGTACACAACCATAAGGTTCCGTCTTCATTCTTTACAAATATAAAACTAAGATTTCCCATGGTGACACACTTGGTTAAACAACTCCCTTCAGTAACAACTCATCTTACTAAACAATTTGTTCTTTGAACTCTGCTGGGGGTCATATGATAGGGGCTCTGAAAATGGATTGAGCACCTTGAACTAGGTTGATCTGAAAATCAATGTTTCTTGGGGGAAAACAGTTCTGAAAGTCCTCAAATGAAACATCTCTAAATTCATAAACTGTAATTATGGATATGTATATATGGACTGTGGTTGCATATCACTAGTATTCAATGCATTACTGACACGATAACTCACTTGCTTGCACTGTGCAATTAGGCCGAAAATAGGGTTTTTCTTCCCTTGATCCATAGAAACACATGTCTAACCTTTCCTCATTCCTCAAGCTACCCTTAAGATCTTTACAAGTCATCTTCTATAAGTACACAGTCAGTTCATCCCTATAATGATAACAAGGTCTGCCAATCAAACTGGATTAAATGCCCAATGAATATAGTTCCGGCACTAATAGAGGCATATTTATAAAAGGTAACACATTCGACTGCCTACTAGTCTCAGTAAACTTAAATGACAGGGGGACAATCTAAAGTGCAAAGAGATGTAACCACACCATGAACTCTTGTAAAGATATTTCTTTATTGGTTACAAAGGACTGGCATGTAAGTTGAATGAATGAAAGGATGAAGATTCGTAATGAAAGAGGTAAGGCACATAAATGACCTGCATATACAAGACATATAGTTTATTCACGACAGTCATGATAGTAAAGTAAATGAACGATATTATGAAGTTGAGAGGGAGTATTAAGTACTAAAGGTGAAGAAATCTAACAAAATACCAAAGAGGCATTTGAAAAGTCATACGGTACCCATAGGTAAGCAAAATGATGAATATGAAGGTTAACACCACCAGAAGGGAAATTTTTATTCATCTGGTATTTGAAAGGCCAATACGTCAAGATGAAAGAGTCAGTCTTATGACTAAATATGATGGCGTCAGCATCCATCAATAATATATTCTGCAGTAAATGGAAGTCGTGGGTAGGCATATAAATTCCGAAACTGCTGGCAAATGGAAATAGCACAAATCGTTGTTTATCATTAATGGGATAAGCTGTACTAGTAAAGAAAGGATTGCCAAAATAACTTGAGTAACAACATGCCGTCATGGCCATAGAGTAGTATGCTAACATGACGTTACGGTGCTATAGGAATACGAACAATATGGATCCATTTAATTGCTAAATAGGCGCTTAATGACTAGGTCTGAAGTAACCAAGGCTTTGTAAGCAATAAATGAATAGTGCCTAAATAGAAGCAAGGAGTTAAAGTAGGTGACAGTAAAAATATGAACATGGTGATGACTGGACTGTAAGTAGAATGGGTCAAATATGCTTAGGAAGAACCGCAAATCACACGGTAACGCAGATCGAGGATCATTATAGGCTCCACTATAGAAACAGAGAATTAAACGATTATGATTGTCAGGGTTTGAATCGCCTACAAGAAAGGTTCCTCAGTGGTGTTTAAAGAACTCTTCACAGACCACATACAAGAATTTTTTTTTTCATAAACATTCCATTACAAATCAAGAGAGTATTAGTGGCAAAGAAATGATGCCTCTGAACAATTCAAGGTAACTAGGGTAGAAATAAGTCAATGACAAGAAGTAATGGGAGCATTACTGATGTAACTTCTTAGTGTCAAGACTAGATAATTCCTATACACAGCAGCTTAATCTTACTCGTACCACCCATATAATGCCAATTAGTACACCATAAGCTACTAACTGTTATCACTAGACATAAGCACTCATTGTAATGTTCATTTCATACTGGTTCACCTCAAAAATATTGTCTCATAAGGCATTTCCTCATCTAAAGGTTTACATCTAACTCGACACTGTATTAATCCCTTAAGAAGTTGCAAATGGCATCCCCAGATCGGGTTTCAACAATCACTGTACCGAAGATCAAGTATATTAACACACCTCAATAAAAGTCTCAAATCCTGGGGCAAAACGGAAAGAGTTTCGCCTAAAAACTGACTAAAACCCGGCTTAAAGCCTTCCAATATATACTTGCAATAAAAAGAAACACTTTAATAGCTCAACGACCACAAGCGAGAGTTCATAACTCAACAGGTCACACACTCAGAGTGTAAGATTGTAAAAATTTAAACAAATGAGAGAAATGAAATATATAATACAACTCCCAGATAAATGTGAGCATGCCTCACTAATAGGTTACCCCAATGGTTCAACACTCCACTTTGCTAATACTCGAATCTCAGGATATTACCAAATGATTGAATCACCCAAATGGAAATGGTTCCTCCTCATATGCCCATACATATGAACTTATAGTCAATAGCTCATTTAACTTGTGTTTGTGCCAAAAATTTGTTATTTTTACGATAGTTTTATACCTGACGTATGCTCATAATAACTGTTATTTTTTTATTTTTCATTGATTTGATTTTTCTTTTGTAGGTATTGAATAAATTGAGGAAAAGCCTTGTAAAAAGGAAAACAATACATAAAAAAATAAAAAAACCTAAATCTTCCCTAGCTCACGAGCACATCACGTGACCCACTTCCCCTTCCCATTTAATCTCCTTCTCTCTCTCCTCTCGGCCTGGAAGAAACCAGTAACACCCGACCGCCTCTTTCATCTCCATCTCTCTAACTCATCTTTCTCTCTCTATAAACCTCCAATGCCTTCCACCATCTCCATCCCTATGCACCACTCCAAATGCCAACACATCACCACCAGTGCAACATGCCAGCACAACATCATCTCCGCCGTACACGAAACCTGTAAATCAAGGGTTGAGATTGAAGCTTGCTGGGTATAAATTGAAGGGAGCTAGCTCCAGAGAAGCGGTTAGGAAGTTTTTAGTGTTCCAATTAATTTTAATTTCTAGTTTTTAGGCTTCAATTAGTATGTTTTCGATTTCCATATTTAGGGTTTTAAGTTTAAAATTTTGGTTTAGGGTTTGATGTTAGATCGGTTTTTGGTATCGAATTTCATGTAATTAAGCTATGATTTTCTGATTGCCAATTGAAATTCATGGTTCTTAGTTTTCTTTTGTAATATGTTGGGGTTGGTTTGTTTAATTTCAGTCCCCCTCCCTTGTTCTCATTTCGTCGAGGCTGGCAATGGTGTTTTCGCTATTGTTCGTAGTTGTTGAAGCTCGTTTCTGATTTTTTTGGGTCAATGGATGGCTGAAATCTCGCTTCCCTCCTCGGTTTTAGTCTGAGTTGGTTGCCTTATTCCAGTTTGCTGTTCTTCGCCGGTAATGGGTGATGAAGAGTGATCGATGGAGTTACTAGGTCTCACGAGGAGTGAGCTTCTGATTCTTCTTCTTCTCTTGTTTGTTGTTCTCTACTTAATTTAAGTGTATTAAGTTGTTTTCCCTTGCTCTGTTTTGGGACGCCTATTCGTTCCCTCCCCTGTTGCCAAGAAATCATTTGTTCAGGATGAGCTGATTAGGTTTTTGTTGTTTGATGGTTGTTGCTTGGCTATGCTGTGCGTTCAGATTTGGGACTTTATTACAAAATTTTCCCTTCTCTGTTTATGTGGTTATTCTATTCTATTTTGATACGTTTGGGGCCTCCATTAATGGAGGTCGGTTTAAAACTTAGTTGAGCTATAACCTAAGATGCTTAGTTCAATTGTTGTTTACTCTTATTTTCAGTTTTAGCTTTGTTTAAATTCCCTTATTCCGAATTGAGGGTTTCCGATCTCCTTGTTTAGGGGTTGAAACTCTTTTTGAGCTAGTGATTTCTTGAGATCAAAGTGATAAATTGAGTGATGTTGATTTTAGTGAGTTACAATTTATGGTTTCATTTAGTTTAAGCAAGTTCAATGAATTTATATGCATTAGTTCATTTTAGTGACTTTTGTTTGGTTAATAATCTTGGACGTCATAGGCATGAGATAAAATTACTTTAGCTTATCTTGATTATTTTAGTCCTCATATGTTAGGTTCTTGATTAGTTTAGCCCATTATAGTATGAGCTTATTTAGTGACCTTAATCTCATCCCCATCCCTAAGGAGACGACTCTCTAGTACTACGACGACAGTCGTATACTTGCAGCACTTCATTTTCGTACAAGTTTTTTTGTGCTGCTACCAGGGACGGCGGCGTAAGATTAGGTCGCATTTTCTTTTTCGCAGCTACTTTAATATTAGGTTGCTTTATTATGTTATTAAGTTGTGACTTGATTTAGTGTATTCCTTGAGTTTTCGGAAATCCAAAAAAATTTTGATAAGCCTAAAAGTGAAAAAAAATTAGAAAATCTTAAAAACCACAAAAACTTGGAAAATTTAAAAACCTCAAGAACAAAGTGGTAAGTTTATGTTTCCCTTAGTTTAAGCACTTTTCTTTTTCTTAGTTTCGTTCTTATTAGTTGTTTATGCTTTGACTTAATTTGTTTATTCGTTAATTCATTGTGATTTATTTAGTTCATTTCTTGAGAAAAATCCAAAAACCCATAAAAATTTAGAAAAACTTGAGACTCCAAAAAAAAAAAAAAAAGGTTTGATTGAAAAACTCCAAAAACAAATGACTTAGAATTGATTTATGGCTTTAGTTGCTTTATTTTGTTGTTTTGTAGTTTTAGAATTGAATTAGTAATTTGAATTTGGTTTTTATTGGAATTTGTCTCATCTCCATTTTAGGGATTGATTAACTATTTGATTTGGCTACCTTTTGTTTCTAATTCGTCTTTAGGTTTGAGTAATTTTGATTTGATTTTGTGCTTAAGAAAAAGAAAAAAATTAGAAAATTCAAAAATCCAAAAAAAAAAAATTAGAAAGAGAAAAGACAAAAAATAGGACCTTTTGTGAAGGTGTGGGGTTTATATGTCTAGTTGGGTTAGAGACCCTGAAAATCAGAGACTGGTTAGGAGTGAGCCCAACCCTGACTTAGAACCTGAACCTGAACCTAAATCTAAGCTTGAGTTAGAGAATATGGCACAAGAAAGGACTTTGAGTGATATTTTCTATTCTTATAGGACTGCTTTGCCATCATGCTTTGTTGTATCTAATCTTGCACCAAATGTGACCTTCGAATTAAAACCCCATTATACTCAGATGCTCCCTAAATTTATAGGTTTAGAGGATGCTTATTTATTTTTCAGGGAATTTGAAGAAGTTTGTTCTATGATGCATTTCCCTAATATTCCTATTGATGTTCTGCAAATGAAATTAATTCCTTCTCCTTTAAAAGATTCTACCAAACGTTGGATGTATGGCTTGGCTGCTAATTCTGTTACTTCTTAGAATGATTTTGTAAGATTGTTCTTAAGAAAATATTTTCCTAATGCTAAGACTCTTAAGCTGAGGAATGAAATCAATCAATTTGTGCAACTTGATAGGGAATCATTTCGAAAATATTTTGATAAGTTCAAAACTTTGTTGGTCTAATGTCTCTATCATGGTTTAGACCCAGCACGCTCTGCTAGATTGTATATGAAGGACTCGACCAACAAACTAGGACTATGGTAGAGTCTAGTTGTCAAGGTGGCTTTCTTTCTAAAAGCGCCACAGCTGCTTGGGAGTTTTTAGAGCACTTAGCTGAGAAAACTGTGCAGTGGAAAACCGCTCGTGATGACAGCCTGAGTTCTAGGATTGCAAGGGGTGGGTTATATTTTGTTTCTGATGTAAGTTACTTAGACTCTAAGATTGCTATTTTAGAAAACATGTTGAAGGAATTATCTCCACAGATGTCCCAGTTATCTCAGACATCTACAGTGTCTTGTTCTCATTACCAAGCCTTAGATCATTCTTTGAGTGCTTGTCCTTATTTTGCTCATCAGTTAGCAACTGAACAAGAGCAAGTGAGTATGGCCTTCCAGAGACCTAAGAATAACCCCTTCTCCCCTTATTGCAACCTAGGGTGGAGAAGTCACCCTAGCTTTTCATGGAATAATGGACCAAATGCTACGGTTCGTAACTCTCAACCTGGGATGTCTCCTGGAAACAACTCCCAACCCATCTCTCATCCTTTAAATTCCTTTCAGAGACTGACCTTTTCAGGTGTACCCAATGCACCTAGACCTCCATCTCCCATAGCTCAAGTTCAACCTCCTCCTGGTCATACTGATATTGATAAATTGGAAAGGAGAATCAATAATAATGTGGAGAGAGTGATTAATGCTAATATGGAAAGAATGATGAGAATGATGACCGAATTATTTTCACAGTTAGCATCATCTTCTAGGGAACCAGGTACTTTCCCAAGTCAACCAAAGGTGAACCCTAAGGGTCATGCCTCCCCTTCTTCTGGTACCCTAGTGAGCCTGTGAGAAAAGTGAATGCGGTTATATCTCTCCTTTCTAGTTGAGAGGTCGATAACCAAGCGAGAAATCCTAATGAACCTTGCAGATATCCTCACCAATTCTTCCAAAATCCTTCTTCCTCTTCTCCTCTAGAGGCTGGTTCATCTAGTCAGTCAGTAGATGCTACTGACGGTGTCCCAAATGCTTTAGATAGTCCTTCCCCTCTTGAGTCACCTTCTAAGAAAGAGGAGCTTAAAGAGAAAGACTCCTATCACTCAGCAAGTTCTTCACCTTCTAAGGATTCTTCCTCCCCTTCTTCTTCTGAGAAAATCTAGATGCCTTTACCTCTTTTCTCCATAGGCTAAAGAAGAAAGATCAAGATCATATTAAGAAGATGAGAGAGACTTTCTCTCAAGAAAAGATCAACATTCCCTTGCTCGATGCTATTCAACAGATGCCTTCATATGCTAGATTCTTAAAGGAGCTATGTATGACCAAGAGAGCAACTCGTGTACCTAAGAAGACTTTCTTGACCTCTGATGCTAATTCTATCCTTTCTCAGATCCCAGTGAAGTACAAGGACCCTAATTACCCTACTGTGTCTAGAGTCATTAGGGGACTAACTTATTCACAGAGCATTACTCGACCTAAGAGCTAGTGTTAACTTGATACCCTTTGCTGAGTATGAGAAGCTAGAGTTAAGTGAGCTAAAACCTACCAAGATGGTCATTCAACTGGCTAATAGGTCGACTAGGGTGCCCAGGGGGATAGTCCAGGACGTACTGATTAGAGTGGGTGAATTTATTTGCTAAGTGGACTTTATTATAATTGAAACTGAGAAGGCGTCCAACTTAGCCAGTCAAGTTCCTATGATTTTAGGATGTCCTTTCTTGGCCACTGACAATGCCCTCATTAATTGCAGGAATGGTATGATGAGACTGTTTTTAGTAACATGACTGTAGAATTGAACATCTTTAACATGCAAAGATAGCCTTCTAGATTTGATGATATGGAATTTTCCACTTTGAACTGGGTAAGGGATTCTATATTCGATGATGCTTTTGATGACGTATTTGTTACTGAGTATGAGTCATTTTTTATAGATGATGAGCCCGAATATGATGTGTTTGAATTTGACGACTTGTGCTCTACTGCTGATTGTCTGCTCACTGTTGTTTCTGAATCTGTTGCTGAATCTGTTTCCCTTATTGCTCTTAAATTGAAACCTCTTCTTGAATCTCTTAAGTATGCATTTCTAGGACCCAATGAATCCTTACCTGTTATAATTGCTTTTGATCTGGATCGGGACCAGATAAATTGATTACTTTAACAAGGAAGCTTTAGGATGGACTTTAGGGGATATCAAGGGTATTAGTCCTTCTATTGTGCAACTTAGAATTCATTTAGAGGACAATGCTAAGCTCTACCGTGATTGCCAAAGGCATTTGAACCCCACCTTGCAGGAAGTAGTTAAGAAGGAAGTGCTGAAATGGTTAGACCATGGGATTATCTATCCAACTTCTAATAGTGAGTGGGTTAGCCCTATCCAAGTTGTTCCTAAAAAGACCTGTATTACTCTGATTAGGAATGATAAGAACGAGTTACTCCCTACTCAAGTTCAATCTGGGTGGCGTGTGTTTATAGATTATAGAGAATTGAATGTTACCACTAGGAAAGACCATTTTTCCCTCCCCTTCTTGGATCAAATGCTAGAGAGGTTGGCTGGACATTCCTTCTATTGCTTTTTAGATGGATATTCCAGTTATACCCCGATCTCTATTGCTTCTGAGGATTAGCAGAAGACTACTTTCATCTATGTACTTAGGACATATGTCTTTAGAAGAATGCTGTTTGGACTGTACAATGCCCGTGCTACCTTTCAAAGATGCATGATTCCTATTTTCTTAGATGTAGTTGTGTAAAGCATGGAAATTTTCATGGATGTTTTTTTTTGAGTTTGGATCTTCCTTTGATAATTGCTTGTCTAATCTGAGAAAGGTTTTAGAGAGGTGTAGGGAGAAAAACTTGACTTTGAACTAGGAGAAATGTCACTTCATGGTTAAAAAGGGTATAGTCTTAGGACACATTATTTCTCGAGATGGAATTAAGGTTGACAAAGCTAAGACTGATCTGATTGTTAATCTTCCCCCTCCTACTTGTGTGAAAGAGGTGCAGTCTTTCCTTGGATATGCTGGCTTTTATCGTCATTTTATTAAGAACTTTAGTAAGATTGCAAAGCCTTTGTCTAATCTACTAGCTAAAGATGTGCCATTTTCTTTCTCTGAAGAGTGCCTTGAGGCATTTTTTAAGTTTAAGGAGGCCTTAACCTTTGCTCCTATTCTTCATCCTCCCATTTGAGGAGAACCATTTGAATTGATGTGTGACGCGTCTGATTATGCTATTGGGGTTGTTTAGGATAGCATGTTGATAAGAAACCCTATATTATTTACTATAGTCACATGTTGAATGATGCCCAGCTGAATTACCCTATTACTGAGAAAGAATTCTTGGATGTGATCTTTGATTTTTAAAAGTTTAGACCCTATCTGATTGGGTCTCATGTGATTATTTATAATCACCACTCTACTCTTAAGCAGCTTCTTTCTAAGAAGGATGTTAAGCCTGGACTTGTGAGATGAATTTTGCTTTTACAAGAATTTGACTATGAAATCAAGGACAAGAAAGGTTCTTAAAACCTCGTAGCTGACCATCTATCCAGGATTCTCTATGATAGAGAGAGTGAGTCTAGTTTTTTTAAGTGCTTCCTCGATGAGCAATTATATGCTGTTCACCCTGATCCTTGGTATGCTGATATTGTGAACTACTTAGTTACTGGTAGAATCCTCGAGGGTTGGACTAAGAATGACAGAGATAGATTCTTCCACCTTGTGAAATTCATTATTTGGGATGACCCTTATCTGTTTAAGTACTGCTCTGACCAAGTCTTTATTAGGTGTATTCCCGACCATGAGGTGAGAAGTGTCGTTTCTTTTTGTTATGAGCAGGCATGTGGGGGGGCATTTTAGTGGTAGGAAGACAGCAGCCAAGGTTCTTTAATGTGGCTTTTACTGGCCTACTTTGTTTAAGGATGTATTTGAGTACTGTAAGAGTTGCCCTAGACGCCAGCAGTTCGGTGGAATAAGTAGGAGAGATATGATGCCACTAAACCCCATCATTGTGGGAGAGGTTTTTGATGTGTAGTGTATTGACTTTATGGGACCATTTTCACCTTCTTTCAGGAATGAGTACATTTTGTTAGCTGTGGACTATGTTTCTAAATGGGTTGAGGCTATCCCTTCTAGGACCAATGAAGCTAAGGTTGTTGTGAAATTCCTTAAGGAGAATATCTTTACTCGATTTGGTATGCCCTGCGCTATCATTAGTGATAAGGGCACCCATTTTAATAATAGATCTTTCGATGCCTTACTGAAGAGGTATTCCATAGTCTATAGGCTTGCTACTCCCTGCCATCCCCAAACCAGTGGCTAGATTGAAATGTCCAATCGACAGATTAAACAGATTTTAGAAAAGACTGTGAGTAGGAATAGGAAAGACTAGGCTGACAAGCTAGTGGATGCTCTTTGGGCATATAGGACGGCTTTCAAAACTCCCTTAGGTATGTCACCTTATAGGATAGTTTATGGTAAGCCTTGTCATTTACCAGTGGAGATAGAGCATAAAGCTTGGTGGGCTATTAAGAAGCTTAATTATGACTTGACTGAGGTGGGTGAGGAGAGGCGACTGCAACTGAGTGAGCTTGATGAGATTAGAGCTGAAGCTTATGAGAGTGCTCGATCTTACAAAGAGAGGGCGAAGTTGTTTCACGATCGATATATTTTTAGAAAAGAGTTTGCACCAGGAATGAATGTACTCTTGTATGACTCTAAGCTCCATCTGTTTTAAGGTAAATTAAGGTCCCAATGGACGGGTCCTTATATTGTCTCACATGTTTTTCCCCATGGTGTAGTTGAAATTTAGGATCCTCAGAGTGATGCCACCTTCAAAATGAATGGCCAGCATTTGAAACAATTTCTGGAGCTGCTGAGCCAAGAAGATGTGTAGTGTCTGATATCCCGTGAACCGAGCCCTAATCGGTGATTGTGACGTGAGATAGCTTAGGTGCACTTAGCACCCAACCTGGTTTGCTAGAAATTTCTCTGTTCTTCTTTCTCTCTTTTCTTCTCCCTTTGTCTTCTTTGTCTCATTTCAGTTTCTTTTTTCTTTTTTTTTTGTATATTGATTGCTTTTCTTTTTCTATGTTGGTTGGTTTGTTTTTGAGTCTTGTTTTTATTTTTGAATGTGTTTTCTTTTTAGATTTTCCTTTTTGGTCTTCATATGTCATTTCCACTCCTAATGAAGACATTGTGAGATTTTGGTGCGGGGGTGAGGTGCCCATTTGTACATACTCTTTTTTTAAAAAATTTTGAAAAATCCAAAAGATTTTTATTTTATTTTTGGGGACGTTTGTATTCATTCTGATTAGCTTGAATCCCTTGTCCTTTGGTTATTAGCTTGTATGTAAGTAGAATGTGCATTAAAGGTCTCCGACCTTAGTGTGTCATTCTAAGCCCTAATTCTAACTCCAATTGTTCATTATAGATGTGTAATCCAATCATTGTTTATCCCTTCATGAATATCTTTAGGTCTTAGGCTTCTATGAATGATTCTCCCACTGGCTTATGACACGATTAGTCTGAAAAAAATAATGAATGAAAATATTATGAATAAACAAGAGGAAAAGAAAAAGATGAAATAAAATTTAGAATGACAAGTATCCCATTGAGGCATGCGCTACTGGGTGTTACCCTTTAAGGCATGTGCTAGTGCGTGTTACCCTTTGAGGCAATACCGCTAGTGGGAAAGCTTGCTTCCACTGTTAATATGTCAATAATATAGTTGTCTCAGTCAAGTGGGATTGAGTCTGATTCTGGTACATCTAAGCTTCGGGATGATGATACACTTGCACACAAGCACTGGGATGGATTCAGAATCTTGATATACAATGGGGTGAAAAATTAGTGCTTTGATGTCATTTATGGGGTAGAGGGCTTTGAAGTACATTCTGTTTATATGCAGGTCGATAACTTGGCTACATGGGTGATTTAGTTGATTAAAACGTGTATATATCTTTTCCTAAATTTTTTACATATTGGCTTTGAAGAAAAACCAAAAAGATTTTTGATTTTCTGTTTTTAGCTTTGGATTTTGTGGGTATTTCACTTGAAAACCCTCATAAGACCTCACTCGTCCACTTGGGAGACCGAGGGGTTTAAAGGACATGTTGCATACGCTAAATGCAACTGTGATTCCTATGACAGTGAGTTAGGATTTTCTTTTTCTTATTTTTCATTTCCTTTTAGGTAGTTTAGTTATTTTACTCAAGGACGAGCAAAATGTTGGTGTGGGGGTATTTGTTTGTGCCAAAAATATGTTATTTTCAAGATACTGTTATACTCGATTTATGCTTATAATAATTATTATTTTTAGGTTTTTATTTGATTTAATTTTTGTTTTCTAGGTACTAAATAAATTGAGGAAAAGCCTCGTAAAAAGGAAAAAAGTACACAAAAAAAAAATAAAACCTAAATCTTCCCCAGCTCACGCGCACATCACGTGACCCACTTCCCCATCCCCTTTAATCTCCTTCTCTCTCTCCTCTCGGCCTGAAAAAAACCAGTAACACCCGACCCCGTCCTTCATCTCCATCTCTCTAACCCATCTCTCTCTCTCTCTAAACCTCAAATGCCTTCCACCATCTTCATCCCTATCCACCACTCCAAACGCCAGCGCATCACCACCAGCGCAGCATGCCAGCACGACGTCATCTCCACCGTACACGAAACCTGTGAATCAAGGGTTGAGATTGAAGCTTGCTGGGTATAAATTGAAGGGAGTCGGCTCTAGAGAACAGGTTAGGAAGTTTTTAGGGTTCTTAATTTCTAGTTTTTATGCTTCAATTCATATGTTTTCGATTTCCAGATTTAGGGTTTTAGGTTTAAAAATTTGGTGTAGGGTTTGATGTTAGATCGGTTTTTGGCTCTGAATTTCACGTAATTAAGCTACTATTTCATGATTGCTAATTGAAATTTGTGGTTTTCTGTTTGGTTTTGTAAGATTTTGGAGTTTGTTTGTTTAGTTTCAGTCCCCCCTTGTTCTTATTTCATCGAGCCTAGTAATGGCATTTCCGCCATTGTTCACGGTTGTTGAAGCTCATTTCCAATTTTATCTAGGTCAATGGATGGCTAAAATCTTCCTCCCCTCCATGGTTCTAGTCTGAGTTGGTTGCCCTGTTTCGGTTGGTTGTTCTTCGCCGGTAATGGGTGACGAAGAGTGATCAATGGAGCTGCTTGGTCTCACGGATAGTGAGCTTTTGATTCTTCTTGTCTTGTTTGCTGTTCTCTACTCAATCTGTTTGTATTAGGTGGTTTTCCCCTGCTTGCTCTGTTTTGGGATGCCCAATTCGTTCCCTCCCCTGTTGCTAAGAAATCATTTGTTCAGGATGAGTTGATTGGGTTTTTGTTGTCTGATGCTTGTTGCTCAGCTATGCCGTGTGTTCAGATTTGGGAAGTTACTGCAAAATTTTCCCTTCCTAGTTTATATGGTTATTCTCTTCTATTTTGATATGTTTGGGACCTTTATTAATGGAGGTCAGTTTGAAACTTAGTTGAGCTACAACCTAGGATGCTTAGTTCAATTGTTCTTCACTCTTATTTTCAGCTTTAGCTTTGTTTCAATTCCCTTATTCCGAGTTGAGGGTTTTTAATCTCCTAGTTCAGGGGTTGATACTCTTTTTGCGCTAGTGATTTCTTGAGATCAAAGTGATAAATTGAGTGATGTTGATTTTAGTGAGTAGCAATTTATGGTTTCATTCAGTTACGCAAGTTCAATGGATTTATATGTATTAGTTGATTTTAGTGAGTTTTGTTTGGTTGATAATCTTAGACATCATAGGTATGAGATAAAATTACTTTAGGTTATCTTGATTATTTTAGTCCTTATATGTTAGGTTCTTGATTAGTGTTGGCCATTATAGTCTGACCTTATTCAGTGACCTTAATCTCATCCTCGTCCCTGAGGAGATGACCCTCAAGTACCACAACGACAGTCGTATACTTGTGGGACTTCATTTTTCACTCAAAATTATCGTACAATTTCTTGGCACCGTTGTTGGGGACGGTGGCATAAGATTAGGTCACATTTTCTACTTTAATATTAGGTTGCTTTATTGTGTTATTAAGTTGTGACTTGATTTAGTGCATTCCTTGAGTTTTCAAAAATCCAAAAAAATTGGAAAAGCCTAAAAGGATATTACCAAATGATTGAATCACCTAAATGGAAATGGTTCCTCATATGCCCATACATATGAACTTATAGTCAATAGCTTATTTAACTGGTCCAACATAACTCATACACACCTTAATAGCTAACTCATAAACACTTGATAGCTCACTGTGGCCCTTAAACCCTTGGCTCTAATACCAAATCTGTAACGCCCCCTAATTAAGCATGTTTTAATGTTTGCAATCATTATTCTGATTCCTTCAATTACAGCTGATAAACCCAATGATCGGGGCATTATCGCCGTCCCAAAAGGATAAGGCTTGCTGAAAGTGCACTAGAGATAACATAGTCAGACATAACTTCAACCATATGCGTTCACTCATTTACCAACATAAGGTTTATACACTATAATAAAGCAATTCACCATAAAGCTTACGGTTCCATACACTGAAGATTATAAAATACGGCTCCAAAGTATGCATGATCTATAGTATTGTTGATTCATCCAAGTTTTCCTTGCTTACTTATTCTCTTCGGCTGACTTGCTAGCATGAGGCTGATTCACAGAGCGTTTACCTAATTTAAAACATGACAACATTTCAAATTGTGAGCTGAAGCTCTGTACATGCATTCATATATTGTTAAATGATCACCGCATAAATTAGTTGGGCGCCCACTTCACAATTCATTCAAGTTAAAACAGTGAATAAGATGAATGTAAAACTGCATTGATAGTTATTATTTGACAGTAAAACCCTTGTAACTGTTATGATCTATGGATACATGTACACCTGCCAAGCCCATCGGGACCTGACCTGAAGCCACGCAGATAACTGAAGAGTTATGCCTTGTAACTGTTAACTGATGGGGTCACAATTATGTGATAAGTCACTGATTAAACTGATTCATTAATGTACTTACCAAAACATTATAATTTCGATAAATACGTGCTGATTTCTAAAGATACAGATAATAAACGTACCTGAAGTCTTTAACATACAATCTCACTTGATAATACTTATGCACAATGGGAAATGATAGATTAGGCCCTGATTTTTGTTTAAAAAATATGATTATAGGTACATATGATTAGTAAACAATGTTGACTTTAATAATTTGTGATTGCATCATCAAAAGGCATCCATAACTCAAATAATTCAATAGAAGATAAGTTCTGCCAGCATGATTTGAAAGCTAAATGAATTAGCGTAATTTAACTCAGAGTGAAATAATGTTGGTGTAAAACTAATCAAGGTAGAATAATTGAGATCATAAAAGAAAGACTTTGATGGTTATAATTGATCACGAGTGTTTGATATTAGTGAGATGGGTAACAAAGGTTTGAATGCAATTGGACTGGTGGTAGGTTCAGAATAACTTCAAACACACCGGTTTGACCAATAAAAGCTGATCTTGAGTTATCAATCTCCCCACTTCTTTAATTTCGTAGCACATACGATGCAGTTTAGTTTTCCGAACCAAATAAGCTTCTAAGTACAATCAAAATTGTTACCGATTCAAGGTCCACGTTAGAAAATTCATAACTTTCACCCATGACCTCCAATTGAGGTGTAAAACCCTAATATTAAAAGATCAAGAAGTCCTGCAACACTTTCATTTACAGCCCATGATACAATCACCACCACAGAAATCCCAAAATTGAGATAAAACACCACCAGGTAGAGTTTTGGTCCGGTCTACGCAGTCAGAGTAAAACAACCGTAACTTTTTCCACAGAACTCGGATTAAAGTGATTCAAAATCCATTTTTTCACGGAATATACCCCTGTTTTCGGGCCCTTTACAGTTTGCTACCTACTTTATTATCATCCTTTTTCACATAATTACCCTCTAAAATCACTTGTTGAAATTACCAAACCATGGGGTGACCCTTAACATCACTTTAGATAGCCATAATCCACAATTTTTGCTTCATAATCATCAAAGATTTATTTTGCACCAAGGTTCATACAAATAACATGCATGATCCAACAGTAAGCTAAAAAAGAATAATCATTAAAACCCTAGCTTATGACCAACTTAAATTCACCTTTAACTCATCCAAAACCAACATAAACATCATCATGATCATCAATTGGGTTAAAGACTACAAAATGAAACACACACAAAAAAAAAAATTCCAAATCCATCATTTTATCTTAAGCTTGCATGATCATAAACAACCTCAGCCCTTGCATGCTTTCAAGCTTAACTAACAATTAAAACATCAAAATAACACTTGTTTATATCAAGATAACATGATCCATAATCAAATCTAACATAAAAACCCAAAGTTAAACATGATTAGGTTAGGGTTTACCTCACTTTAAGCTTGGATTTTAAGAGATGAAGGTGATGTTTGGTGTTTGTGAGAGTTGTGGGTGGTGGCTGGTGGCTGATGGGGGCTGCTGGCAGTAGCAGGTGGCGACAATAGGTGGCGGTGGTGGTGGCGGCAGTGGCAGGCCATGGGAACGGGTGAAGGGGAAGAGACAGAGTGTTGATATTTTGATAGTTTACTTGGTAGAAAATGATCTGAATTTACTTGGTTGAGTTTGTATCCACCAAGAGTAACCTTAGACCAATGATAATTAGGCGCATCTCATGGTGATTAGCGAAGTAAAATGAAGTAAATCTTGTTAGGCCGAAATGAGTTTGGGCCCGAAAGGAAACTAGGCTTAATGCGATTAAAATTTTTCGTAGTTCGAAATTAAATATTTGTAATGCTATGAAAAATAATTTAACGTCTTAGATCATATTAATTATCTGGGCCTACTATCGATTCTCTCAAAATTTTATGATGCTTAAAACCCGAATTACCAAGTGGGGCCCAAATTAAATTCTCCCAACCGGGATGGTTAAATGAGATAAATAAATGTGAAAAGTTAATAACATGACTTAAACAAATAAATAAACATAATTTAGGGTCCGGCCATTATAGCCGCCTTTTACTCTCCCGTTTTCCTCTACAAAATTGGGTTGGACTCTCCATGGAAGGTCACTTGATCACATTTCCAAATCCTTTTGGAGAGGGAGAGATGAGTTTTCCACAGAGAGAGTCTCTGCTTTTTCTACATCATAGTGTTTCCTGACTTTCTTAATACTGAGCAGGCGGTCGACCATGTCAGGGAAACTTTCAGGTGGCAGTAGAGGGGGGGTCAGTCGCTCTTCTCGGCCACTTCTCGAGAACTACCACGACCTTTGCCCGTACTTTAACCTTGTTGTTACTGAAGAAGCCACCCGGGACTTCCGCATCCCTAAGATGATCCATGCTGTCTTCTATGCTATGGTCGTCAATGATGCTTTGGAGCTGGGTGTCTTGAGCAGGGATTTGGCGGAGCATTTGAAGTCATCCCCCGAGGGTCTGCGGTGGTACATGTGTGAAGCTATGCTACAGCTCGACAAGCACACCCTTTTGTGGGCGCAATATTGTAGGCAGGTCAACCCAGGAGCAGGGCCTGGGCCAGCAAGCGGTCAAGAGGAGAATTTGAGGTCGAGTGATGCTCCGCCCCCTTTGAGCAATAAGGAGTAGTCATAGGTTTCTATGGTGTCCTGCCCCCCTCATTTCGTTCTTTCTCTATATAAGGTCATGTTGTAAATACCCTGTGATGGCAATGAAAATTCATTCCTTTACACAAGGACTTGGTTTCTTCATCAAATGCTTTATGTTTTTCTTCATACAATGTCACAACACAGGTGTTAGGGTGCCATCCATTCTGGGCCATTCTTGAAGACCCTTAACCCCTTTCGGGGGTAAGGGGTATAGCGACCGGTCCCTAAGCCATGCTGTGGGACCCTTAGCCCCTCTTTGGGGCCTAAAGGTGTCGTGCTCGGGCCCTAGGCCATGCCTATTAGCCGCATAGCTCCTTCTGGGAGGCTAAAGGCATAGCGACCAGTCCCTAAGCCGAGGTCGTGCTGTTAAACCCTTGGCCCCTTTAGACGGGCTAAGGTATAGCGATCGGCCTGTACGCTATGGTTGAGAACCTTTAGCCCCTTTTGGGGGGCTAAAAGTGTAGCAGCCGGCCCCTAGGCCGTGCTTAAGGACGCTTAGCCCCTTTTAGGCTAAATGTGTAGTGACCAGCCTCTAGCCAGTGATTGAGAAACCTTGGCCCCTTTTGTAGCGCTAAAGACATAGCAACCGGCCCCTAGGTTATACTTAAGGACCCTTAACCCTTCTGGGGGGCTACAGGTATAGCGACCAACCCCTAGGCTATGTTGTACGTCCTTGGCCGCTCTTGGGTCGAAGGGCATAGTAGTTAGCCTTTAAGCTACGCCATGGATTCATAGACCCCTTGGGGACCGAGAGTGCAGCGAGCCACTCCTTGGTCGTGCAATAGGCCCCTTTGCCCTTTTGGGAACTAAGGGTGTGTTGGGCCATTCCGCGTGTTTGGCTACCATGTGTCATATAATAAGTGGCCTCCTGGCCCTCCAGGCGCCTTGGGGGCGTGTTGCCCCTTTCTCTCCTCACTCTTCTCTTATGTAAAGGGAGTTGTGTCTTGGGTGGAAGTCATTTCAACGTGCCCTCAAACCTTCTTAGAGAGAAACCAGGTTCTCTAAAGAGAGAGACTCTGCCTCTTCCCTCATCCTCCTTCAAATTCACTGTGGCATCTTCAAACTCCTCCTTTGAATCTTCAAAGGGGGTTGTGTGTATCTTTATCCTCGCCTTTAATCTCCTTCAATCTTTGCAGGTACGCTTCTTCGTACCTCTCTTGAAGGTTGTATTTGCATTGTGCTTATTTAATTATGTCTTTTTCATGTTCGTCGAGTGGGGTCGTCTATGAGAGGTCAGCCGGCCCCCAGATGAAAGGTCGTCACCCTTAGTTTCCAAGCCTCTCGACCTTAATTGACGGTTGGGTCATTTCCCCAAAAAACCAGTTTAGGGAACCCAAGAAGATTCCCTATGTCGTGCCGATATGTGAGCCCAACACCCCTTCATGATTTAGCTATGAATGCTTTTATACTACTAGCATTCTTAGTATTAAGGAGGAAGTTGTTTATCCTTGGGAAATTAACGTGTCTATTTCCAGTGTGACTGATGTCCAGGAACGCAAGCTGGCCAGGACAAAGGCGATTCTCAGGTTGAAGAGTCCTGACAAACTCATGGTTGAAGGGTATTTCGAACATAACTCTAACTATACCTCGGGTTCACATACGATGGGTGTAGTTATGGGGACGACCAGCACTAGGTCTTCTATAAGAGGGAGTGAAAGCGGTTTATCCAATTCCCACTCGTCATCTTCCTGTTCCAAGAGGGGCCACACTAAAAAAGAATCGGCACATGAAGTTGTTGCAGAGGGAATGGTCATCCTAGGGGTTCCCATACATTTGGACCTCCAAGGTGTGCTGAGCACCCATTTCCCCAACCCTAGGGCCGTGGGTACCCTGAAGAGGCCGACATTAAGGAGAAGTATCTTCTGCCCGCACGGCATAAGTTCATCATTTGCGATTATGATGCCACTGTGAATAAGCCACCCCCAAGGTGTATAGCAATCTACCAGGAAACCTTCTCTTACAGCTTAAGGTTTTCGCTTCACCCGGTTATCATACAGATTTTGAGTAAATATGGGTTAGCGCCTATGCAAATTGTGGCCACGCCTTGGTATAATGTGTACTCCTTAATCGCAACGTGCGAACTGCACCAGATGTCTTACACAAGCCGCGCCTTGAATTGGTTCACACAATCCAGATGGCCCCGAGTAAGAGCGGTGACATCAGGTGGTGCAGCTTTAATAATAGAAAAGGCTTCGTGATGGCATAGGAAATGATGACGGCCCGCTACTTCCATTACTATGTGCAGGAAGACGATCATCCGAAGCCAATCCCCACTTTCATGTCTAGGATAAAGGATACAGGGAAAGAGCCGGAGCACAAGTGGAGCAATTTAAGTGATAAGAAGCCTTTGAATTGGATTTCCAAGCTGTCGTACGTTGAAAATGACTTCTTTCTTGCCACCGCTGGCCTCCTCATACTTAAGAATTATTCCAGGGGTACTTTGCGTCCCTCCTTTGTGCTATTTTCCTCTTCGTTCTAACCTAACTTTCTTTTATCTTTTACAGAGCAAGCTCAGGAGATGATTTCGCCCTTAGAGAGTGGGCATGCCACTGAAGAAGAAATAGCGGCCAAAAATGAAAGGCATTGTGGGGAAGAAAGGCGCCGGCATGTTGAGACTCAGGCGAGGAAGGTTTGTCTAATGGCTGCAGAGTTTTTTTTTTTTTTTTTTCCTTATAACCATTTATGAATGCCAGTACTAATTTGCCCCTTTTTTACATGCACCAAAGTTGGCACCATGCGGCCAAAAGCCTCCTACGGTAGTCCCTGAGTGTCCCCAACGTGAACACGTGAAAGTGCCCACGCACTGAGGAGGGGCAAGAAATGACTGCCATGTCTACCCCACCCCTTGAGGAATGGCCCCCCTTCTTCTAAAGGCAAGAGGACTGAGGGGTCGTCCCTGCATCGATGGTCAGGGGAGCATTCCGCTTGTAATAAGGGACTGGGATCTCCTGCTGTGGGTGGCTCTCGTGAGATCCTACGGGCCGCCCAGTGGGCTATTTGAGAGCCTTCGGTGAACACCCAGGCTCAGGCCATGGATTTTTTGGCAGCTGATCTCCTCGCCAAATATGCTTTGGTGGAGGGCTTGACCAAATCATAGGTCCTTAGCCCTTCTGGCTCGGTGAAGCCGTTAAAGGTTACCAAGGAGCAGGTGGCCATTGCTGAGGTAAGGCTAAGTCTTTCTCTACTACTTTGCTCCTTATAACTTTTTCTCTCTTTGGTTAACCCGCTGAGTTGTCCACCAGGCCTTTGCTCGGGCGCTGACGGTCATAGGGTTGACTCCATCTATTTCGGCCCTGGAGAAGTAAATCCACGGCCTCCAGACAAAGCGCCAAAAGTCAGAAGACTCAGCGGCCAAGTACAAACACCGCGATGAGAAACTGAGGAAAGAGAAAGAGGCTTGGGAGGCCGAGAAAGGGGACTTGCAGCGTTAGCTAGAAGAAGCCCGCTGCAAAGTAGAGGCCGAGGCTGCGCGGGAGCTGAGCGGGCGACCAAGGTCAAGCATCAGGGGTACTGGCGTGAGCACAAGGACCGCAAGGAATTCTTTTGGTAATTCTTACTAACCTTGGCTCCCGACGCTTTCCACCTGGAGGGCTACTTTGAGGCGTATGTCAAGTACATATAGGGCTGTCGTCAAGCTTGGGTCGAGGGTCGAAACCCTAAACTAGTGGATTTCATTCTGCCCGTGCTTGATGAGGAGGGTCTGGGTGACGAGGAGAACACACTTTTTAACGGCGAGGCTGCTACTCCTGACGGTGAAGGCGATGAGGCTGCGACACATGAGGACCATGATGATGATAAGGATTTCGACGCCTGGTGTATAAAGATCCTCGTTTGTTTCTTGCTCTTTTTTATTTTCGGTCTATGAGTCCTTCACTGGTGTTTGTACTCCTCTTTATTTAATGAAATCTCTGACTTTCGCTAATGGAACCTTCAACCTTTGATATTTACTTCTTCACTTATTGTTTCGCTTGCGTCTATTTTATAATTCCTGGTGTTTTACAAGCGTGTCACCCCCAAGGGAAAAGGTAAGTGATGAGGAATGTGTGTTTCCTCAAGGCATTCAATAAGACCCTTAGCCCATTTTACGGGCTAACGTTGTAGCGACTGGCCCCTGAGCTGTGCTGTTGGACCCTTAGCCCCTTTTGGGAGTTAATGGTATAGCGACCGACCCCTAGGCCGTACTGTAGTGCCCTTAGCCCGTTTTGGAGGCTAAAGGAGTAACGATCGGCCCTTACGCTATGCTTAAGGACCCTTATCCCCTTCTGGGGGCCTAAAGGTATAGTGACTGGCCCCTAGGTCATGCTGTAGTACCCTTAGCTCTTTTTGGGGGGCTAAAGGTGCAGCGACTGGCCCCTAGATCGTGCTTAAGGACTCTTAGCCCCCCTTAAGGACTCTTAGCCCCTTCTGGGGGGCTAAAAGTATAGCGACTGGCCCCAAGGCCATGCTTAAGGAACATTAGCCCCCTTTGGGGGGCTAGAGGTATAGCAACCGGCCCCTGGGCTGTGCTTGAGGGCCCTTAGCCCCATTTAGGGGGCTAAAGTTATGGCGACCACCCACTAGGCCGTGCACAAGGACCCTTAGCCACTTTTGGGGAGCTAAAGGTATAGCGACCTGACCTAAAGCCGTGCTTGAGAACCCTTAGCTCCTTTAGGGGGCTATAGGTAGGGAAGAGCTGGACAGGCATAAAATTGCCTTTGTGGCTGATGTGTTTATTGCAGAAAGAACCCAAGTACATAGGCATCAAGCTTGAAGTAGAAAAAATCACTATTGATAGTACTTCTGCGGATTACTGCTATGTCAGGTTCGTGGAATGGGGGTGCCTCCGGGGGCCTCTAGACGACAGGTACCTGACTGCCATGATCTGTTACATTGTACGGGCCTTCCTAATTTGCTGTGAGCTTACCTTGCTCTCCTGCGTGTCCCACAGCTTCTGTGCAGTGAAGGACAACATCTCCGACCTTGAAGGGGAGGAGCTTGGTTGTGCGATCATGGGGTCATCCTACCCGAAGTCTGTAGATAGTCTCTCGAAGGACGGCATCTCTCGAGCATAGGGCAAGAGATCGAGGGCCTCTCGGAGGGATGCATTGTCAAGCTCTTGCTGAAATGTTGCAAGATAGTGGGTGTGTAGTGCTACTGAACAGGGAGGACAGCCTCTGATCCATACTGATGTTTTCCCTATAGCTGTCTTTTTGGTCATATGGATGGACTATAAGACTTCATACAGGTCCTTGACCCACTTACCCTTCGCTTTGTCCAGCTTCTTCTACAAGCCGTGCAGAATGACCTTATTCGCGGCTTCAGCTTGACCGCTTGTCTGAGGGTGAGCCGTGGCCATGAACTGAGCATGACACACAAAGGTGGTAAGGTAATCGGTCACCTTTGCCATGTTGAACTACCATCCATTGTCGAAGATCATTGCTCGAGGAGCGCCGAAACGGGTGATTATATTTTTCTAAATAAATTTCTGTACCTTGGTCGTGGTAACTAAGGCGCCAGCCTTAGCTTTTATCTACTTTATGAAGTAGTCTACCACAACAAAGAGGTATTTGCGTTGACCAATGCCCTTGGGGGAGGGTCTGAGTATGTCCATGCCCCAAGTGGCAAACGATAAGGGGCTGATTATCGACGTTAAGGATGTGGTGGGCCATCATTCAACGGGGGCGAATTTCTGGCATTTATCGCAGGTGCAAACCAAGTTCATAGCATCTTCTCGCCGGGAAGGCTAGCAATAAGCAGTCCGTATCACAGCAACTGCTAGGGTGCGCCCACCAATGTGAGAACTGCATACACCTTCGTGCAACTCCTCCAATATCTTCTTCCCCATCTCCGAGGTCATGTAACGCAGAAGCAGCCATGCGTAAGACCGCTTGTATAGGATGCCATTGTATAATATAAACCAATTCCCCCATCTTTTCATGTAGTCGGCCTCCTTGGAGTTCGGGGCAGCATGACGTCTGCCAGGTATGGCGAATGGGGTTTGTCCGTGTAGAACTTCTGTCCAGCGAAAGTATTTCGTGAGGATTGATGCTCCTCTCTGTCAAAGTTTCCCATTGGATTCGTTAGGCTTCCTGTCCTCGAAAGAGCTAGCCAGTTTTGATAGTGCATCGGCTTGACAATTCTGTGACCACAGTATGTATGTTGTCGAGAAGTTCTTCGGTAGCCTTATGGCTTCGCGCGCCTGCCGGACATAGGCCGCCACTGTATCATCCTTCACTTCCTATTCCCCATTGAACTGGCTAACCATACACTGATAGTCCAAATATACTTCGATCGAGTCCGCCCCTATGGTGTAATATAATTTCACGCCTGCTATTGAGGCTTCATACTCAGCTTCATTGTTATATGTCTTGAACACGAACATTACTGCATGCTCATGTCGCTCTTCACGGGGGCTTTCGATGATCTGACAGACGCCACTGCCATCTTTAGTGGACGAGCCATCTATGTAAGGATTCCAGGAGGTGGGAGGCAAAGCCGTCTCTGGAGGAGTGTTAGCACTTATGGCCAAGAAATCTGCTGGGGCCTGGGCCTTGATTGCTCGTCATGCCTCGAAGTCAAGGTCATATTGAGATAACTCCACTGCCCATTTCAAGAGCCTTTCGGAGGCGTCCAGCCTCTTAGCACATTTTTCGATGGCTGGTCCGCGAAGACGGTCACCTTATGTGCTTCAAAGTAGGGCTGCAACTTCCTGATGGCCATCACCAATGTGTAGGCAAACTTCTCAATCAGTGGATAGTTTGCCTCGGCTCGGCTAAGGCATGGCTTACGTAATAAATCGGGATTTATTCCTTGGCTCTCTCTACTACCAGGACCGCATTTATCGCTTGTTCGGAGACGGCCAGGTAAAGTAGGAGTGTTTCACCGGGCAGGTGGCTAGCTATCTTTGGTAGATGCGCCAAGTTTGCTTTAAGTGCCTGAAAAGCCTTATCAGCCCCTTCATCCCAAACGAAATTGACGCGTCTCCCCAGGATGCGAAAGAAGGGTTGACACTTGTCGGCGTATCTGGATATGAAACGTCCTAAGGCCGTGATACAGCCAGTTAGCCGTTGGACTTCTTTGATATTACGCGGTGGCTTCATGTCTAACACTACTTGGATTTTGTCCAAATAAGCCTCCATCCTGCGGTTGCTGATTATGAGTATGAGGAGCTTTCCCGACCGGACTCCAAACACACATTTCTTTGGGTTAAGCTTCATACCGAATGTCCGTCGAATATCGAATGCCTTCCACAAATCCTGGTCATGCTCGGTGTCGAGCAGACTCTTAACTATCATGTCATCCATGTACACCTCCGTGGTTCGTCCGATGAGGGGTTCGAATAGTTTGTTCACCAGCCACTGATATGTGGTCCCTGTGTTCTTCAGCCCAAAGGGCATTACCCTGTAGCAATTTAGTCCTCTGTCGGTCACGAATGAGGTCTTCTCTTGATCCTCGAGACACAGGGGTATCTGATGGTACCCAGAGAAAGCATCCATAAAGCACAGTAGGGCATGCCTTGCCGTGGCATCTACTAGCTTGTTGATCTTCGGGAGGGAGTAGCTGTCTTTCGGGTAAGCTTTATTCAAGTCGATGAAATCCATATGCATCCTCTAAGTCCTATTAGGCTTCTTAGTAAGTACTGTGTTTGAGATCCACCCAGGGTATTGGCATTCTCAAATGAAGCCTACCTCAAGTAACTTCCACACCTTAGTAGTAGCCGCGGCGACCCTCTCGGGGCTCATGTGTCGTTTCTTTTGGATCATAGGTTTATGAGTGGGATCTACATTTAACTTGTGCTCCATTATAGGGAGGTCGATGTCAGGCATCTCCTCGGGACCGAAGGCGAAGACATCTTGGTATTCTTATAGGAGTTGGACCAAGGAGTGTTTGGTGGAGGCCTCTATCTCCCGGCCTAGCTAAACTGTTCGACCAGGGTGTTCCTCAAGGGGACCTCAATGCCATCGGCGGCCTTCTGACGTGGTCGCTCAGGTTCGGCTAAAGTTAGCATATGTATCACTAGGCCTTCAGACGGGGGAGGAGGAGGCTTGGGCTGTGACTTTTATATGGAGGTCCTGTGAGTCCACGCTCAGCCAATCATCCCACCAGTGGCCGGATGCTAACAAGGTAGCATTTTCGGGCCATTCACTGGTCTCCTTACAACTTGCCCACACTTTCATCATAGCCTTGAACTGAACCTGAAGTAGATAGGAGGCAATGACAGCCTTTACCTTGTGTAGAGTTGGCTGTCCAAGGATGACATCATAGGCCGCGGGATGTCAACTACCAAGAAGTCCACCTCTAAATTTCTTGCCTTGGCTTTGTGCCCAAAGCGCATTGGAAGGATGATCATTCTTGTTGGGTTCACCTCCTTCCCCCGAAACCCAAAATGTGATGTACCACGGGGACGATTTCTCTCCCCAGATACTTGAGTTTCCTCAAACAGTCCCACGTGATGATGTCCACTGAGTTTTTGATGTCGATTAAGAATTGTCAGGCAATGACACTGGCCACCGTTATTTCAACCACCAGTGATCGTTATAGGGTGTAGCAAAGTGTGGGCCCTCTTGGCCATTGAACACCATCATGGGTACTGTAACAAGGCTTCCTTGCTCGGCCGTGAGAGCCTGCTAGTCTCCTCGGAGTTGAGCTTTCTAGGCAGATCGAATAATACCCTACGCATATCTACCAACAATGGTGGCAACTATTTCAGTGGCGCATTCTTCCTCTCGGGCTCAGGCTGGGCGGGCTCACGTTCCTTTCGAAGGAACCGCAACCCAAGAACCACTCGATTTATCCCTTGTCAGCTAGCTCATAAGGGGCCTTCCTCAACTCTTGGCATTCAGCAGTTATATGCCCGTTTTGCTGTTGAATTCACAATACTTCCGCGCATTGTGTGGTTTTTGTGCCGAGGTCATTGGCTGAGGTCTATTTAACATTGGGTGCTCCTTCACCTCCATGAGTATGCTCTGAGGGTTCGTGGTGAAGCGGGGGTCTATGATATCGAATCTTGTCCTCCTTTCTCCTCACCTCGCGTTCCTGTCAACCGCGGTCTTAGTTTTCTTGGGGCCACTGGTGCTTTTAGCGCAAATTTCTATGGCACGAATAAAGTCTGCGGCCTTCCTTAGAGCCTCCGCTAATGTGGTCTTCTTCTGTTCGGGCAAAGAGAACTTGAATCACCCGCTCTTCAGGCCGTTCAAAAATGAGGTGTACGCCACCCCATCCTCCAAATCTGGAATCAAGACCGCTTACTGATGGAAGTGCTTGACAAACTCTGCTAGGGACACTTGTGCTCTTTACTTAATCGTTGACAAATGGATGCTAGTTCACCTCTCCTTGCGGCTAGCGATGAACTGGCTGACAAATCTATCGGCAAGATCTTAGAAGTAAGACACGCTCCCCGAAGCTAGGCCATTGAACCAAGATTGTGCTACTCCCTTCAGAGTAGCCGGGAAGTAGCAGCAGTACGTAGCATCGTCAACGTCTAATATGTGCGTCTATGCCTTGTACACCATCAGGTGCTCCTCTGGGTTGGTGGTCCCATCATACAGGTCCATGGTGGGCATCTTTACCTTTCCATGGCGAGGAGCGTTGATTATCTCCGCGCTAAAAAGAGTGGAGAAAGTGACTGCCCCAGGTCGCACTACTGTTCCTGACACCTTGGTGGGAGTTTCAAGGTGCCGTTCCGCCTCCACTCTTGACCCACGCCTTTGGGGAGGGCTGGCCCTCGGGGGGCTATCCATCGGCCAACCATGCTGGCGGGATCCCAGATTACACACGCCTCTTGAGGGAGGGCTATGAGTGCGCTCTTTAGCTGAGTAATGCTCAGGAGTGTGCCGCCTTCCCGAGACCTCACTTCGGGGCCTCGAGGTTTACTCCTGCTCCTCGAACGAAGCCATACGCTGTGAATGGGTAACGTATGGCGTCGAGGTCGTAGTCAACTTGGCTGGTCTCCCGGTGGTCGGACGACTGCTTTGCTGGGCATCCATCCCGATAGACCAGTCATAATTTTCACCTCGGGACTGTTTATCCCTGTCTAAGCGAGCAAGCTCTCGCTCTTCTTCATCGCGATGGTATGACCTATTGGGAGCATGCATGTGGGATGACTTGCAGCTTGCAGCAGGCACATAGTCAAAGGCAGGGAGGGTTCTCATGGAACTTACGACCTCCATGGCCTTCTTCACTTGTTCAGACACTTGCCATATTCCGATATCGGTCATCGTGGACACAAGGTTCTTAAGTGCGTCCACTGTGACGTAGGCCTCCCGTTCGGGTAGATGCTGACCAACCGAGCGAGGGTCCGCCTGGAAGCTTTTCGAGGCATCCTGTTCCTTGGGGGGTACTGAGACTTCTATAACTGGTGCCTTATCTCTTCGGGCTCGTGTCCATATTGCTTCACTGACTACCATCGTTTACCATTCTTCCCTCACAGGCAGCGCCAAATCTATTTTAGGAATTTTTGGTATTGCTGGGGATGACGTGGGATGAGAGCGGCTTACGTGATGGTACGTGCGGAGCGACTGACGATCTTCTCCTTGAGCGTTGGACCTGCAAAAAAGGCACCCCTGAGTTGTGGTACAACGAATGTCTGACGGTTAAGTCAATGGAGGGTCTCAGTAAAGAACATACCAGTAAAGAGAGAGAGAGTTTATGATGAATGAGAAAGTGTGTTAGAGAGCGAACCCTCTTTCCGTGTTAGGTAAGGGGTATTTATAGCTCCTGTGACGAGGGGGCAAATTTCACGTTAGAGGTTACCCTAATGGGCTACCAGATTGTCTGCTCCGTCGGGCTCATGGTTAAGGCCCCAAGGATCCCGTCAGGATCTACTATGCCCAGCTGGGCCTAGCCCATGATCGCGCATGTGGGGGGTGAGGGGGCAAAATGGTAATTTCACGTTAAATCCAGTGACTAGTTTGTACTCGAGGTTCATTAAAGTAAGTAAATTAGCAGCATGTATTTTGTTCTTGCTCGTCGGAGTTAGTCTTGCTATATACGCCCCTAATTGCGAGAGATTATAATTTTTGCTTTATTTTGGCCTTTTATTATGTTAGATGCTCCTATTTTGGTTATTTCTACTTTGATTAAGTGAACTTCACTAGGTTTTAACCCATAAGGGTCCATGATACTTTCGTAGTGTTTTGCGTTGAGTTTGCATCCAGCTCAGCTCATGGCGCTAGGTGTTTTCAATAATTGATCACTAATGAGATATACATAGATCACCATTCTTATGCCATGTGATCATTAATAAGCTGTCTATTGATCGCCATGTTGGGAGGCATTCATTTCGAAGATGTTATAGAAATAGGTGAATACTGGCTCACTTTATCACTATTGATTGAGTAGATAATGAGTGACTTCTGAAGAATGATCAAGGAGTAATATAGGTGTTGACCAATCTTGTGCCTATCGATCACTAATCATATATACGTTGATCACTAATAAGTTGTCGATTGGTCATCAAATTGGTAGGGATTAGGCTCAGAGAAACTGCCTAAAAAAAAAAAAGAGAAAGTGAACACTCAGTCACTTGATCACTAATTTAAAACCAATTAATCATGAATCACATGTCATGTGATCAGCAAATAGACAAGCAGTAAATTCTAAGCTATAAGGAGCAACATATGTGGTCACTAATGTTGTCCACATTTATATGTATATAATGACCATTAATATTACTGTTTTTTTATTGTTTTTCTAAATAAAAAACCTTATCTGAAGTAGACTCTCATAGCATTGTGAATGGTAGTTGCTCATCCTTCTTTCTATGTATGATATTTTATCGGTACGTTTGTCACATTTGGTAAATTATTTTACCAACCGATTTTGAACAACTGAATGTCATCTTAAAACTTTTTGTGTTGGTCAATTGGAAATGGTTTCTCTATGTGCAATCATGTGTGTAAGGGTAAGGCTGTCTACATTTAGATCTCCCCAGATCCTACAACAGCGGGGACCTGCACTATAAGTTGTTTTTTTTTTCCTTTTTTGTTACAGTTGTTTAGACATGGTGGAAAGCGGTCATCAGATGGTTACCATCACAAGCATTCAACAAGTTTAGGCATTATAGAGTGTTCCTTCATTGTAGACTAAATCTAGTAGTTTCTTATTAATTGATTCTATTAGAGGCAATTGCTAAGATGTTGTTCCCTTCTTTTTTAATGTTAACCGTTTATTTTCATAATAGTTTTCTAGGATATATCAAGTCATCGACCCTATTAGTTACTAATTCGACAATTGATGTTGGAGGCAAATGGGTACTAAACTGTGATGACAGGATGTTTACACCAAGGTTAAGCACAGCATTTGATAGGGTTGGAGACATTCTTAAATTCTATAAGAGATATGTCATTTACGTTGGCTTTAGTGTTCGTAGTGGCTCTATTGGGAAGAACAAGTTGGGGAAATATGAGAAATAGTTTATATGCTCTAAAGAAGAATTTTGTCAATCTACAAAGACACCAAAAATTACTACAGTTACTACTGAAGATATGCCCCAGGTAGGAGATGCAGCTAATGGGAAAAAAATTGAAAAGAAATAGAGCAAAGACAAGAAAGGGTGCCGGGCTCATATTGTATTGATGTGGACTGATGATCCAATGTTTAAGATAATCAAATCTCACAAGGGCGATATTCACCCCCTATGCACACCCAATAGGAGGCAGTTTCTTACTGTAAATAGAAATGTTAACTATACCAACAAAGGCATGATTGATAAGTATGCTACAGCTAATGTGGGACCATCAAACGTTTATAGTAGGTTGGCGATCATGAAAACATCAAGTACGCACAGAAAAACTTGCAAAGTTATCATAGAGACATTAAGGCTGTTGGGTCATATTCTTTAAGAAGAAGAATATATTTTGGTCATATTCTTTTAGTAGAAGAAGCTACGCCCTTTTCAGTGCATCTTATCCTTCGACATAATCCACAAGACTAACAAGCATTCAAGGTTGTTTGCCCTTTTTACCAAATTATAACACCATAGGTAGTTAACTTCCTTTAGGGTTAGTTTGTTGAGGGATGAGATGGTGGAGTGGTTCGTATGGCTGTTTAATAACTTCTTGATTACTATGAGAAGGCACAAGCCAAAAACTATAATCACGGACGAAGATCCAACTACAAAAATAAGCAATAAAAATGTGTTTGATACACTAATCCACTTATTCCACTTAAGACACACATGAGAAAGCTTTTTGAGAAAGTAAGTCACACACTGAATGGCTATGAGGATTTTATGGAGCACATCAATTGTCTTCTTCGTTGAAGATTTAAAGTTGGACTAATTTGGTGCTATTGCTTGCTTGTTTATGTTTAATTTACAAATTTTTGTTGAATTTATGTTAAATAAGCGGTTAATTTAACGGTTTATTCATCTCTCAAGAAACTAGGGTGTGATCGGGCTAGTAATATGTTATGTGTATTATTAATCTCGACAACCCTTGCTTTGAATCTTGGCTTTGTCCCTAGTGGTATATAATGAGGAATCTTCCACATGATAATGCTTGTGCCATTTTTCAACTCGGACGAAATTCCATGTATCGGTTTTCACATCTAATTTGCTAAGAGAAATTATGTCATTATGTATCGTTAGTAAGTGGACAAAGATGGCAGCAAAAGCCCATATATATAAGTTCGATAGTGTTTTGCAAATGATTCTGGGGCAATAGTCATGTAAAATAAGTTGATATCTGAATTGTGGCCTCAGTTTGATAAGTGAGTGGATCTGCCTGGGCAAGACCCCACAAAGTTGCAGGTGTTATTGAGAGCCAAATGTGAACTTTACAATATAGATGGTGAGGCAGCAAGTAATGCAGTAAAGGATCTATAAACCTACTTTTGAGGAGCTGTGCTAGAACACATTGAGATGCATCCACCTCCAACATCTGTAACTAAAGGAAAGGGAAACATGATGAAGATGGCGGTTGAGAGGGTCGTTGAGCAGAAATCATATATGTGAATATGCCACTCCTACAATCAGATTACTTCCTATAACAGTAGAAACTGCCCAGAGAGGAGATACTAGTGCACTATCTCAAAGGCATGTATGCATTCTATGTTTCTTTAAAACAATTTCAGTTTTATGAATTATGTGTTAGTTTTTTTAAATATTTTTGACATTTTATGTATTTTCTTCCATTATTTGTATATGATTATCATCCTTAGGACTTTTCCTCCTATCTTCTGCTGATGGTCAAAAGTGGTAATTGATGTAGAATAAGTCCTCAAAATGTCTTCAAATAAGCAATAGACTGTGCCAGTACCAGGGGAATAGCTAGTGACCAATAGGTGTTGTTTTAGTGATCATTATTGTTGCTTTTGGTGATCAATTGATGGAATTATGTTCACCCCTGAGAATGTGTTATTAAATCATACTGCATGTCTTTGCTTACAACCGAGTCAGTGATCACAGTTTAAGTTTTGGTGACCATTACAACTATCTTTAGTGATCATAAGATTTTTTTTATGGTGATCAACATAAATATGTTCGTTTTTATATAACATATTCTGTGGGTTAGTTGGATTTATTTTGTCGTATTTGTGGCTTTATACTGATCAAGAATCATAATATAAGTTTTAACAAATGATATTAGTCAATGGTTGAAGTTTTGGTGGTCATTAGAACTATGTTTGATAATCACTGGATCTGTTTATGTAATCAACATAAATATGTTTGTTTTTTATGAAAAATATTATGAGGAATAGTTGGATGAGCTTTATTTTCTCATATTTGTGTTTTATTCTCACAATTGTCTTTATAAACAATATCCTTTATAGATTAACAGTTGTAGTTCAGGTGATCATTAGAGCTCTGTTTGCCGATCACTAGATCTATTTATCATGATGAACAAAAATATGTTGGTTTCTGATGAAACATATCATGAAGTATAGTTGGATGAGCTTTTCTTTTATTATATTTTAGGTTTACTCTTGTAATAGCAAAGGATTTTTAATTTTAGGCAAGCTTTCTAGATTAATATTTTCAGTGGTTATGTTTCATTTAAGTGGCTATGTTAGGCTATTTTGTTTGTGTGCTAATTGAGCAAAATGATTTATGTGAAGTAATTTTATAAATTTTCCCAATTTATTACGCGATTACATGGAATTGGTGGGTTCGTTAGAAGTTAGGATGAGGCGTAATTACCTAAAAATTGGCAAGATGAATTAGGATATTTGGGGTGGAGGTCAATCGAGGTTAGATTAATTAGGACCGAATGCATTTATGGTCTAATAATAAAAGGCACCACTCAAACAAAAAAAAGAAATGAGAAGGGGGTTTAGACCCCTGGTCCTAAACCCAAAAACAGGTAAAGGGGGGTTTCTGATACTCCCCCTAGCGACCGCTAGCCGTGACAGAGCAAGAGAGAGAGAGAGCTGCAGTGCGGCCACCACGTTGGTGACTTGTATGGCTACCAGTTTTTGCGGAGCAACCCCCGTAAGCCTAAAGAGAAAGAGAGAGAGATCGAGTGGGAGCAAGGATTTGAGAGCTAAGCTTTGAAACCCTATGCACCACCACTACCACAATATGTACACCACCACTGCAGCCGCCCCTGTCAGCAGTTGGGCGTGATTGAGAGAAAGAGGGGGGAAGAAAGAGGATGGGGGCAGCAGCAACGACAACAACAAAATGGGGGACAAAAGCAAATCTACGCAGTAGTTAGGTTCGAATCAATGACAAGCAGCAAGGGGGGCAAAATTGGGATTTCTGGCTATCCAAAAATCCCTCGCACAAGCCATTAGTCAGGTCCTAATGTTTGGAGTGATGTGGGTGTTCTCAATTTCAGAAAATAACTAGTAATTTAACACGTTTTAAATCCCTACTGTAATGAATTGCTAAGTGGCATTCGACTGTCAAGATTCTGTGATTCAGTATGGGTCAAATCTGATTCTATGGTAATGAGGGTTATAGATTGGTTTATGCAATTGTTGAGCATATTCTGACTTACAATGGGTTTGCATGTAAATTTAGTAAGAGTTGGGTTGCTTTGCTAATTGGTTTAGTCAATTGTGGTATCAAATCGAGGCTAAATTGGTTACTTGGCAAGGTTTAAGGTTGAAACATTTCATTTGATTTTGACGATTTTATGGGAGGGGCTATGTGGAGAAAGGTCGGGTTGCTGTTTAATTAGTAACATTACGAATTGTGCGAATAGGTGCGAAACTATGCCAATTCTGCCGAACTGGAAGCAACTAGCGGTAATTGTTGGCCATTAGCCCTCTATTGCGATGAAGCTACTGTACGTTAATTGTGCAAATTTATAATAGAATTGAAAGAGGTCATAAGAGGATTGCAAGCCTCGTACCTAGCTAGCTTGAGGTACTTTAGGCAAACCCCAATTACTCATCAATTGCATCCATGCCTTAATTACTGAAATATTAGTAACATGAACAATCTTTAATAAGTAGTCTGAGTTTCAAAGATCCCTTGATTGCATTCAGAGGCTATTGCAGTGAGCTATCAAGTTTGAAAACATTTTGAATTACGAATAAATATGTTTATGATATGCTTAAGGGCCTGCGTTGATAAGTGTGCAAGTGATTTGCTTTGATATGGCAAGCGTTTTAAGATGCGTGGTTAGCAGTGACTATTAGACCATTCGTTTGATAAGAATAAGTCGTAATTAGATGTTACAAGCTCTTTTATAACTTATTTGATGCTTCACGTGACCCCATGAGTATTGCGTTATGTATGAACTGTTTTGCGTCTGAAACGGTGAGAAATTAAGGTGTTTATAAATAATTGCACCTACTAGCTTCTAAATAAGTTTCAATGTCACATTCCTTGATAAGTGAATGGTCATATGGTTGTTAGCACAGTTATAAGCATACTTTAGTAAGTGAGTGACTTTGTACTTTCAAAAGTCAACTTGAGTTCATTAAGGTGCTTTAGCCCTCTTGGCAAAGAAAATGCCATTGCTTGTGATACCATCATAATTTTTACACAAGTATATTTAAAGTGGGAGACACCTGAAATGTTTTGGGCTAGGAAAATGGTGTTAGATGCTTGGACAAATATTTAGGGAGTAGATTCGATATGCAGGAATCCTAACTCCTCGGCAGTAGACCCAGAAGTGGGAAACCTACAAGACCCTGACTAGGGTAATGGTCCACTGACTGTAAGAATCCCCTAGGATAATACGAAGGGCTAGTGTAGATCTCCCCTGGCGCAAGGGTAGATCTCCCCTTAACAGCATAAATATGAGAATGTTATGCCCCATGAAATGATTTTGTACTTTTTATATGACGTAAGATCCTTAATCGAGGATGCCACTAGGGCTAAGATTTGGAAAAGTGCATATACTCTTCGAAAGAGCTTTTACTGAATTCCAAATTATTTACCACTGTTTGATAAATACCTCCTTTAGTTTAAGCATTGGCCCTTGTCTTTTATGCGTTAATCGTAGTTTCTTACGAAAGAAATCTAACTTGGTGATTTTAATTAAACTTCGCGATAATACATGTTGATGTGTGAATTAAGCTCTACTGTTCTCCATATTTGAATTTGTGCATGAGTTAATTTGCTTGTGACTCTAGTTGTTACTATGTGATGTTAGGCAAGTGATGGTCACTATTAAGGCATCAGAAACTTAGTTGACGCTAGTTTAGCACTCTTGTGCATGAAATAGTATGAGAGTAGGGATACGATCAAGTTTTGAAGGTTATCGATGTAATCACAAATATGGGAGACCCTATATGATTATTATATGATATTATATATCAAATTACATGTGAATGCTACCCAATGTATTATGTGCAACTATTTTGTTTTCTTGGGGTTGACAATCTGACACATCCGCAAGTGCACTGGTGTCGTAGTATAGATTAGAAGATCGTCCTCAGGGCCAACGTAATTATCAAGTCAATGACCTATTGAAATTGCCAAGCGATCAATCTTTTCAAAAGAGTCAATTTCAATAAACTAATTAACTATTTGGAAATCAATCAAAGTAAAACACCTCAGAATTTGATTCACCAAGTAAAGATTTGGATCATGGGTCTAAGCATGTATTTTTCATAGACAGAACGTTTCAAGGAATTGCAATCGAATTGAATTTAATCCTTTCTTTCGAAATAAAATAAATTGCCTAAACAAATTCAACTAACACATTCTCAAGTGTCTTTGATTTAGTCCAGGTTAAAGATCTTTGAATGCTAAGTCTCCTCTTAACAAGCAATTCTCACTCAAGTTCCACTAAATCAAGTTCTATCAACACGATTGAGTAGCGAGTTTCACCTTTCACTACTTCACCCCACTACCTTACATAAGCAAGCAAAATTGGCCAAATTCCACTCACTGTGCTCCAATTTCAAGATAGATATGAATCATTCTAAACATGAAATAAGCTCGTGACTTCAAGTATAAAAGGTGTAAAAACAATGCTATGGCTAATAAATCCCTAGATTAGATAAAACTACTCCCTCATGATTCTAAATTCAACTAAAACAAGACATTAAAAGCAAATTCAAAGTAAGGAAGGAAAACTTTACAACAATGGCAGCCTTTGAATTGTGTAACAATTCTCAAGCTTCCAAGAGCAAGCTTCTCCCTTCTAATCTCACAGAAAACATAACTGAAGCTAAACTAAGTGAAGAGAGATGTGAGAGTAGGTTATGGTTGCTGCTAAAAAGCTCTCTTTTTCTACTTTGGAACATGCCTTTTGAGCAGCAAATAGATTAACCTTAGCTGCACTGCGAAGGAAGATGGAGAGGCTAGCAATTACAAGCTTGCCATGATTCATGGTAGCCACCACAGTCGGACTGTGGTCTTTACTGGAACTGAATTTTTCTACTGTTCTCTTGCTCTAGGAGCATGGTATCTCAGAGGTATCTATGGTGGGTCAACATACACTCAAATGACGGTTAAATGCTGGGTCAAATGGTCAAAAATCCTGCAAATATCATCAAAGAACCATGCCTGAGCATAAAATTATAATAAGAGTATAAATTATGACATTGAGCACATAAATCTCCCTAAAAATGCGGCAAAATGACCCTAAAATGATATATACTTTAACCCCTTATTGGAATCATTAACTTAGCATGTGGCATCTTATCCCCTCTCTATTCCCCTTTCCCCGGATTCTTGAGATGGCAGGTGGGCGTCGGTTCACTTAAGCTGAAGTGGAGTCTCCCTTCTTACTCTCGAAAAAGAGATTATATCCTTTGTACTTGGGTATATGGGTTAGTAATGTATTATGATGTATCATTAAGTTCATGAATATAGTAAATTAATTACGATAGTTCATGTAATATATATCGAATAATAGTAGCTCTAAATGGCCGTACGAGCCAACCATCTGATTAGTCAGTCGTCGTTTTTATAAAAGTTTGTGGTTTTTGGGATATACGCCTTAACGCTCCGGATGTGTGATCCATTGAGTTGTATTCCTTGTTCTTTGTTATTAAGCTTCAAATTTGGTGTACTCCAAGTGCGTCGCCCGTAGAGTTGTGATCTCCGGCGTGTAGCCTTTGACCTTATGGACATGCCTTTCATGCTTTTATTCATTGTAGGGGCCTAATGTAAGGTTTTAAGCCTGGGATATAGTGAATTTTTGGGCAAAACTCTATCTGTTTGACTTAAGAATTCTAAGAAATCACTAACACTTCTAGTGCTAGGGGCAGGGGTGTTACATATGGTATCAGCGCAATCCTGTCACCACAGGCTGTGACCTGACTCTTACATTTCATACAGCCATCTAGGAATGCATTTGTGATTATGTGACATATGCCGTGCTTTTGTGCATAAATGTTTTTTTTTTGGGGGCGGGGGAACAATTGTGTTTGCTTAATTATGTGTCTTGAGTAAGCCGATTGACTGAAAAGGTGAGCTATCTACTATAGTATGGTCTAAATGACATGCGTTCTCGTGAGTTAGTTAAGTGTTACCTTGATCAGTAATAGTTTTTTGCATGCACCCTTGATGATTTGACTTAAAGTTTAAAGTGCACTTGGTTTGAACTCAACTATTGAAAATGGCTTAACTCGAAACTCATTCTTTGCCCTCAAGTATGATTTACTCTTTAGGCCTAAAATGGAGCGAGCTAATGTGCTTAAAGATTGGTGGAGAGAGCTAGAAACAGTTAAACTGTTTTCCTTTGAAAACCTACAGACTTTGAAAGTTAAAGTCTTTCCTAATTAGTGAGTTAGGGTTTTACTTCGCATTAAAAGACCTTTCTAATTATTTGATTAAGTCTGTTGATTGCATCTGAAGGCTTGTATTCACTTTACAATAATGCTTGAGTCTAGCTCTATGAGCATAACTTTCTATGAGTAATCAAATATTTTTGGCGTCCACATGCCGGGATATATGCATTTTTAGATGCATTAATGATGATCTGCTAGCAAGTGATTAGATGTTGCTTTTATGACTGAGAATCTTACTAGGTGATACCTTCCTTACGTGAATTTTGAGTTGTTTAAAGAAATTAAATGAGATTTTCGTATGTGTGGATAGAAACTTAGGCCATAGTATTGCAATCTCCTTGACTATTGCATGCAATTTGTCCTCATCATCTAGCACTATTGTTGTTGTCACCCGTACACTATTCCTATTACCTTATGTGAAATTGATGTTGTTTATACGATGTACTTTCTGCCCTACATCATACAATTGCCGTTGATATTAAGTTACTTATATGTTATGCTATCCACTATGCATAATGTTATACTTGTTATGAGATTGGTAGTGTCCTAGCTATATCAAACCTAATACATCTACAAGGGAAACAAAAGGAAGAGTCTGGCAGACTTTGGAATTATTGCACCTCATGCATCCCTTCCTAAGGTAGTGATCCATACCCTTCAGTAATATAACGTGGTGAAGCCTAAATTCTCTATCGGGGCTTGAACCTTCCCTTCTTACTACGAGATCCTAAGACTCCTACAATCATATATGAGACAAAGTTTTCTAAGGCATCGACGTATATAGGAAATGTCGTCAATACCACTATTCTTACCTTTAAACCCTTGTTAGCTGATCGATGGCCAACTTCTAATAACTTTAAACAAGCCTTAAAGCATACCTTTGACCCCAGGTTGTAGATGAGTGTTTCACTCTTGTATACACACGTAGATGTCTTCCTATGTGACACTACCTTGAATCTGTTTGTTTTAAAGCATGCCCTTGGCGGTACGTTTAAAGGGAAGGCCATAATAGCTTATATAGTATTTAGATTTGTTATAATCAATCATCTAGGTATTTTGTGAATGAATTGTTTAATACTTGCACTTCTTGGTGGTTGACTAACATGAGTTTGGTGAAGCATGGAGCTGAATTACCTAAATGATTTAACTTATGTAACTTGTTGCACGGTACGGTCTCAAAGTCATTATTTACACTCCCTAAGTTCTATTATCTCATGTTACAGTTTGAATAATGGCATACATATGCATCTAATGCATGATGTGATGGCCTTAGGAGTTTACTTTCATATTTATTTGCCTTTATGCATTCCATGCTTGACCATATAGCATGCTAGTGTAACAATCATGCGTGACTTTAAAGACTATGAATGGGGGTTATTAAGATAATTATTAACATGGTTCGATTAAGTGCCCTGGAATACCATGGCTGAGTCACCCTGTATTATGTTTTGTGCAGAACGTTTTATGTTACATGTGTTAGTTTTCTGGGTCAACCTTAGGGTGGTGCTTTGCTAGCCATTACGTTTGTTACTGTTGTTATCTTGCTATACCTTAGTTATTGTGCATGGCCTTCCCTTCTTTCCGGTTGTCTTGTAACTAGGCATGATATCATTTTGCATGCTACCACTACTATTTTCTTAACCTACTGTCAATGTTTACATGGCTATGAATATATTACGCTACCTGTATATTCTCGATTTAAAGATAATTAGTTCCACATGATGACCTAGGGCAGGTCTTACCAGTATCAAAATTATCACGATTAGCTTATCTGCTTGCCCTTTAACTATGTATTTTGGGTGAAAATCTCCTGCTCTGATAAATAAATTGTTGAGTTATTTACATAGGATATCTGAATAACTACTTAATGGACTTCCCTCCCTACGAAAACTACAAGCGCCCAAGGAACAATGCCCATGTGAAACTACCTTACGTTGGTAGTTAAACTCTCATGGAATGGTGGTTAAGCTATATTAAGGCATTGCCAGGCAGGCAGATTGTGTGCCAAACCTATTCCAACTAAGAAATCAATTTTCTTACCTCTCTTGAGCAGCTTGTAGTCATGCCTATTCTACACTTTTATTACACATCCACCCATATTCTTGTTATACAGCTTCTCCAAATTTTTCCCTTACGAGGCAATTGGTAGTTGCATATGTTATCCTTTGACAAGCTTCTTCTTATATACATGTTAGACTGACTCATGTTGTTTATGATTCTTAGGGATGAGCATGTTGAGTTGTTGATTCTCTTTGATGTCGTTACAACTGCACATCTTGTTTGTAGCATCGTTGTGTTTAATGTGATGCTATATGACGTCACTATTGCTCTGCTATTAAATTTAATACTCTGTGGTTAATTAGCATGGTTCTAAAATACTTTTATTACTTCGTGCTTCCAAATGAACCTGACTTAGTTTACTGGCTCGATGCGGTTGAATTGCCATACATGAAAGCCTTAGGTACAAAGTCATACCAATACATATACATAGAGTTGTGGGTCACTATACGGGTAATATTTACATGCAAGATTGAAAGTCTGTGTTCATTTTTAAAATTTAGTTTAATACGATTATACACACCAACACATTTGCCCCTCTTTGATGCGATTTACCCTCGACCGCTTAATAGCGTGAGTAGATGCTTATAGAGGATTAGCGAGGAGGAGACTGGATACCATAACCTTCTTTTTCCAGTTTAAAAGATATGATTAAGTGTAAAGCAAGATTTTGGATTCTATTGTGAGATGTGTCATTTTGCACTATGTGTATGCCCATTTCGTGTTTTACTAAACTATGGACTTTAGAATTTCGAGGATGAAATTCCTTTTAAGGGGGAAGAATGTAAAACCGAAAATTTTTAATTTTGGCCTAGCTATTTAGATTGATGTTTACATTGATTATGTTTTATTTAATTAGCTATGATAGAGTATTTTGCTTGCGTGCTAATTGAGCGTAATGATTTATCTGAAGTAATTTTATAAATTTTCCTAATTTATTATGAGATTACGTGAAATTAGTAGCTTCGTCAAAAGTTAGTTAGGAGCATAATTACTCAGAAGTTGCCAAGTTGAATTAGGATTTGGGGTTGAGACTAGCCGAAGTTAGGTTAATTCGGACCTAGTGCATTTACAGCCCAATAATAAACAACACCACACAAGAAAAAAAGAAAACGGGAAGGAGGTTTTGAGGCCCTGGTCCCGAACACGAAAACAGGGAGAGGTGGGGTTTCGGATACCCCTCCTTGCGACCTTTGACCACAATAGAGCAAGAGCAAGGAAGAGGAGGGGAAAGAGATGGTGGCAAATAGTATGGCAGGCAGTGAGGTCGATTTTTGCGCATCAATCCATGCAAGCCCGAAGATAGAGATAGAGAGAGAAAGGGAGAGAAAGAGAGAGAGAGATCGAGCGCGAGCGAGATGAGGATTCAAGAGCTAGGGTTTGAAACCCTATGCACCACCACCACTGAAACATGTGCTCCACTGCCGCGGTTGCCACTGTCAGTGGTTGGGCCTGATTGTAGTAGATGGGCGGGGTTGGGAGAAAAAGGGAGGAAGAAGTAGGATGGGTAGTAGCAGCCACAACAGCAGCAAAAAGGGGAACAAAACCAAGTCTGGCTAGTAGCTTGGTTCGAATCTGTGACCAGCAGTAGGGGGCATGAAACCGGGATTTCAGGCCATCTAAAGATCAATCACACAACCCATTAGTCGGTTCCTAAAGCCTGGAGAAGATGGGTGTTCTCAATTTCCTAAAATTAGTAGTAATTTTACACGTTATAAATCTCCATTGTACTAAGTTATTGAGTAGCATTCGACTATCAAGATTGCATGATTCAGTTTGTGTGAAATTAAAGTGCATGGTAATGAGTGTTGTAGATGCGTGTACGCAATTGTTGAGTGTATTCTGACCTATACTAGGTTTACATGCCAATTTAGTAAGAGTGGGGTTGCTTGGCTACTCGGTTTGGTAGATTGTGGTATCGAATCGAGATTGAAATTGGTTCCTTGGTGAGGTTTGAGGTTGAAACATTTAGTTGGATTTAGTATTTTTCAGGAGGTTCCACGAGGAAGGAGCCGGGGTTATCGATCAATTAGTAACATTGCGAATTGTGCACATAGCTATGAAACTATGCAGATTCTGCTGAGTTGAATACAGCGTGCAGTAATTATTGGCCTTTAGCTATTTATTAAGATGAAGCTATTGTTTGTTTATTGTGCGAATTTAGAATAGAATTGAAATGGGTCATAAAAGGATTGCATGCCTCATACCTCGCTTGCCCGAGGTGCTTTAGCCAAATCCCGATTACTAGTTAATTACGTCCCTATCTTAATTGCTGAAATACCTATAACATGAACAATCTTTGATAAGTAATTCGAGTTTTAAAGATCCCTCGATTGCTTCCAGAGGCTATTCATGTGAGCTGTTGAGTTGGAAAACATTTTCAATTACAAATAAATATGTTTTTGATATGCTTATGGGCCTGTGTTGATAAGTGCATAAGTGATTTGCTTTAATATGGCAAGCGTTCTAAGATATGTGGTTAATAGTGACTATTGGACCATTTGTTTGATAAGAGTGAGTTGGAATTAGATGTTACAAGCTCTTTTATAACTTATTTGATGCTTCACGTGATTGCACAGTGTCTTGCACTATGTACGAACTGTTTTGCATCGGAAACATTGAGAAATCAAAGTTCTTAAACGTGATTGCATCTACTAGCTTCCAACACAAGTTTTAATGCCACATTCCTTGATAAGTGAATGCTTATACGGTTGTTAACTCATTTATAAGCATACTTTGGCAAATGAGTGGTTTCATGCTTTTAAAAGTTGACTTGAGTTCATTAAGCCATTTTAACCCTCTTGAGAATGAAAATGCCATTGTTTGTGATACAATGAGAATTTTTATGCAAGTATATTTAAAGTGGGAAATGTTTAAAATATTTTGGTATAGGAAAATGGTGCTAAATGTTTGCACAAATATTTAGGGACTAGACTCGGCATGCAAGGACCTAACTCTTAGGGAGTAGACCCAAAAGTGGGAATCCTAGAAAACCCTGAAGAAGATAATGGTCCACTAATTAAAAGAATCCTCGGGGATAATATGACATGTGAGAGAGGATCTCCCCTGGGGTAAGTCTAGATTTCCCCTAAATAGCACAAATATGAGAATTTGATGCCCCATGAAATTATTTCATATTTTTTATGTGATGCAAACTCCTCAGTCAAGGACTGCGCTGGTGGTAAGATTTGGAAAAGTGTATATATTCTTGCAAAGCGCTTTTACTGAATTCCAAATTATTTGCGAGTGACTGTTTTATAAATACTCCTTTTAGTTTAAGCAATGGTCCTTGTGTTTTATGCGTTAATCCCAATTTCTTAATAAAACATCCCACTTGGTGATTATAATAGAACTCCGAGATGATATATCCTGATGTCTGAATTAAACGCACTATTATTCTCTATGTTTGAATTTGTTCATGAGTCAGTTTGCTTTTAAGTATGATATACCTACTATGTGATGTTAAGCAAGTGATTATCACTACTAAGTTACAAGAGACATAGTTTAGGCCAGTTGAGCACTCTTGTGCGTGAAATAGAAGGAGGGTAGGGATACCGTTGTGTCTGGAGGGTTATCGAGGTAACAATAAATATGGGAGACCCTACATGATTATTATATGATATTGTACATCAAATTATGTGTGAATGCTACCGAATGTATTATGTGCAACTATTTTATTTTCTTATGGTTGAGAGTCATTCATTAAGCGTGTGGCAGCTCATCCCCTCTCTAATTCGCTTTTCCTCAGGTTCGTGAGATGGGAGGTAGAAGTCGATTCACTTAGGGCGAGGTGGAGTCTACCTTCTTACTCTGGAAAAAGAGATTATATGTTTTGTACATGGGTATATGAGTTAGCAATGTATTGTGATGTATCATTAGGTTCTTGAGTATATGTAAGTTAATTGCTAAACTTCATGTTATGCATATTGAATAACAGTTGTTTTGAATGGCCATGTGAGCCAACCATATGATTAGTCAATCATTCTTTTAGTGAAAGTTAGTTGCTCTTGGGACGCAAACCCTAACACTCTGGATGTGTGATCCATTTAGCTATATCTCTTGTTTACTTCTTTATTATTGAACTGAACTTGGTGCATTCTAGCCATGTGGGCTATAGAGTTGTAATCTCCAGCGTGTAGCCATTGAGCTTATGGACATGTCTTTCATGCTCTTGTTCATTGCGAGGACCTAATGTAAGGCTTTAAGCCTATGATATGGTTAATTTTTAGGAGGATCTCTATCCGTTTCACTCTAGAATTCTAAGAAATCTCTAACACTTCTAGCCCTAGGTAGGGGTGTTACAGATGGTATCAGAGCAAGCTCCTACGACCACAGGCAATGATGTGAGTCTTGCATTTTATATAGCCATCTAGGAATGCGTTTGTGATGTTGTGACACATCTCGTGCTTTTGCGCGTAAATGTTATTTTTCTTGGGTATGAACACTAGTGCGTTTTATTAATTATGTGTGACTTGAGTGAGCCGATTGATTGAAAAGTTAAGGCATCTACTAGAGTATAGACTAAATGACTTACATTCTCGTGAGTTAGTTAAGTGTTAGGTTGATCAGTCTTTGATGATTTGACTAAAAGTTTAAAGTGCGTTTGGTTCGAACTCAACGATTGGAAATGTCTCAACTCCATGCATATTCTTTGCCCTAAATTATTATTTGCTCTTCGGGCCCCATAATGGATTGAGCAGACAAACTCAAAGGTTGGCAAAGAGAGAGCTAGATGCAGTACACTATTTTTCTGTGAAAACCTATAGACTTTAAAAGTTAAAATCTTTCCTAATTAGTGAGCTAGGGTTTTACTTTCGCATTAAAAGACCTTTCTGATTATTTGGTTATCTCTTGTGGTTGCATCTGAAGGCTTGCATTTACTTTACAATAATGCTTGAGTCTAGCTCCATGAGGATAACTTTCCATGTGCAATTTTTGGGTGTCCACAAACCAAGATGTACGCATTGTTAGATGTGTTATTGATGATCTACTAGCAAGTCATTAGGGATTGCTGTCTGTGACTGAGAATCTTGCTAGGTGATACCTCCCGTATGTAAATTTGAGTTGTTTAAAGAAATTAAATGAGATTTCCATACATATAAATGGAAACTTAGGCAATAGTAGTGTATTCCTATTGGCTATTGCATGAAAATTGTCCTCATCATCTAGTATTATGGTTGTTGTCACCTGTACAATGTTCCTGTTGCCCTGTGTAAGATTGATGCCGTTTATACGATGCACTTTCTGCCCTATATCATACATTTACCACTAATATTGAGTTGCTCATATGTTATGCTCTCCTCTGTATGGAATGTTATTCTTGTTGTGAGATTGGTAGTATTCTTGCTATATCAAACCCAAATACATCTAGAAAAGAAACAAAAGGAAGAGTTTGACAAACTTCGGCATCATCGCACCTTGTATATCCCCTCCATGGATAGTGATCCATGCCCTTCTGATACTTTCTTAAGTATTAACACCAAGTGCTAAAGCCTAAATTCTCCATAGGAGGTTGATCCTTCCTTCTTGCTACAAGATCCTAAGATTCCTTACAATCACCTATGAGATAAAGTGTCATAACACCTCAACGTCTCTACGAAGGCTCATTAATACCACTATTCTTACCTTTGAGCCTTTGTTAATTGATCGTTGGCCAACTTCTAATAACTTTAAACAAGCTTTAAAGTATACCTTTTGACCCTAGGTTGCGAATGAGTATTGCACTCATGTATACATACGTAGATGTCTTTATATGTGACATGACCTTAAATTTGTATGTTTTAAAGAATGATCTTGGCATTATGTGTAAAGCAAAGGCCACAATAGCTTACACAGTTGCTTTGATTCGTTATGATCGATCATCTAGGTCTATTTTATGAATGAATTGTTCAATAAATACTCTTCTTGGTGTTTAATTGACTTAAGTTTGGTTACGCATGTGGTTGAATTACCTAAATGATTTAACTTATGTAACTCGTTGCATAGTACGATCTCCGAATCGCTATTTGCACTCCCTGAGTTTTGTTTTCTCATGTTACAGTTTGAATAATTGTACACATATGCATTTAATGCATGACGTGGTGGCCTTAGGAGTTTACTTTCTCATTTTTTCACCTTTGTCCATTTCATGCTAGTCTATACAACGTGCTAGGGTAACAATGACGCGTGACTTTAAGGACTATGAATGGGTGGTGTAAGATAATTATTGGCATGATTTGATTGAGTGCCTTCGCATAACGTGACTAAGTTGCCTTGTATTATGTTTTATCAAGAAAGTTGTATGTAATATGTCTTAGTTTTCAAGGGGAACCTTAGGGTGGTGCTTTGCCAGCTATTATGTTTGTTGCCATTGCTGTCTTGCTATACCTTAGTTATTATGCTTGATCTTCCCTCTCTTCTGGTCGTCTTAATGCTAGGCATGATACCATTTTGCATGCTACGACTACTATTCCTTCAACCTAGTGTCAACGTCTACATTACCATGAGTATATGACACTGCCTGCATGTTCACAATTTAAAGACAATATGTTCTATATGATGACCTAGGGTAGGTCTTACCACTGTTAAAACTATCGTGATTACCGTGTCTGCTTGTCCTTTTTAACTATGTATTTGGGTTGGAAGTCTGCAGCTTTGGCAAATGCAATTGTCAAGTTGTTTACGTAGGAGCCCTAAATACCTACTCACTGGACTTCCCTCCCTATGAAAACTATAAGCCTCCTAGTGACAATACCCATATGAAACCACATTACATTGGCAGTAATCTCTCATGAGATGGTAATTAACCTATAATATGGCGTTGCCAGCTAGACAGATTGCGTGTCAAACCTATTCCAACAAAGAAATCAATTTTCTTACCTCTCTTAAGCAGCTAGTATCCAGGCTTATCCTAAACTTTTATTGTGCATCGATACATATTCTTGTTCTGTAGCTTCTCT
>JAKOGI010000198.1:372500-410000 GCA_029747015.1 Carnegiea gigantea | reverse complement strand
CTGGAAATAAGGTTGCACTGACTTTAACTTTAGAACTTTACCGACGACAGGTCTGTTTGCCTAAAATTGTTAAACTTTTAGGGTGGATGTGTTGGGATGTACCGCCTAACCTAATCTTTGAATTAATCGATTTGGGTTAGCGTGGCCCAACTTTAGGTTAATTTACCATGGACTGTCCAGACCAAGACAGTCAGTGATACCACTAAAAGAACTTAGGAAGCGGCCTAACTTGGGCTAGAACCGGGCGAAACCTGAAACATGACAAGTATAAAGAACGGACCAAACTTTCTGTATTAGGCTAGAAATTAGAATTTGGACATTGGTGGCATACGTTATGGGTTGTAGAAGGGGGCCTGGATTCTGGTTGAATCTGCTTCCTGGTTGGGCTTTACATTGGGGGCCCTAAAAGTAAGAAAAAAATTCTAGGAAAATTTTGGAAGTAAGCCAAGGATTAGGGGGTGTAGTTATTTGAGTTTAACTCAGTGTGGGCTATATGTTGACCCAAGTGCAGAGCAGTAAGTTCGAGATAGTAACGGAGCCCATAACTTGTACAGTATCCAGGTGACAATCATGCCCTAACCCTTTCCTGACTTATTTGAAATCGTGCGTGCTTGAACATGGTAAGAATTGCCCTGTTTACTGTTTGAATGAAATTACAGTATAAATTCATTGAATGTGGCTGCATAGCAGTGTCCGAATGAGTCATATGTCAAGGAATTGCAACTTAGTAACGTCGTATTAGGAATTCAATATTATTTGATGTGTTGATGTCCCTGGGAAGATGGGTTGAGATTAAATGAACCTTCATGCTAAATCGATCTACAATAAAAAGAAAGGTAATAGTATCTGTAAAGGCTGAGTTAGGTGAGATCTAATCTGACTGTGTTGATTGAAGGCCATTAGCCTTCCCCAGGAAACTAGTGCATCCATGTGCACGACCACGTGCCCTATTGGGACGTGGGCTAGGTTAGCGGTAACCATCCCTGATGATGGTCGGCTAAAAAAGGGTTAAGCGGCAACTGCCATAGTAAGCGGTAGGCCAGAAATCGAGTTAAGCGGCTGTGTTGAACCCAAGTGCAGGCCATGAGACACAGTGGGGTCGCTCACCTTAAATCTTACTGTTGTGATTTGGATTATTAATTATAAATGTTCATCACTGAAATCTGGTAACCATAGGAGCTTACATTAATGAGAGGTGTGTTTTGGAAGTCTTGCTGTATTCCCCTACCCTTAAAATATTTTCAAAATGGATTTGCGTGCATAGTTCACTGTTAGGGGTGATTTTTTTACTGAGTTTATCTTACTTTTATAAAATGTTTTGTTTTCAGGTGATTTAATTGTGCATGGGATGGGGGAACCGAAAATAAAGCGAGGTCCTGACGCCTGAGTGGAAGAAGATGCAAGTTTAATAGTTTTCTTAGAACAAAGACAATGTTAACCGCTGTTTAAAATTTATTGTGACATCAAAATTAAACCCCTTGTTAAAGTTGAAGTGTTATTCAGGAGTATAGTATTGATTGTTCTTGATAGCCAGCCTGGTATTTCCAAAAAGGAAATACGACGGTAACACTCCAATTCAGGCTCCGTTGCCACGTAGGATGAGGATTAGTAATAAAGAATTGAAATTAGAAACCCAGGGGTGTTATATATTTATATTTATATATATATATATATATATATATATATATATATATATATTGTTTTCGGAATTTCTGGTATTGCAGGGGATGAAGTCATATGAGAGCGGGCTTACATGATGGCACAGATAGAATGGATGACGATCTTCTTCTTGAATGTTGGACGTACAAAAAGGGCACCCCTGGGTTAGGATCCAAGAAATAATGCTCTGACGGTGAAGTCAATGGAGGCTCTCAGTAAAGAGTAAAGTAGTAGGGAGAGAAGGAATTTTTAATGAATGAGAAAGTGTTCGAAAAAGCGAATCCTTTTTCCGAGGTAGGCAGGGGGTATTTATAGCTCCTGTGATGAAGGGGCCAAATGGTAACTTCATGTTAGCGGTTACCCTAGTGGGCTGCCAGATTGTCTGCTTCGTCGGGCTCATGGCCAAGGCTCCAAGGGTCCCGTCAGGATCTGCTATGCCCAACTGGGCCTAGCCCACTCAGGAAATCATATTTTTCGGATCATTTAGCCCCCATATTTTGCCTGTACGCTGAACTGGGCGAATATTCAAGCGAAATGTGGAATGCATCCATAGCAAAAACATGGTCGGCTGACCTCAGGAAATAGCTCATTGAATGCCAAAGCGCCCTATCCCGGACTAACGCTTGGCCATCGACTTCAGCCCCGGTGGACTTTTGAAAATAGCCTATTTCCTAAGGCTGGATGGCAACCTAGGAAACCATCCACTTTCGGCGTATAAAATAGGGTTGCTTGGAGCTGTATTCCAACTTGATGTCAATGTTGAATAATGGACCAATTTGTGTTAATGTTAGGATCAGCCCACTAATAAAGCATACATGATTAGGTAATGATAGGTTAATTAACAAAATATCGAATCATTAAATGGGTTATAAATGGGTCGAACTGCTCCAACCTGTTATCATGCTTTAGATGGATCTGCCCATGAATGGCCCGACCTATTATTAATATTTAATATACAAATCATCCCACTCAAACGTGACTTAGTGTCTACCGGTACATGGCATTCACATATCATATTGAAAAGTTTAAATGTTTTTGCATTCTTTTAGGAAATTATAATTATAATGTTTATTCATGAAATATAGATAATTTTAAGCAAGAAATATACCAAGATCTTTTTTACAAAAAGAGCAATAACTCACTAAAATGGCGCTCCAAACACATTAGGTTGACCCGAAACACGTAAAACCGAAATACACGCCCTCGTATTTTATCCAAACCCGAAATACACCTGACCTGTATTTTACCTGAACCCGAATACACCTGACCCGTATTTGACCCGCTCGCCTAAACTGATAGGTATACCCGTTATGGTGTGCCCTCGCTCTTTGAAGACGGATAAGATGGCCCTCTATGTCCTAGAAAACTTCAAATGGCACCGGAGAGAGGTTGCCTTCCCTTCATTACCTTCTCGTATGATTATAAGGATATGTGTCCGGATTTCGACCTTGTGGCGGCTCAGGAAGCGGCTCGGAACTTTCTGCTCCCTGAGATACCCTAGGTTGTATTCTATGCGATGCTTCTCAAGGATGCCGTGAAGCTGGTTGTGCTACGTGGAGGCATGATCAAGATAATGGCGTCGGCCCTCGTAGGGCACCTTCGAGGAATGGGTGTGGTGCAACAGGGTAAACATCCTACGGGCCCGTCGTCCAGAGACAGACAGCAATTAGGAAGAGGGTTAGAGGTCTGACGATACATCTCCCACTCCCAGTGGTGACGGCGACGAGTAATGTTCAAGCCCTATCGCAACCTTTGTCATGCTCTTTCCCATCTTCTCATCTTGTCTCTCTGTTTTTTTTTTTCTTTTTGCTGTCGTGTACTCCTCAAGGTTCAATAATAAAAGGTTTGCTTTTTCTTTAGGGCTTCACCTTTGGTTACATGCTTCTGTTTGCTTAATTTGGCCTGCGGGCCATGGTATAGAGAAATGGTCCCTTGGTGTTGCCCCAGTTTGGCCATCTTCGAAGGTTGAGGGTGTTGTGCGGCCGGGGGGCTATTGCCCAGGAGACTCGTCTTCCAGGCCATGGTCATAACGAGCGGCCCTTGGGCCTAGTTATAGGACCCTCGGCGATGCGGAGGTGCAAAGTCATTACGTCCAGCCCCTAGGCTGTCCTGCAGGACTGCAACCCCCTTTTGGGTGGTTAAAGAGGCTCAAAGGAGATTTGGAGTATTTAGGTGCCACGTGGTAAGGGCTGAGTGGCTTTTCGGTTCTGTGACCACTTCGAGGGGTGTGCCATCTTTTACTCTCCCGCTTTCCTCTATAAAGATGGGGCTGGACTCTCCATGGAAGGTCACTTAATCATAGTTCCAAATCCTTTTAGAGAAGCAGAGATGAATTTTCTAGAGAGAGAGTCTCTGTTTTTTCTCATGGTGTTTCCCGACTTTCTTAATACTGAGCAAGCGGCCGACCATGTAGGGAAACTTTCAACTAGCACTTGAGGGGGGCCGCTCGCCCTCCTCGGCTGCTTCTCGTGAACTACCACAACCTTTACCTGTACTTCGACCCTGCCGTTACTGAAGAAGTCACCCGAGACTTTCGCATTCCCAAGATGATCCATACCATCTTCTATGCTACGGTCGTCAGCGATGCTTTAGAGCTAGGTGTCTTGAGCAGGGATCCGGTCGAGCATTTGGAGCCCTCCCTCGAGGGTCTGCGGTGGTACACGTGTGAAGCTTGGCTACAGCTCAATAAGCACACCCTTATGTGGGCACAATACCATAGGCAGGTTAAGCTAGGAGGGGGGCCTGGGCTAGCAAACGGCCAACAAGAGAATTCAAGGTCGAGTGATGCTCTGCCCCCTTCTAGCGATAAGGAGTAGTAATAGGTTTCTATGGTGTCTTGTCCCCTCATTTTGTTCTTTCTCCTTATAAGGTCATGTCATAATTACCTGTGATGGCAATGAAAAGTTGTTCCTTTACATGAGGACTTGGTTTCTTCATCAAATGCTTTATGTTTTTCTTTCTATTATGTCGCAACACAGGTGTTAGGGCGTGACCCATTCTGGGCCATACTTGATGACCCTTAACCCCTTTCGGGGGCAAGGGGTATAGCTACCGGCCCCTAAGCCGTGCTGTGGGACCCGTAGCCCTTCTTTGGGGCCTAAAGGTGTAGCGCTCAACAACTGGGCCTTGCCGGTTGGCCGCTTTGCTCCTTCCGGGAGGCTAAAAGCATAGCGGCCGGTCCTTAGGCTGCAGTCGTGCTGTCGAATCCTTGGCCTCTTTTGAGGGGCTAAGGTATAGCAATCGGCTTCTATGCTGTGCTTGAGAACCCTTGGCCCCTTTTGGGGGGCTAAAGGTATAGCGGCCGAACCCTGCACCGTGCTTAATGAACCTTAGCCCCTTTTGGGCTAAAGGTGTAGCAACTGGACCCTAGGTGGTGCTTGAGGACCCTTGGCCCCTATTGGGGCTAAATGTATAACGACCGGCCTTTAGCCCGTGCTTGAGAACCCTTGGCCCCTTTTGGGGTGCTAAAGGTGTAGCCACCGGCCCCTAGGCCATGCTTAAGGACCCTTAGCCCTGCTGGGGGGCTACAGGTACAGGGACTAACCGCTAGGCTATATTGTAGGACATCAGCCCCTCTTAGGGCTAAGGGTATAGCAGCTGGCCTTTAGGCCGTACTGTAGATTCACAGACCCTTTGGGAACCCAGAGTGTAGCGAGCGACTCCCAGGTTGTGTGATAGGTCCCTCTGCCCTTTTGGGGACTAAGGGTGTGTTGGGGCATTCTGCGGGTTTAGCTACCACGTGTCATATATTAAGTGGCCTCCTGGCCCTCCAGGCGCCTTGGGGGCATGTCGTCCCTTTCTCTCCTCACCCTTCTCTTATATAAAGGGAGTTGTGTTTCTTGGGTGGAAGTCATCTCAACGTGCCCTGAAAGCTTCTTAGAGAGAGAACCAGGTTTTCAAGGGACAGACTCTGCCTCCTCCCTCATCCTCCTCAAATTCGCTATTGCACCTTCAAACTCCTCCTTTGGATCTTCAAAGGGGGTTGTGTGTATCTTCATCCTGATGTTCAATCTCCTTCAATCTTTGCAAGTACGCTCTTTTGTACCCCACTTGAAGGTTGTATTTGCATTGTACTTATTTGATTATGTCTTCTTCATGTTCGTCGAGTGGGATCGTCCCTAAAAGGTCAGCGGGCCCCCAGATGGAGGGTCACCACCCGTAGTTTCCAAGCCTCTCGGCCTTAATTGATGGTTGGGTAGTGTTGTCAGTTGCCCAAAAAACCAGTTTAGGGAACCCAAAAAGATTCCCTATGTCGTGCTGTGAGCCCGACACCCCTTCATGGTCTACCTGCGAATATTCTTCTGCTCCTAGCATTCTTAGTATTGAGGAGGAAGTTATTTGTCCGTGGGAAATTGACATGGCTATTTCTTGTTTGACTAATGTCCAGGATCACAGGCTGGCCAGGACAAAGACGATTCTCCGGTTGAAGGCTCCTGACGAACTTATGGTTAAAGGGTATTCCGATTATAACTCTAACTGTGCCTCGGGTTCACATAGGATAGGTGTAGACATGGGGACGGCCAGCATTAGTTCTTCTACAAGGGGGAGTGAGAGCGGCTCATCCAGTTCCCACTCGTCGTCTTCCCGTTCTAAGAGGGGCCATGAAGTTGTTACAGAGGGAATGGTCTTCCCGGGGGATCCCAAACGTTCGAACCTCCAAGGTTTGTTGGGCACTCATTTCCCCAACCCTAGGGGCGTGGGTACCCTGAAGAGGCCGACATTGAGGAGAAGCATCTCCTGCCCACACAGTACATGTTCATCATTCTTGATACTGACACCACTGTAACTAAGCCGCCCCCAAGGTGTATAGCAATCTATCGGGCGACCTTCTCTTACGGCTTAAGGTTTTCACTCCTCCCGATTGTCGTGGAGATTTTAAGTAAATATGAGTTAGCGCCTGTGCAAATTGTGCCCATGTCCGGGCACAATGTCTGCTGCTTCATCGCAGTGTGCGAACTGCGCGAGTTGTTGTTACACAAGCCACCCCTTCGAATTGGTTCACACAATCCAGATAGCCCCGTGCGAGACCGGAGACGCCGGATGCTATAGCTTTAATAATAAAAAACGTTTCGCGACGGCAATTGAAAAGAAGTCTAAGTTGAAAAATTGGAAGTATGACTTCCTTTTTGTTCGCTGTGAGACGGGTTGGAGCGATCTTCCCAATTGGAACGACGGGAAGCTAGTCCGCAGTCTATTTAGGGAGTCGATTGGTAGGAAATGTTGACGACCCGCTACTTCCATTACTATGTGCAGGAAGATGAACGTCCAAAACCAATCCCCTCTTTCATGTCCAGGATAGAGGATATAGGGAATGAGCCGGAGTGTAAGTGGAGCAAGTTAAGTGATAAGAAGCCTCTGAATTGGCTTCCCAAGCTATCGTACTAGGAAAATGACTTCTTTCTTGCCACCACCGACCTCCTCATACTTAAGAATTATTCCAATGGTACTTTGCGTCCCTCCTTTGTGCTATTTTCCTCTTTGTTTTGACCTAACTTTCTTTTATCTTTTACGGAGCAAGCTCGGGAGATGCTTCTACCCTTGGAGAGCAGGCATGCCATTGAAGAAGAAATAGCGGCCCAAAATTAAAGGCGTCGTGAGGAGGAAAGGCGCTCGCACATCGAGACCCATGGAAAAGGTTTGTCTAATGGCTATGGAGTCATTTTTTTTCTTGCAACCGTTTATGAATGCCAGTACTAATTTGCCCCTTTTTTACAGGCACTAAAGTTGGCACTGCATGGCCGAAAGCCTCCTATGGTAGGTCCTAAGCATCCCCTATACGAACACGCGAAAGCGCTCACGCACTAAGGGGGGCAAGAAATCACCGCCACGTCCGCCCCACCCCCTTGAGGACTGGCCTCCCTCCTTCTAAAGCAAGGGGACTGAGGGGCCATCCCTGCATCGATGGTCAGTTGAGCGTTCAGCCTACAATGAGGCACTAGGATCTCCTACTACGGGCGGCTCTCGAGAGAGCCTACGGGTTGCCCAACGGGCTGTTTGAGAGCCTTCGGCGAACACCTAGGCTAAGGTCTTAGATTTTTTGGCGGCTTATCTCCTCGCCCAGTATACTTTAGTGGAGCGCTTGACAAAATCATAGCTCCTTAGCCCTTCTTGCTCAGCGGAGCCGTTAAAGGTCGCCAAGGAGTAGGTGGCCATTGCTGAGGTAAGGCTAAGTCTTTCTCTGCTACTTTCCTCCTTGTCGCTTTTTCTTTCTTTGCCTAACCATGCTGAGTTGTTCACCAGGCCTTTGCCCGGGCACTGAAGGTTGTGGGGTCCACTTCGTCTGTTTTGGCCGTAGTGAAGCAGATCCACGGCCTCCAGACTGAGCGCCAAAGGTCGGAAGACTCAGCGGCTAAGTACAAATGCCACTAGGAGAAACTGAGGAAAGAGAAAGAGGCCTAGGAGGCCGAGAAGGGGGACTTGCAGCGTCAGCTGGAAGGCACCCACTCCAAAGTAGAGGCCGAGGCCGTGGCAGGAGCTGAGAGGGCGACCAAGGTCAAGCATCAGGGGTATTGGCGCGAGCACAAGGACCGCAAGGAATTCTATCGGGAATCCTTACTAACCTTAGCTCACGACGCTTTCCGCAAGGAGGGCAACTTTGAGGCATATGTCAAGTACATCAAGGACCGTCGTCAAGCTCAGGCCAAGGGTCGAGACCCTAAACTGGTGGATTTCATTCCGCCTACGCTTGATGAGGAGGGTTTGGGTGACCAGGAGAACACACCTTTTAACGACAAGGTTGCGACTCCTGACGGTGAAGGTGATGAGGCCGCAGCACATGAGGACAATGATGATGATAAGGATTTCAACGCCTGATGTATAAGGGTCCTCCTTTGTTTCTTGTTCTTTTTTATTTTCAGCCTATGAGTCCTTTATTGGTGTTTGTACTCCTCTCTATTCAATGAAATCTCCGATTTTTGCCAATGGAACCTTCAACCTTTGATATTTATTTCTTCACTTGTTGTTTCGCTTGCGTCTATTTTACAACTGCTGGTGTCTTACAAGGGTGTGGCCCCTAAGGGAAACGACAAGTGATGAGGAACGTATGTTTCCTCAAGGTGTGCAATAGGAACCTTAGCCCATTTGGGGGGCTAACGGGGTAGCGACCTACCCCTGAACCGTGCTGTTTGACCCTTAGCCCCTTTTGGCAGTTAAAGGTATAGCAACCGACTGCTAGGCCATATTGTAGTACCCTTAGCCCCTTTTGGACACTAAAGGTGCAGCGACCGGGCCCTAAGCCATGCTTAAGGACCCTTAGCCCCTTCTGGGGGGCTAAAGGTACAGCGACTGGCCCCTAGGCGGTGCTGTAGTACCCTTAGTCCTTTTTAGGGCGATAAAGGTGTAGCGACTGGCCCCTAGGTCGTGCTTAAAGACCCTTAGCCCCTCTTGGGGGGCTAACAATATGGCGACTGGCCCCTAGGCCATGCTTGAGGACCCTTAGCCCCATTTAGGAGGCTAAAGTTATGGCAACCGGCCACTAGGCCATCCATGAGGTCCCTAACCCACTTTTGGGTGACTAAGGGTGTAGCGACGGGCCCTGAAGCGGCACTTGAGAACCATTAGCCCCTCTAGGGGGCTAAAGGTAGAGAAGAGCTAGACAGGTATAAACTTGCCTTCACGGCTGAGGTGTTTATTATAGAAAGAACCCAAGTACATAGGCATCAAGCTGAAGTAGAAAAAGATCATTATTGATAGTACTTCTGCAGATTATTGCTATGCCAGGTTTGTGGAATAGGGGTGCCTCCGAGGGCCTCTAGGCTATAGGTACCCGGCCATACTTGATCTGTTACATTGTATAGGCTTTCCTAACTTGCTGTGAGCTTACCTTGCTCTCCTGCACGTGCCACAGCTTCTGTGCAGTGAAGCACAACATCTCCGACCTTGATGGGGTGGAGCTTGACTGTGCGATCATGGGGTCATGCTACCCGAAGTCTGTAGAGAGTCTCTCGAAGGAGGGCATCTAATGGAGATCCCTTCATGCCCCTTAATTTAGACAAGCAAATCAAGCAAGGTAATTTCATTTTGCTGCCCAAAGGTTGAATAAATCATCCTTATTTTGTTTAATTAATAAAACCGCAGGTCACGGGTCTAAGTCAACAGCAAACCCATTTTTGAGTGCTTAATTACTTTGGCCTCCCTGAGGTTTAAGTTCAATATTTTGTATTAGGTATGAAGTTCAGGAAGTCAATTTTGCACCAAAACAAGTTTCATCCCATTTAGACTTCATTTACCCTTTCAAATCAACCAATAAACCCAAGGTATCCAAACTGCCACACTGAACCAGAATGCACCCGGTATTGGGTATATGATTTCTTTAGCTTAATCATGGTTTAAGTCTTAGATTTTTACCCTTTTGGAATCCCCAAGAAGTCCAATTTCAGGTCCAAGCATTGAAGTCTGATCATACACAATCGAAGCTAGAAGATCAAGGCATTTTGTCCAAGACTGTCAGTTTCAGTCCGAAACTGCATGGTTAGATGTTTTAGAGGAATTCTTTCACTTAAACATGATTTAACCTTGATTTCTTTGCGGGGGACTTTGTACACACCATAAGGTTTCCCTTCATGGCCTGAAATCAGAATCATGGTCACTTTTGGTTGGGTTTAAAGAAGGCGAAAAATTGGGTTCAGTTTGTTCCTAAAACCCGGTTTGATAGCAGCAGCATGTTTTCCTTCTCAAGTGGGTTTCCTTTGGCTTGGTTGCTTGCATTCTAGCTTCCTACACATCCCAAGGCTTCTAGATCATCAATCATCAACTACAAAAGAGAATTGCCTTGAGAAGAACAACCAATGGGAAGCAAAGGTAGCAAAACATGTCTCTTGAAGCTCATTGGCCAGCCGAAAAGGGGATTTACTTTGTTTTGCTAGATAATCTGGTTGTATTAAGCTTAAATAAGCATGATTCAGATGTAAACATCATTTGTTTTGCTTTCCTTAATGTTTTAAATGTAATTAGATTAGGTTTAGGCAAGGTTTGTACATGGTTAGTTTTAACCGTGAGGATTAGCTTAAGTTAAGACCTTTCCTTCCTAGGAAGGAAAGCATAGGTGTGTGCTTGCTAGGTTGCATGCTTGCTAGGCTTGTACTTAAGAGCTACACACGGCCATTTTGAAAGATATATCATATTTGAATCAAAACCAGAATTGAGAGCATTGCTCTTGTTTCCCCTTGAACACTTCACTTGCTTATCCTTAATTAGGCCGATTAAAGCGATGATTGAGTACGTCTTAACTCTTAATTAGGTGGTATTTCTGTATCCTAATTGAGGTTAAGGGCCCTAAACTCAAACTTAGTGGTTTTTTTGCATCTAAGTGAGAGTTTAGACTATCCTTTATTCATCCATTTGCACACAGCTACATTCACTCTTTAGCTTGCATTTCAGTTTGGATAGCTGTTAAATTCAGCTTTGAATGTCCGTGTTCTTCACCCTCAAATACACCTAGTTTCTTTTTTCAATTACAATCCCTTGATTTTAATTTCCGTCCCCTATCTCACGTGTTTGCCGCCTCACAACTAGCACATTACGTACCAGTTTCCTTGAGTTTCCTTTGATTGTATTCTCTCTTGATTTTAAGCTTTCACTCTTAATTTGAGTTTTAGCATTAACCCTTGGGAGATACATCATATTTGATATCAGAGCTAAGTTTCTCCTTGGCCTGGTATTTGTCCCCACGCTCCCCAAAGCACAAAATCCGAACACATCTCACAAACCCGCCCTATACACATTTGGTCTCAAAATGAGTTCTACTACGAACTTGACTTTTGAGGAGAGATTTGAAGCACTAATGAAGCAGAATGAGATACTAATGAAGACCCTCAGTGAGGAGGACAAACGTGACCAAGAAACTAAGGCTGAACATGAGTATCTTCAAAAACAGCTTGGTGCATATTTGAAGCAAATTGAACAAGCCCATGAAGAACCCCTCCAATATGATTCTGAAAGACAAGGGCGTGTGTTCAGCCATCATCTTGATGCATCTAGTGATGATGAACCATTGAGAGTGGCTAGCCCAAAACCATGAATGCAAGCAAGTACAAGTGATTTCAAGGTTAAAATTCCAGAATTTGAAGGCAAGCTTGATCCTGAAGAGTTTTTGGATTAGCTACACACGGTCGAAAGAGTTTTTGAGTACCAAGACATCCTTAAAGATAAGAAGGTGAAGCTGGTTGCCATAAGACTCAGAAAGTACACCTCTCTTTGGTGGACAAACTTATGTGCCAAACGAGTACGAGAAAGGAAAGCCAAGATCAGAACATGGGAGAAGATGAAGGCCAAGCTTAAGGCTCGGTTTCTACCCCCAACCTACATTCAAGATTGTCATTCCTAACTCCACCACTTAACACAAGGTAACCTGAATGTAGAGGAGTATACTCGTAAGTTTGAAAAGCTTGTAATTAAATATGATTTACATGAACTAGAAGAACAAATAATCATTAGGTACTTAGAAGGCCTTGATCCAAGGTATTCTAATATTGCGGAATTACAAGCTTATACTTCTTTTGATGAAGTATGTGCGCTGGCTCACAAGGTTGAGCAGTAAAAAAGAATAAACAGCTTCCAAGGCATGAAAATCCAAGCCCTCACCATATGACCAAACCGTGAACAAGGGGAGTTCATCTTACACCCCTAAACCCACGACATCCATCTCCCCCACTCCACCAAAAAACTAAACCCCACAGCAAGGCCTACCCCCATAACCTATACCTAAACCCCTTCCTAAAGGTGTCCAATGATGTTTTAAGTGCCAAGGATTGGGACACTTAGGATCAAATTGTGCAAACCTAAGGTTTGTTACCTTAGCCAAATGGAAGGCCGTAGAGGAGGTCGACTTAGAGGAGGAAAGTGAAGAGAAAGATGGGGATATTTTTGAAGAGATAGTGGTAGAGGCAGATGAAGGTAAAATGCTCACTTTGGACACTCACCATCCACCAAGAACCAATGAGCATCTCGGCCTTCTTCTCACTTTTGGTGAACCATTACTTGATGCTCCTAATTCTGAATTGAGAGTACTTGAGAAAGTGGTTCAAGGTAAGTTCGAAGGGTCCCCTCCAAGCAACACTCAAATCAGCAAGGGGAAAGAAAAGAAAAGAGCCTCTAAGTTCAAGAGAGACTTATTTGAATGGCTAGTTTTATTTCAGCCAAGATTGAAGCAAGAAAAGGAGGTAATTACCTAATCTGATTTGTGGGCAAATCTTTTTCAACAAGGAGAGGATGATGGAGATTCCTCCATGCCCCTTGATTTAGAGAAGCAAATCAAGCTAGGTAATTTCATTTTACTGGCCAAAGGATGAATAAATCATCCTTATTTTATTTAATTAATAAAACAGCAGGTCACGGGTTTAAGTTAGCAGTAAACCCGTTTTTTAGTGCTTAATTACTTAGGCCCGCCTGAGGTTTAAGTTTACTATTTTGCATTGGGTTTGAAGTTCAAGGAGCTAGATTTGCACCAAAATAAGTTTCATCCCATTTGGACTTCATTTACCCTCTCAAATTAACCAATAAACCCAAGGTATCCAAACTGTCAGACAGAACCAGAATGTACCTGGTTTTGGGTATATGATTTCTTAAGCTTAATTATGGTTTAAGTCTTACATTTTTACCTTTTTGAAATCCCCAAGATGTCTAATTTTAGGTCCAAGCATTGAATGCCAATCATACACAATTGAAGCTAGACGATCAAGGCATTTTGTCCAAGACTGTCAGTTTTAGTCCGAAATTGCATGGTTAGATAGTGGAATTCTTCCACTTAAACATCATTTAACCTTGATTTCTTCATAGGGGGGTTTGTACACACCCTAAGGTTTCCCCCGATGGCCTGAAATCAGAATCATGGTCACCTTTGGTTGGGTTTAAAGAAGGCGGAAAATCAGGTTTAGTTTGTTCCTAAAACCCGGTTTAGCAACAGCAGCTTATTTTCCTTCTCAAGTGGGTTTCCTTTGGCTTGGTTGCTTGCATGCTAGCTTCCCACATGTCCCAAGGCTTCTAGATCATCAATCATCAACTGTGAAAGAGAATTACCTTGAGAAGAACAACCAATGGGAAGCGAAGGTAGCAAAACTTGTCTCTTGAAGCTCATTGGCCAGCTGAAAAGGGGATGTTACTTTACGGCTGCCCCCTTTCCATTTGCTAGATAATCTGGTTGTATTAAGCTTAAATAAGCATGATTAAGATATAAACATCATTTATTGTGCTTTCCTTAATGTTTTAAATGTAATTAGAGTAGGTTTAGGCAAGGTTTGTACATGGTTAGTTCTAACCGTGAGGATTTGCTTAAGTTAAGACCTTTCCCTCCTGGGAAGGAAAGCTTAGGTGTGTGCTTGCTAGGTTGCATGCTTGCTAGGCTTGTACTTAAGAGCTACACATGGCCATTTTGAAAGATATATCATATTTGAATCAAAACCAGAATTGAGAGCATTGCTCTTGCTTCCCCTTAAACACTTCACTTGCTTATCCCTAATTAGGCCGATTAAGGTGGTGATTGAGTACATCTTAACTCTTAATTAGGTGGTATTTCTGTATCCTAATTGAGGTTAAGGGCCCTAAACTCAAACTTAGTGGTTTTTTTGCATCTAAGTGAGAGTTTAGACTATCCTTTACTCATCCATTTGCACACAGGTACATTCACTCTTTAGCTTCCACTTCAGTTTGCGTAGCTCTTAAATTCAGCTTTGAATGTTCGTGTTCTTTACCCTCAAATACATCTAGTTTCGTTTCTCAATTAGAATCCCTTGATCCTAATTTCCATCCCCTATCCCACGTGTTTGCTGCCTCACAACCAGCATATTACGTACCACTTTTCTTTAGTTTTCTTTGATTGTATTCTCTCTTGGTTTTAAGCTTTCACTCTTAATTTAAGTTTTAGCATTAACCATTGGGAGATACATCAGCATCTCCTTAAATAAAGGGCAGGAGATCGAGGGCCTCTTGGAGGGATGCATTGTTAAGCTCTTGCTGGAATGTTGTAAGACAATGAGCGTGTAGTGCTACCGCAACAGGGAGGATAGCCTCTGACCTATACGTCAGTATGAATGATGTTTCCCCCATAGCTGTCTTTTTGGTCATACGGGTGAACTATAAGACTCCATACAGCTCCTCGACCCACTTACTTTTCGGTTCGTCCAGCTTCTTCTGCGAGCTGTGCAGAATGACCTTGTACGCGGCTTCGGCATGGCCGTTTGTCTGAGGGTGAGCGACGGCTATGAACTGAACGTGACACCCCAGGGTGTTAAGGTAATCAGTCACATTTGCTGTGTCGAACTGCTATCCATTATCAAAGATCATTGCTAGAGGAATGCCGAAATGGGTGATGATATTTTTCTAAATAAATTTCCGCACCTCGACCGCGGTAATAGAGGCAACAACCTCAGCTTCTATCTACTTCATGAAGTAGTCTACCACGACAAAGAGGCATTTGCGTTGACCCATGGCTTGGGGAAGGGTCCAAGTATGTTCGTGCCCCAAGTGGTAAATGGTAAGGGGCTGATTATCGACGCCATCATTGAACGAGGGCGAATTTCTTGCAATTAGCACAGGTGCAAACCAAGTTCGTAACATCATCTCGTTGGGAAGGCCAGTAATAACCAGTCCATATCACAGTAACTGTTAAGGCACGCCCACTAATATGAGAACCGCATAGCGCTTCGTGCAACCCCTCTAATATCTTCTTCCGCATCTCTGAGGTCACGCAATGCAGAAGTGGCCATGCGTTTGTGTAGGATCCTATTGTACAGTACAAACTAATTTGCCCGTCTTTCCATGCGGTCGGTCTCCTTGGAGTCTAAGGCAGCGTGCTGTCCGCCAGGTACGGGCTAGTAGGGTCCGTCCATATGGAACTCCTATCTAGGCAAAGTATTTTCGTGAGGATGGATGCTCCTCTCTGTCAAAGTTTTCTATTGGATTCGTTTAGGCTTGCCGTCCTCGGAAGAGCTAGCTGGTTTTGATAGTGAATCGACTTGACGATTCTTTGACCGCAGTATGTGTGTTATCCAGAAATGCTTCGGTAGCCTTGTGGCTTCGTGCACCAGTCGGACATAGGCTGCTACTGTATCATCCTTCACTTCCTACTCCTCATTGAACTGGCTAACCACAACCTGAGAGTCTAAAAAAGCTTCGACTGAGTCCGCCTCCATGGCATAACACAATTTCACGCCTGCTATTAAGTTCTCATACACAACTTCATTGTTAGATGCCTTGAACATGAACTTTAGTACGTGCTTATGTCACTCTCCCCGGGGGATTTCGATGATCAGGCAGACACCACTGCCATCTTTAGTGGACGAGCCATCTACATAAAGATTCTAGGAGGGGGAAGGCAAGGCCGTCTTAGGAGGAGCGTTAGCACTTGCAACCAAGAAATCTGCTAGGGCTTGGGCCTTGATTGCTCGTCGTGCCTCGAAGTCGAGGTCATATTGAGATAACTCCACTGCCAATTTCAAGAGCCTTTTGGAGGCGTCCAACCTCTCAGCATATTTTTTGGGGCCTGCCCGCGAGCGCGGTCACCTTATGTGCTTCAAAGTAGGGCGGCAACTTCCTGATGGTCATCAGCAATGCGTAGGCGAACTTCTTAATCAGTGGATAGTTTTCCCTAGCCCTGGCTAAGGCATGGCTTATATAATAAATCAGGATTTGTTCCTTGGCTATCTCTACTACTAGGACTGCGATTATCGCCTGTTCAGAGACGGCCAGGTAGAGTAGGAGTGTTTCGTCGGGCAGGGGGCTAGCTATCTTTGGTAGATGAGCCAAGTATGCTTTAAGTGCCTGAAAGGCCTTATCAGCCTCTTCATCCCAAACGAAATTAACGCGTCTCCATAGGATACGGAAGAAGGGTTGACACTTGTCGGCGTATCTGGACGTGAAACGTCCTAAGGCCGTAATACACCCAGTTAGCTGTTGGACTTCTTTGATGTTATGCAGCGGCTTCATGTCTAACACTGCTTGGATTTTGTCTGACTTAGCCTCTATCTTGCAGTTGCTGATCATAAATCTAAGGAACTTTCCCGACCGGACTCCAGCCACGCATTTCTTTGGGTTAAGCTTCATGCCGAATGTCCGTCGAATATCGAACGTCTTTCGCAAATCCTAGTCGTGCTCTGTGTCAAGCATACTCTTAACTATCATGTCATCCACGTACACCTCCATGGTTCGCCCGATGAGGTGTTCGAACAGTTTGTTCACCGGCCATTGATATGTGGCCCCCGTGTTCTTCAGCCGAAAGGGCATTACCTTGTAGCAGTGTGGTCCTCTGTCGATCATGAATGAGGTCTTCCCTTGATCCTTTGGACACAAGGTATCTGGTGGTACCACTAGAAAGCATCCATAAACCACAACAGGGCATGCCCTATTGTGGCATCTACTAGCTTGACGATCTTCTGGAGGGGGTAGCTGTTTTTCGGGCACGCTTTGTTCAAGTCGGTGAAATCCACACACATCCTCCAAGTCCCATTAGGCTTCTTAACAAGTACTATGTTCGAGATCCACCCAAGGTATTGGCATTCTCAAACGAAGCCTGCGTCAAGTAACTTCTACACCTCAGCAATAGCCGCGGTGGCCCTCTCGGTGTCCACGTGTCATTTCTTTTAGATTGCATGTTTATGAGTGGGATCTACATTTAACTTGCGCTCCATTATAGCGGGGTTGGTGTCGGGCATCTCCTCGAGACCGAAGGCGAAGACATCTTGGTATTCTTAAAGAAGTTAGACCAAGGAGTGTCTGGTGGAGGCCTCTATCTCCTGGCCCAGCTGAACCGTTCGACTAAGGTGTTCCTCATCAAGGGGAATTTCCTCATCGCCATCGGTGGCATTCCGACGTGGTTGCTCTGGTTCAGCCAAAGTTAGCGTGTGTATCATTAGGGCTTCGAACAATCGCTCCAGCAACGGCCAGATGCTAGCAAGGTAGCATTCTCAGGCTGTTCGCTGGTCTACTTACAACTTGCCTACATTTCCATCATTAGCCTCAAACTAAACCTGAAGTAGGTATGAGGCAATGGCATCCTTCACCTTGTATAAAGTTGGCCGTCCAAGGATGACATCGTAGGCCGTAGGACGTTAACTACCAAGAAGTCCACCTCTAAATTTCTTGCCTTAGCTTTGTCCCAGAAGTAGAGTGAAAAGACGATCATTCCTGTTGAGTTCACCACCTGCCCCCTGAAACTCAAAATGGGATGTACTGGGGGGATGACTTCTCTCTGCGGATACTTGAGTTTCCTCAAACAGTCTCACATGATGACGTCTACTGAGTTTTCGATATCAATTAAGATTCATCGGTCAATGACACTGGCCACCTTCATTTCAACCACCAGTGGGTCGTTATAGGGTGCAGCAAAGTGTGGGCCCTCTCCGCCATCGAACACCATCATGGGTACTGTAACAGCGCTCCCCTGCTCGGATATAAGAGCCTGCTGTTCTCCACAGAGTTGAGCTCCGATCAAGTGATACCCTCCATATATTTACCAACAATGGTGGCAACTATTTCGGTGGAGCATTCTTCCTCTTGGGCTCAGGCCGCGCGGGCTCGCGTCCCTTTCGAAGGAACCGTGACCCAAGAACCGTTCGATCTGTCCCTTGTCGGCTAGCTTATGAAGGGCCTTCCTCAACTCTCGGCATTCAGCAATTGTATGCCCCTTTTTCTTCTGAACTCACAGTACTTCTGCACATTGTGTGGTTTTTGTGCCGAGGTCATTGGCTGAGGTCTCTTCAACATTAGGTGCTCCTTCACCTCTATGAGTATGCTCCGAGGGTCCGTGCTGAAGCAGGGGACTATGACATCGAACCTTGGCATCCTCTCTCCTCGCCTTACGTTCCTGTCAACCGTGGTCTTAGGTTTCTTCGGGGCATCGGTGCTTTTAGCCCAAATTTCTACGGTACAGATAACGTCTGTGACCTTCCTTAAAGCCTTCGCTAATGTGGTCTCCTTCTACTTGGGCAAAGAGAGCTTGAATCGCCTGCTCTTCAGGCCGTTTGAAAATGAGATGCACGCCGCCCCGTCCTCTAAATCTGGAATCATGACCGCCTCCTAATGGAAGCACTTGACAAACTCTGCCAGGGACTCTTGGGGTTCTTAATCTTTAACAAATGGATGCTAGTCTGCCTCTCCTTACGGCTAGCAATGAACTGGCTGACAAATCTATCGACTAGATCTTGAAAGCAAGACACGCTCCCTGGAGCTAGGCCACTGAACCAAGATTGCGCTACTCTCTTCAGAGTAGTCGGGAAGCAGTAGCGGTACTCAGCGTCGTTAACGTCATGTATGTGCATCTGTGCCTTGTACACCCTCAGGTGCTCCTCTAGGTTAGTGGTCCCATCATACAAGTCCATAGTAGGCATCTTCACCTTTCTATAACGAGTAGGGTTTATTATCTCTGTGCTGAAAGGAGTGGGGAAAGGGATGGTCCCCGGTTGCGCTACCGTTCCAGACACCTTGATGGGAGTTTCGAGGCGCTATTCCACCTCCACTACCGACGCGCTCCTTCGGGGCGGGCTGGCCCTCGGGGGGCTGTCCATAGGCCAACCGTGCTGGCGGGATCCCAGACCACGCATGCCTCTTGAGGGAGGGCTACGAATGTGCTCCTTATCTGAGCAATGCTCAGGAGTGCGCCTCCTTCTCGAGACCTCACCTCGAGGCCTCGAGGTTTGCTCCTACTCCCCGAACGAAACCATACGCCGTAAATGGGTTGTGTGTTGTATCGAGGCCGTGGTCGACTTTGTTGGTCTCCCGGTGTTCGGACGACAGCTCTGCTGGGCATCCAACCCGATGGACCGGTCACGATTTTCACCCTAAGACCATCTATCCCTGTCTGGAGAGCAGCGTTCCGTTCTTGTTCGCTGTGATGGTATGACCTACCGGGAGCAAGCTTGTGGGATAACTCGCAGCCTGTAGTAGGCACACAGTCAAAGGCAGGGGGGCCTCATGGAACTTACGGTCTCCATGGCCTTGTTCACCTGTTCGGACACTTGCTGTATGCTGGTGTTAGTCATAGTGGACACAAGGTTCTTAAGTGCGTCCAGTATGATGTAGGCCTCCCGTTCGGGTTGATGTTAACCGATTGAGTGAGGGTCCGCCCGGAAGCTTTCCGAGGCGTCCTGTACCTCGAGGTGTACCGGGACTTCTGTCGTGGGTGCCTTGTCTCTTCAGGCACGTGCCCGCGTCGCTTCACTGACTACCATCATTTATCACTCTTCCCTCACAGACGCTGCCAAATCTATTTTAGGAATTTCTGGCATTGTTGGAGATAATGTGGAATGAGAGCGGGCTTACGTGATGGCACATGTGGAATAGTTGACGATCTTCTCCTTGAGCGTTGGACCTGCAAAAAGGGAACCCTCGGGTTATGGTTCGGCAAATGCATCTCTAATGGTCAAGTCAATGGAGGGTGTCAGTAAAGAACATAGCAGTAAACAGAGAGAGAGTTTATGATGAATGAGAAAGTGTGCCAGAGAATGAATCCTTTTTCCGAGGTAGGTAAGGGGTAGTTATAGCTCCTATGACGAGGGGACAAAGTGGTAATTTCACATTAGAGGTTACCCTAATGGGCTGTCGGATTGTCTGCTCCGTTGGGCTCATGGCTAAGGCCCCGAGGATCCCATCAAGATCTACTCGACTGGGCCTAGCCCATTATCGCGCATGTGGGGGGTGAGGTGGCAAAATGGTAATTTCACGTTAAATCCAGTAACTAGTTTGCAATCGAGGTTCGTTAAAGTAAGTAAATTAGGGGCATGTATTTTGTTCATGCTCATCGAAGTTAGTCCTGCTATATACGACCCCAATTATGAGTGATTATAATTTTTGCTTTATTTTGGCCTTTTAATATGTTAGATGCTCCTATTTTGGTTCTTTCTACTTTGATTAAGTGAGCTTCGCTAGGTTTTAACCTGTAAGGGTTCATGATACTTTCATACTATTTTGTGTTGAGTTTACATCCACCTCAGCTCATGGCGCTAGGTGTTTTCAATAATTGATCACTAATGAGATATACATAGATCACCATTCTTATGCCATATGATCATTAATAAGCTGTTTGTTGATCGCCATGGTGGGAGGCATTCGTTTCTAAGAAGTTACGGGAATAAGTGAATACTGGCTCACTTTATCACTAGTGACTAAGTGGATAATGAGTGATTTCTAAAGAATGATCAAGGAGCAGTGTAGGTGTTGACCAATGTTGTGCCTATCGATCACTAATCATATATTCGTTGATCGCTAATAAGTTATCGACTGATCACAATTTGGCAGGAATTAGCTTCAAAGAAACTGCCCAAAAAAAAGAGAAAGTGAAGACTCAGTCACTTGATCACTAATCTAAAACCAATTAATCATGAATCATATGTCATGTGATCAGCAAGTAGACAAGCAGTAAATTCTAGGCTATAAGGAGCAACATATGTGGTCACTAATGTTGTCCATATTCATATGCATATAATGAAAATCAATATTACAGTTTTTTATGGTTTTTCTAAATAAAAAAACCTTATTTGAAGTAGGCTCTCATAGTATTGTGAATGTAGTTGCTCATCCTTCATTCTATGTCTGATATTTTATCGATACATTCGTCTCGTTTGCTAAATTATTTTACCAACTGATTTTTAACAACTAAATGTCATCTTAAAACTTTTTATGTGGGTCAATTGGAAATGGTCTCTCTATGTACAGTCATGTACGTAAAGACAAAGTTGTCAACATCTAGATCTCCCCAGACCTTGCAAAAGCGAGACCTACAATGGGAGTTATTGTTTTTTTCCTTTTTTGTTGCAGTTGCTTAGACATGATCGAAAGCGGTCATCAGATAGTTGTTATCACAAGCATTCAACAAGTGCAGGCATTGTAGAGTGTTGCTTCATCGTAAACTAAATCTAGTGAGTTTCTTATTAATTGATTATGTCGGAGGCAATTGCTAAGATGTTGTTCCCTTCTTTTTTAGTATTAACCTTTTATTTTCCTAATATTTTTCTAGGATATATCGACTCTTCGACCCCCAGTAGTTACTACATCAATTGATGTTAGAGGCAAATGGGTATCAAACTGTGATGGCAAGACATTTACACCAATGTTAGGCATAGCGTTTGATAGGGTTGGGGACTTTCTCAAATTCTACAATAGATATGTCATTTATGTTGGCTTTAGTATCCGCAGTGGCTCTATTGGGAAGAATAAGTTGGGGAAATACGAGAAACGATTTATATGCCCTAAAGAAGGATTTTGTCAACTTGCAAAGACACCAAAAATACTACAGTTACTACTGATGGTATGCCCCAAGTAGGAGATGTAGCTGATGGGAAAAAAAATTAAAAAGAAAGAGAGCAAAGACAAGAGAGGGTGCCAAGCTCATATTGTATTGATGTGGACTGATGATCCAATGTTTGTGATAATCAAGTTTCACAAGGGCGATGTTCACCCCTTTTGCACACCCAATAGGAGACAGTTTCTCACTGTAAATAGAAATATTAGCTATACCAACAAAGACATGATCCGCAAGCATGCTACAGCTAATATAGGAGCATCAAAGGTTTATAGCAGGTTGGCAACCACAAAAACATCAGGTACGCACAGAAAAACTTGCAGAGTTATCATAGAGACATTAAGGCTGTTCGGTCATATTCTTTGAGTAGAAGAATATATTTTGGTCATATTCTTTCAGCAGAAGAAGCTGCACCCTTTTTAGTGCATCTTATCATTCGACATAATCCACAAGACTAACAGGCATTCAAGGTTGTTTGCTCCTTTTACCAAATTATAACACCATAGGTAGTTAATTTTCTTTAGGGTTAGTTTGTTGAGGGATGAGATGGTGCAGTGCTTCGTATGGCTGTTTAATAATTTCCTGATTATTATAGAAGGCACAAGCCAAAAGCTATAATCACAAATGAAGATCCAACAACAAAAACAAGCAATAAAAATGTGTTTGACACACTAATCCATTGATTCTACATGACACACATGAGAAAGCTTTTTGAGAAAGTAAGTCACATGATGAATGGCTATGAGGATTTTATGGAGGGCATCAATTGTCTTCTTCATTGAAGATTGAAAGCTGGACTAATTTGGTTTGCTATTGCTTGCTTGTTTATGTTTAATGTATAAATTTTTGTTGAATTTATGTTAAATAACCGGCTTATTTAGCGGTTTATTCATCTCTTAAGAAATTAGGGTATGATGGGGCTAGTAATATGTTATGTGTATTATTAATCTCAACAACTCTTGCTTTGAATCTCAGCTCTGTCCCTGGTGGTATGTAATGAGGAATCTTCCGAATGACAATGCTCGTGCCATTCTTTCAACTCAGTCGAAATTGCATGTGCTTATATGAAACCTACTTTCACATATAATTTGCAAAAAGAAGTTATGTCATTATATATCGTTAGTAGGTGGACAAAGATGGCAGCAAAAGCCCACATATATAATTTCGATAGTGTTTTGGTAAATGATTGTGGAAAGATAGTTGTCCAAAATAAGTTGATATCTAATTTGTGATCTCAGTTTGATAAGTGTGTGGATCTGGTTGGGCAAGACCCCACAAAGTTATAGGTGTTATTGAGTTCTATAATTTTGGCCAAAAGTGAACTTCATGATATTGATGGTGAGGCAGCAAGTAATGCAGCAAAGGATCTACAAACCTACTTTTGATGTGCTGTCCTAGAAAACATTGAGATACATCCACCTCCAATATCTATAACTAAAGGAAGGGGAAAGAGGATGAAGATGGGGGTTGAGAGAGTTGTTGAGCAGTAATCATACATGTGAATATGCCACTCCTACAATCAGTTTACTTCCTAGGACAACAGAAACTGCCCCGAGAGGAGATACTAGTGCACTATCTCAGAGCCATGTATGCGTTCTATGTTTCTTTAAAAAAAATTTCAGTTTTATGAATTATGTGTTGGTTTTTTTAAATATTTTTGACATTTTATGTATTTTCTTCCATTATTTGTAGATGATTATCATCCTCAGGACCCTTCCTCCTATCTTGTGCTGATGGTCAAAAGTGGTAATTGATGTAGAACAAGTCCTCAAAATGTCTTCAGATAAGGAATAAACTGTGCCAGTACTAGGGGAATAGCTAGTGACCAATAGGTGTTGTTTTAGTAATCATCATTACTGCTTTTGGTGATCAATTGATGGAATTATGGTGACCCATGGGAATGCGTTGTTAAATCATACTGCATGTCTTTGCTTACAAACGAGTCAGTGATCGCAGTTCAAGTTTTGGTGACCATTAGAACTATCTTTAGTGATCACAAGATTTTTTTATGGTGATCAACATAAATATGTTCATTTTCATATGACATATTCCGTTGGTTAGTAGGATTTATTTTGTCATATTTGTGGTTTTACACTATTCAAGAATGATAGTAGAAGTTTTAAAAAATGATATCAGCCAATGGTTGAAGTTTTGGTAATCATTAGAACTATGTTTCATAATAACTGGATCTGTTTATGTAGTCGACATAAATATGTTTGTTTTTCATGAAACATATTCTGATGAATAGTTAGATGAGCTTTATTTTCTCGTATTTGTGTTTTATTCTCATGAAGAATCATAGTATATGTCATTACAAACAATATCAATTGTTGATTAACAGTTGCAGTTCAGGTGATCCTTAGAGCTATGTTTGGCAATCACTAGATCTGTTTATCATGATGAACAAAAAATATGTTGGTTTTTGATGAAATGTATCTTGAAGTATAGTTGGATGAGCTTTTCTTTTATTATATTTTAGGTTTGTGCTTGTAATAGCAAAAAATTTTTAATTTTAGGCTAGCTTTTTAGATTACTATTTTTAGTGGTTTTGTTTTATTTAAGTGGCTATGTTAGGCTATTTTGTTTACGTGCTAATTAAGCAAAATGATTTATGTGAAATAATTTTATAAATCTTCCTGATTTATTACACGATACCGTGAAATTAGTGGGTTAGTTAGAGGTTAGGATGAGGCGTAATTACTCGAAATGGGCAAGTTGAATTAGGATATTTGGGGTGGAGATCAACCGAGGTTAGATTAATTAGGACTGAACGCATTTACGGCCTAATAATAAAAAACACAACTCAAAAAAAAAAAAAGAAGATAAGAAGGGGGTTTCAGACCCCCGGTCCTAAACACGAAAACAGGTAAAGGGGGCTTTCGTATACCCCTCTTCGCAACTGCTGGCCTTGACAAAGCAAGAGAGAGAGAAACTGCTACTGTGCTGCCGCCACCCCAGTGACTGGTATGGTGGTCGATTTTTGCGGAGCAAGCCCCATATGCCTGAAGAGAAATAGAGAGAGATCAAGCGGCAGTGAGGATTCGAGAGCTAGGGTTTGAAACCCAGTGCGCCACCAGTACCACAATATGTGCACCACCACTACAGCCGCCCCTGTCAGTGGTTGGGCGCGGTTGAGAGAAAGAGGGAGGAAGAAGTAGGATGGGCAGCTGCAGCAATGACAACAACAAAATGGGGGACAAAACTAAGTCTAGACAGCAGTTTGGTTTGAATCAGCGACCAGCAACAAGGGGGCGAAATTGGGATTTCTAGCTATCCAAAAATCACTCACACAAACCATTAGTCCGGTCCTAAAGTTTGGAGTGAGATGGGTGTTCTCAATTTCCTAAAATAACTAGTAATTTAACACGTTTTAAATCCTTATTGTAATGAACTGCTAAGTGGCATTCGGCTGTTCAGATTCTGTGATTCAGTATGGGTCAAATCTGAATGCGTGGTAATGAGGGTTGTAGATTAGTTTACGCAGTTATTGAGCATATTCTGACCTATAATGCGTTTGCATGTAAATTTAGTAAGAGTTGGGTTGCTTTGCTAATGGGTTTAGTCAATTGTGGTATCAAATCGAGACTGAAATTGGTTACTTGATAAGGTTTGAGGTTGAAACATTTTATTTGATTTTGACGATTTTATGGGAGGGGCTATGAGGAGAGAGGTCGGGTTGCCGATTAATTAGTAACATTGCGAACTGGGCGAATAGGTGCAAAACTATAGAAATTGTGCCGAAGTGGAAACAACCTGTGGTAATTGTTGGCCATTAGCCCTCTATTGTGATGAAGCTACTCTACGTTAATTGCATGAATTTATAATAGAATTGAAAGAGGCCATATGAGGATTGCAAGCATCGTACCTCGCTAGCTCGAGGTACTGTAGGCAAACCCCAATTACTTATCAATTGCATCCATGTCTTAATTGCTAAAATACCAGTAATATGGACAATCTTTAATAAGTAATTCGAGTTTTAAAGATCTCTTGATTGCTTTCAGAGGCTATTGTAGTGAGCTATCAAGTTTGAAAACATTTTGAATTACGAATAAATATATTTGTGATATGCTTAAGGGCCTGTGTTGATAAGTGTCCAAGTGATTTGCTTTGATATGGCAAGCGTTTTAGGATGCGCGGTTAGCAGTGACTGTTAGACCATTCGTTTGATGAGATTGAGTCGCAATTAGATGTTAAAAGCTCTTTTATAACTTACTTGATGCTTAACGTGACCCCATAGAGTCTTGCATTATGTATGAACTATTTTGCATATGAAACAGTGAGAAGTTAAAGTGTTTGTAAATAATTACACCTACTAGCTTCTAAAAAAGTTTCAATGTCACACTCCTTGATAAGTGAGTCATATGGTTGTTAGCTCATTTATAAGCATACTTGGGCAAATGAGTGGCTTTATGCTTTTAAAAGTCAACTTGAGTTCGTTAAGGCACTTTAGCCCTCTTGAGAAAGAAAATGCCATTGCTTGTGATACCATAACAACTTTTATACAAGTATATTTAAAAAGGGAGACACCTAAAATGTTTTGGGCTAGGAAAATGGTGCTAGATGCTCAGACAAATGTTTAGGGAGTGCACTCAGCATACGGGAACCCTAACTCCTGGGGAGTGGACCCAGAAGTGAGAAACCTACAAGACCCTGACTAGTGCAATGGTCCACTGACTATAAAAATCCCCCAGGATAATACGAAGGGCCAGTATAGATCTCCCGTAGGGCAAGGGTAGATCTCCCTTCAACAGCACAAATATAAGAATGTTACTCCCCATGAAAAGATTTCGCACTTTTTATTTGACGTAGGCTCCCCATACTAGTGCTAAGATTTGGAAAAGTGCATATACTCTTGAAAGAGCTTTTACTGAATTCCAAATAATTTACTAGTAACTGTTTTATAAATACTTCATTTAGTTTAAGCAATGGCCCTTGTCTTTTATGCGTTAATTGGAGTTTCTTACGAAAAACATCCTAGTGGGTGATTTTAATTAAACTCTGGGATGATACATGTTGATGTGTGAATTAAACACTCCACTATTCTCCATATTTGAATTTATGCACGAGTCAATTTACTTTTGACTCTAGTATGCCTACTATGTGATGTTAGGCAAGTGATGGTCACTACTAAGGTATCAGAAACTTAGTTTATTCTAGTTGAGCACTTTTGTGTATGAAATAGAAGGGGCAGGGATACCATCGAGTTTGGAAGGTTATCGATGCAATCACATATATGGGAGACCCTATATGATTATTATATGCTATTATATATCAAATTGTGTGTGAATGCTACACAATGTATTTTGTGCGACTATTTTTTTTCTTGGGGTTGAGAATCTAACACGTACGCAAGCGCACGGGTGTCGTAGTATAAATTAGAAGATCGTCCTCAGAGACCAAAGTAATCTATCAAGTCAATGACATATTGAAATTGCTAACCGATCAATCTTTTCAAAAGAGTCGATTTCAATAAACTAATTAACTATTTGGAAATCAATCAAAGTAAAACACCTAAGAATTTGATTCACCAAGTAAAGAGTTAGATGATAGGTCTAAGCAAGCATTTTTCATAGATAGAACGATTCAAGGAATTGCAATCGAATTGAATCTAATCCTTTCTTTCGAAACAAACTAAATTGCCTAAACAAATTCTCCTAACACTCTCTCAAGTGTCTTTGATTTATTGTAGGTTAAAGATCTTTGAATGCTAGGTCTCCTCTTAACAAGCAATTCTCTCTCGAATTTCACTAAATCAAGTTTTATCAAGACGATCGAGTAGCATGTTTCACCTTTCGCTACTTCACCCTACTACCTTACATAAGCAAGTAAAATTCGCCAAATTCCACCCACAGTATTCCAATTTGAAGATGGACATGAATCATTCTAAACATGAAATAAGCACAAGATTTTAAGGGTAAAAGGTCTAAAAACAATACTATGGCTAATAAATCCCTAAATTAGATAAAACTACTCACTCATGTTTCTAAATTCAACTAAAACAAGACTTTCAAAAGCAAATTCAAAGGAAGGAAGGAAAACTTTATAGCAATGGCAGCCTTTGGATTGTGTAACAATCTTTAAGCTTCCAAGAGTAAGCTTCTCCCTTCTAATCTCACAGAAAACTAAACTAAAGCTAAACTAAACAAAGACAGATGTGAGAATAGATTATGGTTGCTGCTAAGAAACTCTCTGTTTCTGCTTTGGAACATGCCTTTTAAGCAGCAAACAGATTAACCTCAGCTGCATAACGAAGGAAGATGGAGAGGCTAGCAATTACAGGCTTACCACGGTCCGTGGCAGCCTCCACGGTTCGACCATGGTCTTTGCTGGAACTGAATTTTTCTACTCTTCTCTTGCTCTATGGGCATAGCATCTCAGAGGTATCCATGGGGGGTCAATATAAACGCAAACAAGGGTTAAATGCTGGGTCAACTGGTCAAAAATCCTGCAAATATCATCAAAGAACCATACCCAAGCATAAAACAAGAATAGGAGTATAAATTATGACATTAAGCACATAATTCTCCCTAAAAAATGTGACAAAATGACCCTAAAATGATATATACTTTAAGCCCTTATTAAAGTCATTAACTTAGCATGTGGCGTTTATCCCCTCTCTTTTCGCCTTTTCCCCATATTCATGAGATGGCAGGTAGGAGTTGGTTCACTTAAGCCAAAGTGGAGTCTCCCTTCTTACTCTCGAAAAAGATATTATATGCTTTGTACTTGGGTATATGGGTTGGTCATATATTGTGATGTACCATTAAGTTCTTGGATACAGTAAGTTAATTACTAAAGTTCATGCAATGTATATTGAATAATAGTCGCTCTAAATGGCCGTGTGAGCCAACCATCTTATTAGTTAGTGATCGTTTTAGTAAAAGTTTATGGTTCTTGGGATATAAACCCTAACGCTTTGAATGTGTGATCCATTGGGTTGTATCTCTTGTTCTTTATTTTTGAGCTTTATGTTTGGTGTACTCTAAGTGTGTTGCCCATAGAGTTGTGATCTCTGGCATGTAGCCGTTGACCTCATGGACGTGCCTTTCACGCTCTTATTCATTGTGAGGGCTAATGTAAAGTTTTAAGCGCGGGATATAGTTAATTTTTTGGCGGAACTCTATCTGTTTCACTCAAGAATTCTAACAAATCACTAACACTTCTAGGCCTAGCGGCAAGGGTGTTACAGATGGTATCAGAGAAATCCTGTTACCACAGGCTGCGACCTAAGTCATGCATTTCATATAGCCATCTAGGAACGCGTTTGTGATTATGTGACATATGCCGTGCTTTTGTGCGTAAATGTTTTTTTTTTTTTTGTAATAAACATTTGTGTTTGCTTAATTATGTGTGATTTGAGTAAGCCGATTGACTGAAAAGGTGAGCTATCTACTACAGTGTGGTTTAAATGACATGTATTCCCATGAGTTAGTTAAGTGTTAGCTTGAGCAGTAATAGTTTTTTACATGCACCCTTGATGATTTGACTTAAAGTTTAAAGTGCACTTGGTTTGAACTCAACTATTAGAAATGTCTTAACTCAGAACTCATTCTTTGCCCCTCAAGTATGATTTACTCTTTAGGCCCAAAATGGAATGAGCTAATGTACTTAAGGATTGGTGGAGAGTGCTAGAAGTAATTAAACTGTTTTCCTTTGAAAACCTAAAGACTTTGAAAGTTAAAGTCTTTTCTAATTAGTGAGTTAGGGTTTTATTTTGCATTAAAAGACCTTTCTAATTATTTGATCAAGTTTGTTGATTGCATCTGAAGGCTTGCATTCGCTTTACAATAATGCTTGAGCCTAGCTCTATGAGCACAACTTTCTATGAGTATTCAAATGTTTTTGGCATCCACATGCCGAGATATATGCATTTTTGGATGCATTAATGATGATCTGCTAAAAAGTGATTAGGGATTGCTTTCTATGACTGAGAATCTTACTAGGTGACACCTCCCTTATGTGAATTTTAAGTTGTTTAAAGAAATTAAATAAGATTTCCATACGTATGGATAGAAACTTAGGCCATTGTATTGCAATCTCCTTGACTATTGTACGAAATTTGTCCTCATCGTCGAGCACTATTGTTGTTGTCACCTGCGCACTATTCCTATTGCCTTATGCGAAATTGATGTTGTTTATACGATGTACTTTCTGCCCTACATTATACAATTGCCACTGATATTAAGTTACCCATATGTTATGCTATCCACTGTACAGAACGTTATTCTTCTTATGAGACTGGTAGTGTCTTAGCTATATCAAACCCAGCACATCTAGAAGGGAAATAAAAGGAAGAGTCTGACAGACTTTGGAATTGTCACACCTCATGCATCCCCTCCTTAGGTAGTGATGCATGCCCTTCGGTAATAGAAAATGGTGAAGCCTAAATTCTCTATACGGGGTTGAACCTTCCCTTCTTACCACGAGATCCTAAGACTGCTATAATCACATATAAGACAAAGTTTTCTAAGGCATCGACCTATATACGAAATGTCGTTAATACCACTGTTCTTACCTTTAAACCCTTGTTAGTTGATCGATGGCCAGCTTCTAATAACTTTAAACAAGCCCTAAAGCATACCTTTGACCCCAGGATATGGAAGAGCGTTTCACTTGTGTATAAACACCTAGATGTCTTCCTATATGACACTACCTTGAATCTGTTTGTTTTAAAGCATGCCCTTAGCAGTACGTTTAAAGGGAAGGCCGTAATAGCTTATATAGTTACTTAAATTTGTTATAATAGATTATCTAGGTATTTTGTGCATGAATTGTTTAATACTTGCACTTCTTGGTGGTTGATTGACATGAGTTTGGTTAAGAATGGAGCTGAATTACCTAAATGATTTATCTTATCTAACTGGTTGCACAGTACGATCTCGGAGTCATTATTTGCACTCCCTAAGCTCTATTATCTCAAATTATAGTTTGAATAATTGTATACATATACATCTAATGCATGATGTGGTGGCCTTAGGAGTTTACTTTCACATTTGTTTTCCTTTATGCATTCCATGCTTGGCCATATAGCATGCTAGTGTAACCATCATGCGTGACTTTAAATACTACGAATGGGGGTTATTAAGATAATTCCTGACACGGTTCGACTGAGTGCCCTGGAATGCCATGGCTGAGTTACCCTGTATTATGTTTTATGCAGAAAGTTTTACGTTACATGTGTTAGTTTTAAGGGGTAACCTTAGAGTGGTTCTTTGCTAGCCATTATGTTTGTTACCATTATTATCTTACTATACCTTAGTTATTGTGCATGGCCTTCCCTTCTTTCTAGATGTCTTGTAGCTAGGCATGATACCATTTTGTATGCTACCACAACTATTTTCTTAACCTACGGTTACATGATAGTGAATATATTACGCTACATGCATATTCTCGATTTAAAGATAATCAGTTCCATATGATGACCAAGGGCAGGTCTTACCAGTATCAAAATTATTGCGATTAGCTTATCTGCTTGCCTTTTTTAACTATGAATTCGAGACAAAAATCTCCTGCTTTGATAAACGCAATTGTTGAGTTATTTACGTAGGAGCTCTAAATAACTACTCAATGGACTTCCCTCCCTATGAAAACTACGAGCCCCCAGGTAACAATGCCCTTGTGAAACCACCTTTTGTTGGTAGTTAAACTCTCATGGAATGGTAGTCAAGCTATTTTAAGGCATTACCAGGCAGGCAAATTATGTGTCAAACCTATTCCAACTAAGAAATCAATTTTCTTACCCCTATTGAGTAACTTGTAATCAGGCTTATCCTACACTTTTATTGCACATTCACCCATATTCATGTTATATAGCTTCTCCAAGTTTTTCCCTAGTGGGACAATTAGTAGTTGCATATGTTATCCTTTGACAAGTTTCTTCTCATATACATGTTAGACTGACTAATGGTGTATATGATTGTTATGGATGAGCATGTTGAGTCATTGATTCTCTTTGATGTCGTTACAACTACACATCTTGTTTGGAGCATCGTTGTGTTTAATGTGATGCTATATGACATCTTTATTGCTTTGCTGTTAAATTTAATACTCCGTGGTTAATTAGCATGGTTCTAAAATGCTTCAATTACTTCGTGCTTCCAAATGAACCTAACTTAGTTTGCTGGCTCGGTACGATCTTAACTTGTTATGGTTGCACTGCCATACATGAAAGCCTTGGACACAAAATCATACCACGGGTAATATTTACATACAAGATTGAAAGTCTATGTTCATTTTTAAAATTTAGTTTAATATGGTTATCCACACCAACCCATTTACCCTTCTTCGATGTGATTTGCCCTTGACCCCTTAATAGTGTGAGTCGATGCTTGAAGAGGATTAGCAAGGACGAGATTGGATACTATAACCTTCTTATTTCAGTTTAAAAGATATAATTAAGTGTAAAGTAAGAGTTTGGATTCTATTGTGAGATATGTCATTTTGCACTATATGTATGCCCATTTCGTGTTTTACTAAACTGTGGACTTTAGGATTTCGAGGACGAAACTCTTTTTAAGGGGGGAAGAATGTAAAATCGAAAATTTTTAATTTTGGCCCAGCCATTTAGATTAATATTTACATTGATTATATTTTATTTAATTGGCTATGATAGACTATTTTGCTTGCGTGCTAATTGAGAGTAATGATTTATCTGAAGTAATTTAATAAATTTTCTTGATTTATTATGAGATTACGTGAAATTAGTAGCTTCATCAAAAGTTACTTAGAGGTGTAATTACTTAAAAATTACTAAGTTGAATTAGGATTTAGGGTTGAGGCAAGAAAAAGTTAGGTTAACTAGGACCTAATGCATTTATAGTCTAATAATAAACAACACCACATAAAAAAAAAAAGAAAATGAGAAGGAGGTTTTGAGACCCCTGATCCCGAACACGAAAATAAGCAGAGGTGAGGTTTCTGATACCCCTCTTTGCGACCCCTGACCACAATAGAGCAAGAGCAAGGGGGAGAAAGGGTGACGACTAGTATGGCGGCCAGTGAGGTCAGCTTTTACACATCAATCCCCGCAAGCTTGAAGAGAGAGATAGAGAGAGAAAGAGAGAGAGAGAGAGAGAGATCGAGTGCAAGCGAGATGAGGGTTCGAGAGCTAGGGTTTGAAACCCTATGCACCACCACCACTGAAACATGTGCCCCACTACCGCGGTTGCCACTGTCGGTGGCTGGGCCTGATTCCAGTGGATGGGCGAGGTTAGGAGAAAAAGGGAGAAAGAAGCAAGATGGGTAGTAGCAGCCACAACAGCAACAAAAAGGGGAACAAAACCAAGTCTGGCTAGCAACTTGGTTCGAATCTGTAACCAATAGTAGGGGGCGTGAAACCAGGATTTCTGGCCATCCAAAGATCAATCACACAACCCATCCAAAGATCAATCACACAACCCATTAGTAGTAATTTTATACATTTTAAATCTCCATTGTATTAAGTTATTGAGTAGCATTCGACTATCAAGATTGCATAATTCAGTTTGGGTGAAATCTGAGTGCATGGTAATGAGTGTGACAGATGTGTGTACATAATTATTGAATGTATTCTGACCTAAAATGGGTTTACATGCCAATTTAGTAAGAGGAGGGTTGCTTGGCAACTCGGTTTGGTAGATTGTGGCTTCGAATCGAGACTGAAATTGGTTCCTTAGTGAGGTTTGAGGTTAAAACATTTAGTTGGATTTAGGATTTTTTAAGAGGTTCCACAAGGAGGGAGCCAAGATTATCGATCAATTAGTAACATTGCGAATTGTGCGTATAGCTGTGAAACTATGCAGATTCAGCTGACTTGAAAACAGTGTGCGGTAACTATTGGCCTTTAGTCGTTTATTAAGATGAAGCTATTGTATGTTTATTGTGTGAATTTAGAATACAACTAAAATGGGTCATAAAAGGATTGCATGCCTCATACCTAGCTTTCCTTTTATGCGTTAATCCTAGTTTCTTAATAAAACATCCCAGTTGGTGATTGTAATAGAACTTTGGGATGATATATCCTGATGTCTAAAATGAACGCTCTATTATTCTCCATATCTGAATTTATGCATGAGACAGTTCGCTTTGAAGTCTGATACACCTATTACGTGGTGTTAAGCAAGTGATTATCAATACTAAGCTACAAGAGACATTGTTTAGGCTAGTTGAGCACTCTTGTGCGTGAAATAGAAGAAGGAAAGGGATACCATTGAGTCTGGAGGGTTGTCGAGGTAATAACAAATATGGGAGACGCTACATGATTGTTATATGATATTATATATCAAATTATGTGTGAATGCTACCGAATGTATTATGTGCAAGTATTTTATTTTCTTGTGCTTGAGAGCCATTCACTGAGCGTGTGATAGCTCATCCCCTCTCCAGTCTCTTTTTCCTGAGGTTCTTGAGATGAGCGATAGAAATTGGTTCACTCAGGGCGAAGTGGAGTCTACCTTTTTACTATGGTAAAAGAGATTATATGTTTTGCACATGGGTATATGAGTTAGCAATGTATTGTAGTGTATCATTAAGTTCTTGAGTATATGTAAGTTAATTGCTAAACTTCATATTATGCATATTGAGTAACAATTATTTTGGATGGCCGTACGAGCCAACCATATGATGAGTCAATCGTCCTTTTAGTGAAAGATAGTTGTTCTTGGGATGCAAACCCTAACACTTCGGATGAGTGATCCATTGAGCTATATCTCTTGTTTACTTCTTTATTATTGAACTTTATAGTTGGTGCACTTTGGCCGTGTGCCCTATAGAGTTGTAATCTCTGACATGTAGTCGTTGAGCTTGTGGACATGTCTTTCATGCTCTTGTTTATTGCAAGGACCTAACGTAAGGCTTTAAGCCTAGGATATGGTCAATTTTTAGGAGGATCTCTGTCCATTTCACTCTAGAATTCTAAGAAATCTCTAACACTTCTAGCCCTACGTAGGGGTGTTACAGATGGTACTAGAGCAAGCTCCTATAACCGCAGGCAGTGATGTGAGTTGTGCATTTCATATAGCCATCTAGGAACGCATTTGTGGTGATATGACACATCTCGTGCTTTTGGGCGTAAATGTTTTTTTTTTTTTTTTTGGGTACGAACATTGGTGCTTTTTATTAATTATGTGTGACTTGAGTAAGCTGATTGATTGAAAAGTTTAGGCATCTGCTAGAGTATGGGCTAAATGAGTTGTATTCTCATGAGTTAGTTAAGTATTACCTTAATTAGTAATTGTTTTCTGCATGCACCCTTGACGATTTGACTGAAAGTTTAAAGTGTGTTTGGTTTGAACTCAACGATTGGAAATGTCTTAACTCCATGCATATTCTTTGCCTCTAAATTATGATTTGCTCTTCGGGCCCCATAATGGATTGAGCAGACGTACTCAAAGGTTGGTAAAGAGAGAGCTAGACACAGTTAACTATTTTTCTTTGAAAACCTATACACTTTGAAAGTTAAAGTGTTTCCTAATTAGTGAGTTAGGGTTTTACTTTCGCATTAAAAGACCTTTCTGATTATTTGTTAGGTCCTGCGGTTGCATATGAAGGCTTGCATTTACTTTACAATAATGCTTGAGTCTAACTCTATGAGCATAACTTTCCATATGTAATTTTTGAGTGCCCACATGCCAAGATGTATGCATCGTTGGATGTGTTAATGAGTATTTGCTAGCAAGTCATTAGGAATTGCCTTCTATGATTGAGAATCTTACTAGGTGATACCTCCCATATGTAAATTTGAGTTGTTTAAAGAAATTAAATGAGATTTCCATATGTTTGGATGGAAACTTAGGCAATAGTAGTGCATTCTTGTTGGCTATTGCATGAAAATTATCCTCATCATCTAGTATTATCGTTGTTGTCATCGGTACAATGTTCCTGCTGCCCTGTGTGAGATTGATGTTGTCTATACGATGCACTTTCTAGCCTACATCATACATTTGCCACTGATATTGAGTTGACCATATGTTCTGCTCTCTTCTCTATAGAATGTTATTCTTGTGGTGAGATGGGTAGTGTTCTGCCTATATCAAACCCAAATACATCTAGAAAAGAAACAAAAGGAAGAGTCTAACAAACTTTGGAATCATCGCACCTCGTACATCCCCTCATTGGGTAGTGATCCATGCCCTTCCAATACCTTCTTAAGTATTCTGCATAGGAGGTTGATCCTTCCTTCTTACTACAAGATCCTAAGACTCCTACAATCACCTATGAGACAAAGTGTCATAAGGCCTCAATGCCTCTACGAAAGCTCGTTAATACCACTATTCTTACCTTTGAACCTTTGTTAGTTGATCGATGCCAACTTCTAATAACTTTAAAAAAGCTTTAAAGCATACCTTTTGACCCTAGGTTGCAGATGAGCATTGCACTCATGTATACATACGTAGATGTCTTCATTTGTGACACAACCTTAAATTCGTGCGTTTTAAAGAATGATCCTGGCATTACGTGTAAAGTAAAGGCCATAATAGCTTACATAGTTACTTCAATTCGTTATGATCGATCATCTAGGTCTATTTTGTGAATGAATTGTTCAATAAATGCACTTCTTGGTGTTTGATTGACTTGAGTTTGGTTAGCATGTGGTTCAATTACCTTAGTGATTTAACTTACGTAACTCGTTGCATAGTACGATCTCCGAATCTTTATTCACACTCCTTGAGTGATGTTTTCTCATGTTATAATTTAAATAATTTTATACATATGCATTTAACGGATGACGTGGTGGCCTTACGAGTTTACTTTCTCATTTTCTCACCTTTGTCCATTCCATGCTTGACTATACAACATGCTAGGGTAACAATGATGCGTGACTTTAAGGACTATGAATGGGAGGTGTAAGATAATTGTTGACATGGTTTGATTGAGTGCCGTGGCATATCCTGACTGAGTTACCTTATATTATGATTTGTGCAGAAAGTTGTACGTAATACGTGTTAGTTTTCAAGGGGAACCTTAGAATGGTGCTATGGTAGCTATTATGTTTGTTGCCATTGCCGCGATGCTATACCATAGTCATTATGCTTAACCTTCCCTCTATTCTGGTCACCTTAATGCTAGGCATGATACCATTTTGCATGCTACCATTACTATTCATTTAACCTAGTGTCAACGTCTACATTACCATGAGTATATTATGCTATCTGCATGTTCTCAATTTAAAGATAATATGTTCCATATGATGACCTAGGTAGGTCTTACCACTATCAAAACTATTGCGATTACCTTATCTGCTTGTCTTTTTTAACTATGTATTTAGGCTGGAAGTTTGCGGCTTTGACAAATGCAATTGTCAAGTTGTTTACGTAGGAGCTCTGAATACCTGCTCACTACACTTCCCTCCCCATGAAAACTGCAAGCCTCCTAGTGACAATGCCCATGTGAAACCACATTACCTTGGCAGTAATCTTTTATGAAATGGTAATTAACCTATATTATGGCGTTGCCAGCCAGGCGGGTTGTGCGTCAAACCTATTCCAACAAAGAAATCAATTTTCTTACCTCTCTTAAGCAACCTGTATCCAAGCCTATCCTAAACTTTTATTGTGCATGACCCACACGCTTCTTCTGTAGCTTCTCTAAGTTTTTCCCTTGCTTGGCAATTGGTAGTTGCATATGTTATCCTCCTC